>LNAC01000366.1:226776-505058 GCA_002007465.1 Ailurus styani | reverse complement strand
GCTGAGCAGAGAGCCCGATGTGGGCCTCGATCCCAGGACCCTGGGATCATGACCTGAGCCAAAGGCAGCGGCTTTAACCCACTGAGCCACCCAGGCGCCCATCCAGGCGTTTTCATCACCGCCTGAGTGTCTGGTGAATCATGGCAGGATGGCTTTTTAAAGATATCCTATTAAAGTTTCCTGGTTTGTTACACGAGGCCCCACGAAAAGGCACACTGTCCTTGTAATTGTGAGCTTAACAGGTTTAATCTGTTCGGATGTGGGTCTCAGGAGGAGAAGGGAAAATCTAGATTTCTATTCACTTTTATTCTCTGACCTCATGCAGCACTGTACCCCAAAATGCCTCATTCCTGTGGGTTCCCATTGGTAAGTTGTAGGACTGGCTGGAGGCAGCGAGCTGTCAGGGTGTCGGCCAGATTGTCTCCTACGAGGGACATTTTCCACTCCCACTGCTGCTAGCGGCTCATCTGTGCTCCCACAGTTCCTTCAACTGGCCACGGGGGCAGTCTCTGAACCACACGTGTGGTTAGAACGTTGGAATGAAGCTTTCTCATTCTGAGTGAGTGAACTCCTGACTGTTCCACCTCTGGCATTCAAAGCTGATGGCTAACCATCCAAAGGCACTTTAGCACTGAGCTGTGCATCCCCCTGCCAGAACTGCCTTGCTCTGATCTTCCCTCTAAAACACTCAGGTCAACTCTGAAGGCCTGTCCACTGTCCACAGCGTCGCTCGCAATAGGACTCCTTTTCGAAAGAGCTTGTACGTTCATCCAGGAAATAAATACAACATCAACTCGCAAGAAAAAATTCAGCATAGAAGACCACCACCAGGCAGTAAGTCTGTCTCTTGTTGTCTTTGCAGCCCAGGAATTGGTCTGCATTGCAAAGGAAGCCAGGGTGCTGAACTGCTTTGATAAACTAGTCTGGGCTTTCACAAATTCGTCTCTCTTTCCAAGCTGCGCACACATTACTTCTCTGAAGATGGAGCCAGAGATATTTCACAAAGACAGCAGAGTTTATGAGAAAAGAAGGTGAGATAAATCCCTATCTTTTCTTGAAAAGAACTGATAAGCCATGTTTTTCTTGCTTGCAATTTTGGAGTCGGACATCTGTAACTCATTAATTATCCACAACTGTCGCTCAAATCAATTAATTGAAAGAATTAAGGTACATCGTAAGGATAAAAATAAATTTACTTTCTCTCTTATTTTCTTTGAAACTGAGAGCTGTGTCTGACCACAAAGTTGTTTAAAATCTTCTGTCTTGACATATCACCATATTCCATATTTCCTGGGAGTCACTGTCTAGTATTCGGAGACTGAAAAAAATGCAGCTTCTTGCTGAAAGCTCCTTTCCTCTTGCCTCCCCTCCGTCTCTCTGCGCATGGCTGGTTTTTTTTTTTCCCCCCAGACTATCTTCCCTATCCCTCTCATTCCTTACCTCCACACAGAGGAGCGATCCATGCTTTGGTCCTAATCGGAAATTATAGCAGAGAACAAGAAAAATATTTACATTTTGATTTATAAATTGAATTCTTAAAAGCCTGGTTTATCTTTGAGAGAGAAAGGAGCTTATGAGCCATTTGGTTTTACTCCAGCTTTCTCATCTTGCTTAGCTGTCTATTGGAAGTTGATCAAACTTCTGACACCCTTGCAGTAGATCCTTCAGTGCCTTCACCATGAACCAAATACTAGAATTGTTCAGTTCCGCCTGTGCTGAAATCAACAGAACCATTGTCTGTGAAATAACTACATCACGGTTTGGTAAAATCGGATTGTCCTGTTTTCACCTTCTTTTAAAATAGCATTTATTATGGGGCGCCTGTATGGCTCCATCAGTTAAGCGTCCCACTGTTGGTTTTGGCTGAGGTCATGATCTCAGGGCCGTGAGATCAACCCCCACATCAGGCTCTGTGCTCAGCGTGGAGTCAGCTTGTCCCTCTCCTTCTGTTCCTCCCCCTGCTGGTGTTCTCTCTCTCTCTCTCAAAAATAAATTTACAAAAAAATAGCATTATTAGAACCCCAGCTAATGCTGAAAGTACTGGGTAATCTTGGAAATGGAAGTAATCGTGGAATTATAAGAATGTTAATTGGGGATTCTGTTTTTTAAAAATATGTACTATAGGGGCACCTGGGTGGCTCGGTCAGCCAAGTATCTGCCTTTGGCTCAGGTCGTGATCCTGGAGTCCCGGGATCAAGCCCTGCCTTGGGCTCCCTGCTCAGCAGAGAGTCTGCTTCTCCCTCTGCCCTTCACCCCACTTGTGCTCTCTCTCTCTCACTCTCTCTCTCTCTCTCAAACACATAAAATCTTTAAAAATAAAATAAAAATATATACTATATATATGAATACACATGTACCATATATGATGTATGTGTCTATATATCCATATATACCATTTATAATACAGTATACTATTTGTTATATTACTGTGCTTATAGACTGCTTACCGCTGTGAATGAAAAAATGAATTCCTTTCTCACCAGTCTTTCCAGGGATGAGCATACCTTACCCTCTGGTTTGGCCTCAGGGCCCTGAGTTAGCTGTGGAGTCTGAAGGCAAATCTGGGAACCTTGGAGCTTGAGCGTTTAGCACAGCCGATCTTCCATGGGTCCTACCCCACCGTGTGGGCCAGATCAGGTAACAGAGGCGCGAATCTTCTCCTAGGGTCCCTAGGGAGACTGGGACGATATTTGAGGAGGGAACCACCGCGGTTTATCTCTGTGTTTAACAGGAGTGTGGAGGGTGGCTTGGACTCCCTATGAATCCCAAATGTCCACTGGTGTGCCCCAACTGCGTTCGAGACACTGCAGCACCCTGTATGCCTTGGTCCCAACAGCTTACTGGTTGCAGTCATCCTGACCTGGGATCATCTCTACTGTTTCTTCAATGTACCTGCGTGCATTGCCCTAAGATGGGGTGGTTGGGACAGTCCCCACATCATGGAAGTCTATTGTTCAGTAGCTCCTCAGACTAGTGTCCACTCAGTCAGGCCATCATTGGTCCATTTATTTGTCGATTCATTTAGAGGTATTTATTGAGCACCAACTACACTCCAGGCCCTTATTAAGGCAGCGGGAATAGATGGGGACACACCTGGTAAATAAAAGGAAGGCACATCAAGGCTGAGGGGAAGCCTGCCAGTCCTGAGGGTCCCTCTAGGAAACTACGCGTATCAGAAGGTCTCTGGGAAGGAAAGAAATGACTGAGAAATAGGAGAAGGATCTAGGTAGAAGTTGTGAGAGAGGGATAAAGAAAGAGGTGGGCCATGTGGTTTGGGGCGGTGCTGGCCTTTGGTTTGATTTGAAGTATCAATATATGTGAAATTATTTTAAGAAACAATATTGTGCTCTAGGAACTTAATAATTGTGTTTTCCTTTTTTCCCCTAACATCCGTTTAGTATGTCTTATAACCATGGTGGAAATAGCCATATTTAAAATGAGAATAGATTATGCCACTTATTTAGACAAACCCCCAGTGAGGTCTCTAAATGAGTATATTTAGAGACCAAAGCAGGTTAATGAATATTCCCCACTAAAATGTAGAGAAATGTAGGAACATATTAAAAAAAAAACAACAACAACATAGAAATCCTCCTCTGATGTATCTATAATTGGTCTAGTTTCAGCTAAAGCAGATTGAGATGGAAGCATAATAAGTATATTTCAAAGAAATACTAAGAGCTTCATGTGAATAATAATTCATGAGAAATGTTTACAGAGCATAATTTATTTGCAAGGCACTGGTTCTTGTTGTGGAGGCAAAATAAAATAAAGATGACCATGGGTGTGGTATAGAAAGGTGACCCAAGACCTCCAAAGGCATTCCAGGACAGTGATAGGAAGTCATGTGACACAGGGATTGAGGATACTAAGAAACTTCAGGCCACGTGGGGGTGTCAGTGTGAAAGAGCAAACCTATCAAGGTGCTCAGAGAATCCTTCCTTGTGCTTTTGGACAGTACATTTATAGACATTAAGCTCTCCCTACCTCTTTCTTTCCCTCCACCTCTCTTCTCTCTGTATCAAGAGCACAGAGATTGGAGGAGGTGACTAATATGCGTAATTTGCTTGGAGAGAAGTTCGCAAGGACGGTTGCATGTTCAGTGTAGCTGGCTGCAGGACCAGGTGGTTGAGTCGGTCTGTCTTGGAATCAGACAGATTCGTGATGATGTTGGAAGAGCCTGCCCTTGGCAATCAGAGAGAACAGAGTTCAAATTCCAGGTCTTCAGTTTACAAGCTGTGTGGCACTGGGCAGGGCACATGGCTTCTCTGACTCCTGGCTTTCTCACTGTGTAATGGCCAAGGTCACCCCATTGTGAGGATATATGTGAAGTCTTGCACAGCAGGAGCTCCGCGGAGGGTAGGTCTCCCTCTCCGCCAGCAGCCACTGGCCATGTCTTGTTTTTAATCATTCAAAGTGTGGAAATTTCCATCACACATGGAAATGATGATGTTTGAATGTATTGGATTCAATTAAATCTATTACTTGAATGAGTATCTCTTTATTCCTTTTATTAAATGTGGCTACTAGAAAATTAAAAAAGTACATACGTGGCTCTCGTTGTATGTGTATTAAGTAGATATTCTAGATACTCTCCTCACTTGAAGGGGACTGATGTCCCAGGTACCTTTAGGATGGGAACAGTGATCGGAACTCCTAAGGAACGGGGGACTAAGCTGGGAGAATGTTCTGGAGGAACCAGAGGCATCAAGGGGATGGCAGGGAGGGGGGCAGACGGGGGGTGGCAGGAGTTTGAAGCAATGGTTGGAAATGAGAACAAATAATTTCATTGACTTTAGCAGAGGGGGGAGGCACAGCCCTGCATTTTGGGGGGAGCAGTTTCTTTTTCTCCGTCACGGAAGTGGACTGAGTTAGTGTGTCTGTAGCACTGCGGGATCGAAGCATGTTTGTGGAGAGTCCCGAGCTGGCTGATCGGCCAACGGCAGGCAAGTGAGCGGGGGGTAAGACACAGGGAAGAGGTGCAGAGCGGGCGGAGGCGGCCCCTGACCCAGCAGCGCTCACACGGACTCTCCCCGGGGCCCCACAGCCCAGGCCCGCCCCGGTGCGCTGCCACTGGGGCTCCCTGTTCTTCAGCACTACCGTCCGGGGTCTCGGCCAAGCACTCCGTACCCTGCCTTGTGGGGTCATTGTCAGCTTGTGGGGTGAGGCTGCACACAGTTTTCTCTTTACACTGCACGCGGAAACATTATTTTAGGAGCTCCAGAGAACTGCGGAAAAGTTAGATTACAGAAAAAAATGTAGTGAAAATATCTAATGACAGTTAAATTTAAAAAGCCCAACTGGAAGGCCAGAGGGGGAGTGAAATTGAGAAGAGAGAAAAAGACGCACTTTTGACCTAATGCAGTTTGGTTTATAGGCTCAATTGGAAGGTTTACTTCTACGGTTTTCAACGTTTTATTGCCACTTTTCCCCCTCTCACAGCTTGAAGTCAGTACCGTTCTCTCAAGCGCAGATGGCCGGCTTTGGCTTTTGCTTTCGCTGCTGGCCATGTGGAATCCACGCAGAAGCTTCCCCTGTAACCTTCACCGTCCCACCTTCCGCATCGCTCTCAGCTGGATTTACCCGGGAATTCGGTCCTTGATTGCAACTCTTCTTTACCTCCCGTGGGATCTTGGATGCGGAAACCATTACATATGCAATTTTTTTTCAGTTTGAATTTTGGTTAGAAGCTTCTGTCTGTGTCAACACCCTGTAATCTAAAAGCAGCACCGCAAATAGAACTGAAAGATAAAATACAGCTGAGAAGTCTCAGAAATAATCAAAGTTTGCAGCAATGGAGCAAGTGTTGGGCACCAAGCATAAAAAAACCCAGGAAGTTGGAGGAATGGAGTTACACTAGTTATTTCGAGGAGAATTAAATTGTATTTGTGCGGTAAAACTAGTTGCCTTGGATTTGCTGGCTTTTTGCACTTTTGACTTTTTCTAGGACCATCTGGGTTAAGCACTGTGGTGCTGCAATGACTTCCTTGGCTTCTCTCTATGTAGAAGAAATTAAATTGGTAAATTAGGGTACGAGCTTCAGCCCTTTTCTAGAAGATGACCCAGCTGTCCCACCAACAGTGAGTGGCAGTAATTTTTTATGACTGCTGACAGATGCGCACACTGCCATACCTGGGCAACAGAAGCCTGAGCTCTGACGCGGAGAACACCAGGTGGAAATCACGCTGGGACCACCGACTGGCTGTGTCCAGTGGGTGACTTTCTAGCCTCCCTAAATAGGAAGTCCATAGCTCTTAAATGGAGCGAGTCATACCTCCACTGCCGGTGTTTTTGAGGATGGAATGAAGATGTCTTTGTGAAATACAGTGCCCAGTGCTTGGTAGACAAGACTCCTGGAGAATCCCAGTTGCTCTTCCTTAACTCCTTGTTTTGTCTGTCACCGGTAAATTCTAGGCAAGGCCAGATGGGGTTAAAGACAGGTGTGCTCTGTGTGTGTGTGTGTGTGTGTGTGTGTGTGTGTGTGTGTGTGTGTGTGAAGTCTGATCTCTTTAGTGAAAAATGAATCTATTATCTTGAACTTATTCATAAGTTGTTCAACACAAGGGAGTTAATTGGGCCAAATAATCAAGTAAGTATGAGGTTTGGTGTTTCTTCATAAGGTAGTCGTGAAAGTAGGGTAGACTCCTAGGCCCTGTTTAGGGGGTCTGTTCCCACAAGGTCAGGTTTTGGGATCCCCCTGGTACTGTGAGCCTTGAAGGCAGTGGTGGAACAAAGAAATTGGTCAGAGCCAATCCATCCCTTGGCTGGTGCCATTGAAAGAAACTGAGTCACTGTGGGTAACTGGCTTTCAAGTGAGGCCCCCTGCCATGCACAGGCTCATAAAGTTTTAGCAAGGGATGTCTCATGTCACAGTTTTGCCATCTCGAAATGGGATAGTAACAAGCATCTCATAGTTATTTTTTGTGAGAACTAATGACTTAGTCCATGCACAGTACCTGCATATGGCATCCTCTCAACGGACAAAGCTAGGTTACTATTGTTATTGCCAGCGACACTATTATTAACACCATTATTAAATTTCTACTTTCGAGACTCCTGAAGCTACCTTGATTTCAGTCTTGTGGTCCTGGTTTTCCATCCTTCTTCTCGATCTTGTTCCCATCCGAAGTCCTTCCCAAGATTCCTATTTACCCAGAATCATTTTTCTCCCACTGACTTTTACAAGATATAGAGGTTTGATCAGAAAAAAATATCAAAATGTCTTTCTACCTACACTCATATGTTATTTACCATGATTGACTGATGTTTTTCTGTACCAACTTGAAGAAAATCTTTAAATTTCCTTTATTTAAACAATCGAAGGTTGGGGTTCTTGAAATCACTTTTATTGTGATTTCCCTACTCGTTATTACTTTAGTCTCCACTCCTAAATTACATAGAAAGAAAAGAAGCACTCTTCCCTAAGCTGCTCTCCATCATTTAAAAACAACTCCATTTATTCATGTTAAGAACCATGGAGTCATTGTCTCATTTTTGTCATTCCAGCCAAACAAGGTAAAATGCAGCCAGGGCCCTTGTAACCTGCCCACCCATACCTTCTGAGTCTCTGGTCTCTCCTATGGGGGGCCATGGCTGTCTCTTCCCTGGTTCCCTCCCTGGCCTTGTGTGCATGCGGCCCTCACCTGAATGCTTACTTCCTCCCTGTCAGGATGTTCTTTCCCTGGCTTCATGAACAAAAGGGCTTTTTCCTATTTTGTTCCCTTGTGTATCTCCACTGCACAGACCTATTCTTGGCTCATAGTAGGTGCCAAATAAATATTTGTTGAGTGGATGATGAGAAACCTTTATGGCTTAGGTTAAAATATTCCAGAGTTACAAACTTATCACCTGGTAGATTGGGGGATCAAACCTATGTCTGCCTGGCCCCATCACCACATTCTTTGCTTCATACAGTTAATAAAATAATCTGGGATGTTACCACTTTTCTAGTCTCTGAATTTATCTTTTCTTTGAAGCTTTGGTAAAATCACTTATAAAATCATCTGGATTAGTTTCTATTTTTTGCAATAGTTACAGATTCGAATACTTCAATTGCTATAGGACTTGTGGTTTCTATTTCTTTTTGAGTCAGTTTTTCTAAGCTATATTGTCTAAGAGGCTGTTTCTTCCAGGTTTTCATATGTATTGGTGTAAAGTTGTTTAACATTATTTTGGGAGGCCTAGACCATCTACTAGTTGAGTGATTCACTACAAGAACTCACACTCCTCTATCTAAAGTTTCCCTCACAAATAGGATTTGTGAAAGCATGGGATACAGTAGAGCAGAAACATACTTGTAAAGTATGTTTACAAGAACATACTTGTAAAGTGAAGACTAGGAGGTCAGACACAGGGTTCTAAGCAGTCTCTCCCTGTGGGGGTTGCATGGGTGTGTTTTCTTTCTAGATGTAAGCTCAGAGACAGGTGTGAGATGTGCTATCACCCAGGGAACCCCACTTGGGTCTTGGTCTAAAATCAGATCTGTCCTGTGTCCCCTCTTTCTTCACAGCAATACCCTATTATCGTTGTCACCACATCATCTATAATTTTTTTTTAAAGATTTTATTTATTTATTTGACACAGAGAGAGAGATTACAAGTAGGCAGAGAGGCAGGCAGAGAGACAGGGAGAGGAGGAAGCAGGCTCCCTGCTGAGCAGAGAGCCCGATGCGGGCCTCGATCCCAGGACCCTGGGATCATGACCTGGGCCGAAAGCAGAGGCTTTAACCCACTGAGCCACCCAGGCGCCCTATAAATTTTTTTCTAACATTGTGTTGAAGACTTTTGCTTAATCATCCCCGCTGGAACTTTATACTCATTTCAAATGTATGCTATAATATTAGAGACTCTATAAAGTTGTATAAAATATGTTATGAAACCTACATTTTATAATATGTATTATATAACTGTATTTTGATACTATTATATATTATATTCTGTATATGTTCTGTATTAAATACACTATATAGTTTATCGAATCAGGTCTATTCTATATTACTCATTTTGCCTCTCATTTTCATCATTTCTCCTTCTATTATCTTTGGAGTTATTTTGTTTAAGGCTTGGGTTATATCCTGGTGGTCACAGTTTTGATAAATATTGCAGTTGTGCCTGAAAGTAATGCTTATTCTTTAGCTGCTGGGTACAGTGTTTTATTTTTTATCATTACTAATTTTATTATGTTATATTAGTCATCATACAGTACGGCTTTAGTTTTTGATGTAGTGTTCCACGATTCATTGTTTGCATATAACAGTCAGTGTTTTAAATGTGTCCACCAGATCAGACTGGTTAATGTTCTGATTCATAGCCTTCCTGCTTTATTTGTTTGTATGATTACTTGATTTATAAAATACTAGGTGATGTATTGATTTGTTAACTCCTCCTTGTAGTTCTGTAAGTATTTTTGTATACTTGATGCACAAGTGTTTGCAGTGGTTTATCTATTCATTATGTGAACTTTTATCAGTATGTATTGACACTTTATATCTAGAAATGCATTTGCCTTCAATTCTTTTTTGTCTTATGAATATTGCTTTGGTAGCACTCTTCTTGAAGGTCTTTGCCTGAATATTTCTCCTTAATTTTACCTTAAAACATTTTGTGTAGTTTTACAACTTTACTTAGCAACTTGGTAAAACCACTCCCTAAGCTTTGTTTATATAAATAACTCATCCAGGGTGCCTGGGTGGCTCATTGGGTTAAGCCTCTGCCTTCAGTTCAGGTCGTGATCTCAGAGTCCTGGGATTGAGCCCCACATCAGGCTCTCTGCTCAGCAGGGAGCCTGCTTCCTTCTCTCTCTCTCTGACTGTCTCTCTGCCTACTTGTGATCTCTCTCTTTGTCAAATAAATAAAATATTTTAAAAAGATAAATAAATAACTCATCCATTTGTGTGAGAATATCTTTAGGTACCATACTCAGCAGTCAAAATTTTGTAACTTGTGTTACCAATATAAAAATTTTTGACCCATTGCTGCCAACCAGACTGGTTTCTGAAATGTCTTCCCAACATACATTCTTATGGTAGGGTAGGTCTTTTGCTTCTCTGCACATCCATTCCAGCATTTTCCAACTTCCTAAGTTTTCCAGATCTCATTTGTATATAGTGATGTGTTATTTCTGCTCTAACTTGTATTTCTCTGATTACTGTTTGATTTGAGCATCTTTTCATATTTTTATAAATTTTTAGGTTTATTGTCTGTGAGTTATCTTTATAACATTTACCCTTCTTAAAATTAAAGTAATCGTTTTCATTATTTGCAAATCTTATTGGCTATTGTAGAGATGAATCCCTTTCATTTGGGCATGACAAATATCTGCTCCTGCTTTGGCACTGTTTAATAAACTTTATTGAATGGCAATGGAGTTTTAATTGTGCTAGATGAGTAAGTGCTAGAAATTTGTTATAGAGCTGAGGGTCTGTAGTTAACAATATGGTACGAGGCACTTCCGAATTCTCGAAGAAGCTAGATATCCTGTGAAGGGTTCTTACCACAAAAGAGAAACAAAACCAAAGGGACACTAGGAAACTCTTGATGGTGGCAATGGGTGGTATTACAGGCATTTGCAGGTGTCCACGCTTACCAACCACGCACATTAAATACGTGTGGTTCTTTCTATCAATTATGCCTCAAAGAAAGCTATTAAAAGTGAAGAGATATCATTAATTTTTTTTTGTTAAATTCGTTGTTTTCTTTGTTAGGGTGTATATATCTGAAGCTTTCCTTCATAAATCTGCTTTCTCTCTCTGCCAGAAAAATGTTCTCTTACAATATTCCCTATTAACTTAAAACATTTACTTTTACATTTGTCGTTAATAAAGCCAGACTCCACTTTTATACATGACATTACATAGAAAGCCATTTTTATCTTTCTTCATTCAATGAACCAGTTTTCTCATCATTATATTGAACCACCTGTATGTTTTCTGTTGAATTCTGGTGGCATCTTTATCAAAGGTTTTGTTTGTTTGTTTGTTTGTTTTTGTCTTGGTTTTGGTTTTGGTTTTGGTTTTTTGGGGTTTTTTTGNGGTTTTTTGGGTTTTTTTTTGTGTTTTTGTTTTGTTTTGCTTTGTTTTGTTTTGTATACACATCAGTCTATCTCTGGCATCTCCACCTGATTCCATTGTCCTACAGACATTTTTTTTTCTTTTATGTTCTTTTATGAGGGTTGAGTTGGTTTTGTTCAGCAATTCATGAATCAGGTAGCATCCCATTTAGCAAGGAGAGGCAAGATTCCTCCTACAGACTATTCTTCAGGCCCAGTAAATGTGTGTTTTGCCAAGACTTTGTAATATATCTTAACATTTGGCAGGGAAAGTTCTTCCACTCTGCTCTTGTTTTTCAAAGTTGACTTAGAGAGTCTCCAGAAACATACAGTTATATTTAATTTCAACCCTCTTCCTTGCACATATTTCATACGTGTAAATAGTTAGCATTATACTTACAGATATTTTAATCAAACCTAGGTTACAGTATACTTTATTTTGAACCTATTTCACTAACTGATCATTCTCCATTTCATTTGGTATTCTTGCACATGACTGCTAATCATTCTCTTGAATTTCATCATCGTTTATATGTTCCATATTTTAAAAACCAATTTCTTATTGGCAGCCATTTAGATTGTTTCCAATTTTTCACTCTTATAAATTATGCTGCAAAGAGCAGCACTGCACATGCATCCTTTTAAACATCTGTGATTGATTCCTTAGGACAAATTGCTAGAAATGAAGCCCCTTCATCAGAGCACATGTGGTTTTTTGAAGTTGAATCCCTGTGCTTCCTAACTGCCCTCCAGGTGCCTTGTCCAAAGTTCTACATTTACAGGATGAGCATGGTACACCCCTTTCCTTATGCTCCACAATACTGTTACTCCACATAATTATTATTTCAATTGTTGTAAAAATGTCTACTTATGTAGGAAAAATAATATGGGAGAACAGTGTCATTATTACAAGTAGATGTTGAACATTTTAAGAGTATTTATTGACCATTAGAATTTATGTGCACATATATTTCTCCTGTTCAACTTTTTCCTAAGAGGCTCATCTTTTTCTTTTTTCTTTTGAAGAGGTTTTGTTTCTAATGTTTAAGGAGCACTGGGTATATTCCCAACTACATGCCCATACCCATATACTGCTCATCTGTTTTCTAGTTTGTAATTTGCTTATGGTTCTTGTAAAATTTACTCTCATGTAGGTCTTAAAATTTTGTCTCGTTGGGTTTGGGGTTTGTCATATTTTCCCTTTTTAGTTATTTTGATTGTACTGATATTTGGAAAGTTATTTTCCTACTTGAGACTGTTAAATGTTGACCATATTTTCTTGTGATGTTTCTAATGCTTCTTACATTTAAATGATTTCAATCCCAGTTTCTTTGCTATAATCTCCTACACAGATTTTATTTTGGATTTTATCTGTATCTCCTGCTCAAGCATTACTTTTTTCGTTTGCATAAAGTTTCATTTACTTGTTAACAGTACTTAGTCAAATGACTCTACATTGCTTTGGGACAATCCTCTCTGCCAGTGCTGTCTCCTAATCTTGAATTATTTGATTTGACTTGTTTCTCATTTAGCCAAAGCACATCCTTCAGAAATTTCTCTTGGAAAGTTCGAGCACTTTATCCCTACATACATGGCCACACATTGGAACACTGAACTGGGGCTAAAATATCTTTCTCCCATCATTTCCCACCAAACCTGTAACCATCTGTGTGTTGTCTTTGGCAGTTGTGGTGGGGAAGCACCTAGGACTCATTCACTCTATCATCTATCTATCTATCTATCTATCTATCATCTATCTATCACTTTTTCTCTGCCTCAGTGCCTGTAATTATTTAAAAATGTTGAATTTCAAAATGCCAGAATAGCTATAGAAATGTATTTGTTTCCCCCTATTATTTTAAATTAATAATCTGTTACCTTTTTAATCTCCATAGGTTACATTCAGCTCAGGAATGTTTTATTCAATTTATCCATCCATCCATTCATCCAACCATCCATCCATCCATCCATCCATCCATCCAATCATCCATATGACCATCCATTCATCTGTCCTTCCATCCACCATTAATCCAATAATATTTACTGAGCATCTATTACATTCTAGGTGTTGGAGATATCATAGGGCAGGGTTTCTCAACCTCAGCATTATGGATAAGTCTTCATTGTTGGGTGATGAGACTCTCCTGTGAACTGTAGAATGTTTGGCAGCATTTACCCACCAAAAAGCACTGGTATCAACCCCTCTCTCTCCAAGTTGTGTCAACCAAAAATATTTCTACACATTGCCTAATGTTGCTCTGGGGGAAAAATTGTTCCTGATTCAGCACCACTACATTAGGGAGTAAAATAGATAATATCCCTGCCAGAGTGGGGGAACTGAAGAGGCATAAGATAAATAATAATAATAATAATAATAATAATAATATTAANTGCCAGAGTGGGGGAACTGAAGAGGCATAAGATAAATAATAATAATAATAATAATAATAATATTATTATTAATATTAATAATAATACCGCACATTAGTAGCTTGTGTGTTCTCTGAGAGCAATGCTGTGGAGACAAGGAGCGCAGAGAAGGTGGGATGGAGGGCCCCTGGGAAACAAGTAGTTGTGCATGTGCAGGGACTGTGAGTCTGAGGGGCCAGGAGGAAGGGGGGCAGTGGGTCGGCTGAGTGTCTGGGCACAAACCGAGTCCCCAGGAGAGAGGGTGCTCAGCCAACTCCAGAAATGGAAGTGCCCTTACATCCAGGCCCAATGGGTGAGGGAGGAGACAGGTCAGACAGGAATGGAACTGCTCAATGCATGACCTGGCCAGGGCTTTGGCCTGGGGAGTGACATTTCTATTTCTTTGATTATTATTTGTTTGTTTGTTTGTTTGTTTGTTTGTTTTCTTTTTCTCTACATTTTGGTTCCCTATTGAGGATGGCTTTCTTCCTCTGTTTATTTCTGTTCATTTTATATGTTTATATGTTTATTTTTTTAAAGATTTTTATTTATTTATTTGACAGAGAGAGAGAGAGATTACAAGTAGGCAGAGAGGCAGGCAGAGATAGAGGGGGAAGCAGGCTCTCCGCTGAGTGGAGAGCCCTATGTGGGGCTCGATCCCAGGTCTCTGAGATCATGACCTGAGCCAAAGGCAGAGGCTTAACCCACTGAGCCACCCAGGTGCCCTATATGTTTACTTTAATACATTAAGTTTTTTGGAACTTTTTCCTAAACGTTGAGATAATTTCTTACACTTGTATTCTATTTTCTTAATTCAGCTTCTGAGTATCCCATCATATCCTTGCCACCACTGCAATTTTAAATTCAGCAAAGATAACTTTTTGTTTCCACTTGATTGCTGACTTTGGGTTGCTTCATCTTCCTGACTGTCTTTGATAGTGTCATGCATACCACAGCCCCTTGAATGATGTGGGAGATGTGATTCAGTGTTCGTCACATTTCCTTATTTCCCTCAAACAAAATCTAGAGAGGTTTCTGTGTCCATTGCCCCTTATTTCTTAGCTGGTGCTTTTTAAAATGTATACATCTAGATAAGAAACTCTGTGCACCTCAGACAAGGACACAGATGGATTCTGTCCAGATTATCTTTTGATTGGGAAGAGTTTAAATTTGCTGTAAATTTAATTTCAACTCAGTATCTTTACTTCTGTGAGTTTCTCTGTGTGCTGGGTATCGATCCACAGTTAGGTAGGACAGAATCATCGGGATGACACGTGGACCCCCATGGGGCTGTCTGGGCTGAGGGTTCTCTGAATTGTCCCTGGGTCCACACGTGCCCCTGGAACCCTCAATTCTAGTTCCGGCCTTTCTTACATGGGAGGATAATTGGACTCTTGCTACATCTCCTTTGTTTCCTTCCCAGGAAGCTGTTTTCTCCTTTCTTTGCTTTTTCCCGATCCGCATTACATGCAGCCAAAATGTCTTGTTTCCTTGCAGAGCCGGCCTCACTTCCCTGGTCCCAGGATCCATGAGGGTTTTCTCTGTGTTTGTTACTCTGTTTTCTCAATAGTTATCTGTCAGCATGGAAGCAGACCGGTGCCTACTCTGCTATCTTAGCTGGAAGATTCTTTATCCTAATCTGTCATTTCGTTCAGCAGGTATGATTTTGTCCACGGAAACAGTGGAGCACTGTCCAGGTGTTTGAATGGGAGTCAGTGGACACAGTGGAAATGTAAAAGAACAATCACTGAGCAGAGCAGTTGCTAAGCTGTAAACCTCAAAAGAAATGCTTGCCCAGTAAACAGCTCTGGGAGTGAGTCTCCAGCAAGAAGCTGTGAGGACTCCTGTTTGCTCAGGCCCTGGAAGGGCCTTTGCTCACTGCAGGCTGTTGGGCTGCTATGGTCTGGGTGTGGGTAGTAGTTTGAATCTCCTGTTGCCCCATTATTTTCCATTACATTTCAAATGTGTCCTATAGGTGGGGTTTTCTCTGTAAAATGAGAATAGATGCTCTTTTTCATGGCACCTTGGAGGTGGTAGTCTGCTTTAGGAGGAAACCTAACATTTCTTTGCCAACTACTGGCTGCCAGAAACTTATTGAAAGGGATGATGAATGCAAACTTCGCACCTTTTATGACAAGTGTAAGGCCATGGAAGTTGTTGCTGATACTTTGGGTGAAGAATGGAAGGGTTATGTGATCTGAATCAGTGGTGGCAATGAAAAACATGGCTTCCCCATGAAGCAGGCTGTCTTGACCCATGGCTGTGTCTGCCTACGGCTGAGTAAGTGGCATTCCTGCTACAGACCAAGGAGGACTAGAGAGAGAAAGCACAAATCTCTTTGGGGTTGCATTGTGGAGGCCAATCTCAGTGTTATCAACTTGGTCATTGTAAAAAAAGGGGAGAAGGATATATGTGGGCTCACTGACACCACTGTGTCTTGCTGCCTGGGGCCCCAAAAAGCTAGAAGAATCTACAAACTTTTCCATCTCTCTAAAGAAGACAATGTCTACCACTATGCTCTAAGAAAGCCCCTAAACAAAGAAGAAGCCTAGACCCAAATTGCCCAAGATTCAGTGTCTTATTACTCCACCTGTCCTCTAACCCAAATGTCAGTGTATTGCTCTGAAGAAACAGTGCACTAAGAAAAATAAGGAAGAGATTGCAGAATATGCTCAACTTTTGGCCAAGAGAAGGAAGGAGGCCAAAGAAAAACTCCAGGAACAGCTCAGTGAGATGAAGGCTGTCCTCTCTGTGAGCTTCTACCTCTACGCCTGAGTCCAGCCAAAATGAGATTTTCTCAGAGTGACACATAAATAAGATCAGAAAGAAAGGAAGAAAGAAAGAAGAAAAGAAAACATAGTTTGGGGTGTCTAGGTGGCTCAGTGGGCTGAGCATCTGACACTTGATTTCAGCTTAGGTCATGACCTCAAGGGTCCTGAGATCAAGTCCCGCTTCAGTCTCTGTGCTCAATGGGGAGTCTGTTTGTCCCTCTCCCTCTGCCCTTTCACTTGCACTCTCTTTCCCATTCTCAAATAAATAAACAAATAATAAATAAAATCTTAAAGAAAAATGTAGTATTTTATGTATGATTATAAATACAATTTAAAAGCATTAAATATTATAAGAAAGTAAAAACATATATATNATCAAGTCCCGTTTCAGTCTCTGTGCTCAATGGGGAGTCTGTTTGTCCCTCTCCCTCTGCCCTTTCACTTGCACTCTCTTTCCCATTCTCAAATAAATAAACAAATAATAAATAAAATCTTAAAGAAAAATGTAGTATTTTATGTATGATTATAAATACAATTTAAAAGCATTAAATATCATAAGAAAGTAAAAACATATATATATATGTATATGTATATGTATATGTATATGTATATGTATATATATATATATATATATATATATATATATATATATATAAAGAAATGTGGCATGGGAGCCTGTCTCCACACTCTCTCTAGAAAGTCTATTCATGTCTATTCAATTGTTATTCATGCTGTTCATTTCTAAGGTCACCTCAAATACTTCCAGTCATGCTAGAGGGATACATTTGCTAAATGCTCAAAGTGCATTCTGCTCACCTGAAATGTCTTGCTGGGCAAAACTGCTGCTAATGAATGAGAAAAGTAGAACAAGATAAATGGAATTTGGTACTTATGTTTTTAATCATATATGGGGTGGCAGGATTGTGATGAGCAAGAGTTTTATAACATGTTTTGAACTGTTAATTTAAAAATCTTAGGTTCTGAGTAATATATATATAATGCCTAATAATATATGACATGCATAGCATATACATCTTAAACTCCCAGGAAACATATTGTCTAATAATCAAAGCTTCCCGACAAACTTCTTGGCTTCCCACCCTTTCTAGGAATAGACCCTGACTTCATCTGGCAATTCTCAGAGCCACGTGTGGACAAACTGTCCCAACAATAGACTGTGGACTTTAGTGAGTCAGAGAGACATACAAAAAAATTCACAGATGCTGGTTTTCTCTGCTAAAATTGTGTGCCTTTCTCCCTATTTAATCCAGACCTTTTATTTTTCCTATCTATCAAATATGCAAACCATTCCTCAGCTGTCAGAAGGCAGGGCATCCTGTGGATGGCTAAATATAAAGTCATGTCAGGTGGAATCAATTATCACTAATTAACACAATCTTTCAGTTTTAAGCCACCTGATCAGCTGAGGCATTTAAAGGTCTGACAAGTGCAGACGAGTGACCCTTGTCACAGTTCGGGGAGGCAAATGGTCCAATTAGTGAGGCAATATTTGGCTGCCATAACTAACTAAGGATGTTGCTGACCTTCCCTGGCATGATGGCGTCCCACCTCCTTCTAACTTTGCAAAAATATCTTCTCTCCTTGTGCCTCGAGTTGTATGCTGAACGTCTGTTATATCTCGTTCTCTTTGCAGTCTTACCCTTTTCTGGGAGAACAGAGTCAAGACATGTTGGCCTTTTTTTTTGCCCCAGAGGGCGAAGGTAAAGGAAGAGGCCATGTGAGAAGCTGGGGGGGGGGCAGGACGGCAGGGAGGAATCAGCCTCCATGAAACGTTACTTAAAATGCCAGAGTTGACATCCGTAGAAGAGCGCCTAAGTCAGCTATGATGAAAATGCAAATATTATGGATTTTGAATTTTCTCTCTGATATTTCTGTGACGTAGCTGTTTAATGACAATGATTACTCATTAGCGCATGAAATTTAAAACATTAAGTAGACACTTTGTGTCAGAATAAAAATGGAAGGATTGATCATCTGTTATATAAATGGATACTAGTGATATATCTGAAACAGCCTTCAACCTAAAAGAAAAAAATACTCCCTCTGCTAATTATTGGGTCTGTTCCCCCTCATTTCCAAGAGTCATTGTGAACATGGGGGGGTGAGGCTTCTTGGTGTTCAGCATTATATCTGTGCAGGTCTGGCTGGCTGTCTCTTTTGTCTCTACATATGCTCTCTAATATCTGTTTCCCACCCACTGGAGGAAGGGGAATTTTGTAGGTAGAGGATGAGTTCTCAGAACAGTTACCTGCACTTTATACTGCTATACTCTTGCTTGTTACATAATTGTCTCAGCTGTTAATGAGAGTCATGGCTCTTCTCGCACAAACACATGTCCATCTTTCAACAAAATTTCTGGAGGTCAAAAGCAAAAATGAACTTTTGGGACTTCAAGATAAAAAAGCATCTGCAAAGCACAAATGACACTACAGACAAAGGGCTGATATCCAAGATCTATAAAGAACTTCTCAAACTCAACACCCCCAAAACAAAGAATCAAGTCAAAAAATGGGCAGAAGACATGAACAGACACTTCTCAAAACAAGACATACAAATGGCTAACGGACACATGAAAAAATGTTCAACATCATTAGCCATCAGGGAAATTCAAATCAAAACCACAGTGACACCAGTTAGAATGGCAAAAAATGACAAGGCAAGAAACAACAAATGTTGGAGAGGCTGTGGAGAAAGGGTAACCCTCTTACACTGTTGGTGGGAATGCAAGTTGGTGAAGACGAATATTTGGAAAACAGTGTGAAGATTCCTCAAAAATTTAAAAATGGAGCTACCCTATGACTCAGCAATTGCACTACTGGGTATTTACCCCCCAAATACAGATGTAGTGAAAAGAAGGGCCATACGTACCCCAATGTTCATAGCAGCAATGTCCACAATAGCCAAACTGTGGAAGGAGCCAAGATACCCTTCAACAGATGAATGGATAAAGAAGATGTGGTCCATACATACAATGGAATATTACTCAGCCATCAGAAATGATGAATACCCTACACTTGCCTCAACATGGATGGAACTGGAGGAGATCATGCTGACTGAAATAAGCCAAGCAGAGAAAGTCAATTATCATATGATTTCACTTATTTGTGGAACGTAAGGAATTGCATGGCAGACTCTAGGAGAAGGAAAGGAAAAAATGAAGAGTGGGGAAGAGGTGGGGGAGATGAACCATGAGAAACTGGACTATGGGCAACAAACTGAGGGTATTAGAAGGGAAGGGAGTTGGGGGACAGATTAGCTGAGTGATGGGTATTAAGGAGGGCGCATATTGCATGGAGCACTGGGTGTTATATGCAAACAATGAATCATGGAACAGTACATCAAAAATTAATGACATATTTTATGGTCACTAACAATAACAAAAAAAATAAATGGTGAGAATGTAGAAGAAAAAGAACCCTTGTGCGCTGTTGGTGAGAACTATAACCATGTTTTAAGAGGTGGGGGGTTTTGGGAATGCCCCCATTAAAATATATTTGCACCACCTGTGAGACAGTAAAATGTTACTCAAAAGTGGAGTTGGCTGCAAAAATTTAAAAGATAGTGTAATTAATAGGCTGAGACAGGAGAGAAAATGCAATTATATAAATGCTAAAATAAAGCCAAAGAAGGTAGAAAAGGGGAATACATACACACACACACACACACACACACACACACACACACACACACACACCCTAAAAAACAAAGGCAATAAACAAGAAACTGTTTCATATGTGGTAGATATTAATATGGCTCTATCACTTTAAATACCAATCATTTAAGTACATCAAATAAAAGACAGAGATGGACAGAGACTGTCAGAATGGATAAAAAAATTAAAAGACTTACCTATATGTTGTTTATAAGGAATTTGCTTTAGGTATAATGATTTAGATTAAAAGTAAAGGGATAGGAAAGCTAAACCATGCTATTACTAATCAAAAGGAAAGATTAAGTAGGTGTATTTTAGTCAAACTTCTGTCAGAGCAGGGAAAATTGACAGAGATAAGGAGAAAAATTTCATAATGATAAAGACTCCAATTCTACAAGCAGATATAACAAACCTTTTTAATGACGGAGTATCAAAATACATAAGGCAAAAACTGATGGGACTGTATAGAGAAGTGGATGAATCCGCTTTCCTAGTTGGAGACTTCAACAGTCCTCTATCAGTAATTGACAGACCCAACAGATAGAAAATCAGAAAGAACATGGTAGAACTGAACAGCACCATCAATCAACTGGATCTAATTGACATTTTTACAGTACTTCACCCAACGGTGGCTGAATACACTTGCTTCTCAGGCTTACACGGAATAGTCACTGTTATAGATCACATTCTGGGATATAAAATACACTTAAATTTAAAGACCTCAATTATATTGAATTAGAAATTAATAATACAAATATAGATGGAAAATCATAAAATGTGGAGACTTTAAAAAATCACACTTCTAACTGACAAATGCATCAAAGAAGTCTCAAGTGATATTAAAAATATTTTGTACTAAATGAAAACAAAATATGACCTATCAGAAATTGTGGAATGTAGTGAAAGTAGCAGTAAATGAAATGTACAGCTTTGAAAGCATATCTTAGAAAAGAAAAAAACAAGATCTTAAAAAAAATAATGTAAACTCTTTAGGAAACTATAAAAATAAAAGCAAATTAAGTCCTAAATAAAAAGAAGAAAAAATATCTGAGCAAAATCAATGAAATTGAAAATAGGAACATAGTAGAGAAAATTAACACAACCCACAGCTGGTTCTTTGAAAAAGTCAGTAGAATTGATAAAACCCTATCCATGTAACCAAGAGAAAAAGAGGGAATATGTAAATTACCAATATCTTAATATTTATTAAATAAATCATATACAAAATTAATAACCTTCCAAAACAGAAAGGGCCAAGCTCAGATGTTTTCATTGGTGAAGTCTACCAGACATTTAAGGAAGAAATGGTACCAATTCTCTATAATCTATAAAGAAAACGGAGGAGAAAAGAACACTTCCTATCTCATCCTATGAGGCCAGCATTACCCTATTACTAATACTAGGCAAAGACATTACAGAAAAGACAATACAGCTCATAACATACAGACAATATACAGACAATACAGCTCATGAACTAAATGCAAAAATCCTCAACACCATATTGAATCAAACAATGTGTATAAAGAAATATATATCAATGACCAAGTAGAATATATTCCAGATATTCAAGCCAAGTTAACATTGGAAAAGCAATTATTTTAATTCATTATATCAATAGGTCAAAAAAAGAAAAATTGTAAGATCATGTAAATAGATGCAGAAAAAAAATCAACAAAAATCCGTCATTCTTCCATGAAAAAAATTATCAGAAAATTAGTAATATAAGGAAACTCGCTGACCATGATAGAAAACATTTACAAAAATCTGACTCTTGGTTTCACCTCAGGTCATGATGTCCGTGTCATGAGATTGAGACCCTCATTGGACTCCACACTCTGCATGAGTCTCCTAAAATTCCTTTTCCCCTCTGCCCCGCCTCCCCCTCTCTAAAATAAATAAATAAATCTTTAAAAACAAACAAACTATAGCTTGTTCACTCCACAGAATATTACTCAGCAATATGCAGGAATGACTACTAGCACATAAAACACCATTAATGGACCTCAGAAATATTATGCTAAGTGAAAGAAGCCAGACATAAGGGAATCTGCATTAATCCATTGTTTGAAGTCCCAGAACAAGCAAAACTAGACTACATTGATAAAAATTACAATGGTGGTGTGTGGAGGGCAGGAGATTGACTGTAAAAAGGCACGAGGACATTTTTTGAGGTGATGGAATAGTGGATGGAATATAATGACTTGTATCTTAGCTGCACAGATTACACATTGGTTAAACTGCATCGAACTGCAAACTTGAGAGCAGTGTATTTTACTAAATGTGCATTATATTTCAATAAATCAAAATAAGCAAGATGTTAGATTCAACTGTGTGAAAATGGTTATAAGATAACTTTCAGGAAAAAAGGGCAATTTTTATTCAGTCCAATCTACTAATAGCTTCGGCCTCCAGGGAAGGTATGAAAATTCCCCTTGACACTTTTCTAGAACTACTAGAGAGGAGTTGGGAGCAGGAAGAAGTGGAAAGACAATGGACCGTGTATAAGCAGCGCACCTTGGAAAATTATTGTGGAAGAGCAGGAAAAGACATAGGTTCCACTCCCCTGTCTGTAGTGGTATGTGCACAGGCGTGGTCCTGTAAGTGTGTGCACATGCATGTGTGTATGCATGTCTGAGTGACTCTATGTCAGTGCAGGTGTATACACACGTGTGCACGTGCATGCTTGTATGCATGTGTGTGAGTGCATTGTGCGGGCACACACCTTTATGTGTTTTCTCTGTGTGTGTGTTGGGGTTGTAGTTAGGGATGAGTTTCCAACACCTCTCAAGGCTTCCACGTGCTTATTGCATACAGAAGACACCAAGTTGGCCTTTCTGCAAGAGAAAGGGTGGTTGGGTAGACTGAACAATTTATCTGAGTTACTTGCCTTTTTTATTTTATTTTCCTTTTGCATTGTACTTTGCTCGGGCATTGTTCCATGTAATAACGGTTTTCATTCTGAAAATCACAAAACTTTCACTTAGAATGTGTATTTTTACTAGCTGAGACTTATTCAAATGTCATAAGGCTGAAATAAAGTTTGTGAGTTTTCAGCAAATCCTTCTGAGATTTCCAGGGACCCAACAGTCTGAATGCACATGTGGAAAATATTGAGAGGAGGCTGTTGAGATGCACTGGTTTATTGGGAAACTGAAAACAGTAAATAGTTAATTGAGTAGAAAATAGGTTTGGCAAGGTTTTATGAGCTGAAGATAAAAGTTGATAGACTGGACTCTGAAATCATACAAATGAGAATTTATATTGTTCAAACTCGACTTGATGGCCTGTGACGACCAGGGGTCAATTGTGAGTCAGGCCAGTGCCTCGGAAAGATAGGCTGGGCACATGTTCCAGAAGGATGGCCACTGGATCACAGAGCTTCCTCTTCCCTGGGACCACCACCCATTCTTCAGTGAGTGAAAAACTGCCCAGGGGGGCATAGCTGTGCAGCACTGTGTCATTACCCAATGTGGGTACCCGGCACTTGTGAAGAGGTCCTATTCTGGGTGCTACGAGAGAGACCTCTATTCCGGAAGGCAGTTGAATCCGTTGTTCCCTCAGATGACTTTGATTTGCAAAACCTGCTGGAGTTTCTTATGGAAAATAGAGCAGGAAACCAGATAAAACAATTAATACAAAGGCGAGAAGAAAGGAAGCAGAAAACCAGGTTTCAATAACACGCATCAATAATAACGACAGGGATAGCAAGAGCTAATGATTATATGGTGATTACAACATGGCAGGAATGTCCTAGGGACTTCAGACGCACAAACCCATTTCATCAGAAAATTCTGTGGGATCGGTACTGAAATCACCCTCCCTTCACAGATGAGAAAACGAAGGCAGAGACTTGCCCAGGACAGCACAGCTGCGTGGCAAACACAGGACGCTGGGTTGGCTAACTGTTTTCCTAGCAATTATACAATTGACACACATACGTACATGTGTATGCATTTACACATGTATCTGCACACGCATGAGCATGCACACGTTCACACATGACTTCATAAGAGAAAGAGCAAGAGTGACCTTCGGAATTAGAGCTGCGTCCTGCATATGGCGGATGGGTGTCCTCTGGCACACGTGTTGAACTCCAGACTTCAGTGTGCCTCATGCGGAATTTGTTCTGCGATGCTTTCCCTGGAAGGATTAAGGAATAGTAGCTGGAACTAACAAGGCTTTAAAATACCTGGCAACCTTTATTATTTTGTTCGTAATAGTTTATTAAGGACCATCAGTTTTGAAAATAAGGAGTGCTTGTTCTCGTCTTAGTAGAGTTGGGGCCTCCAATCAGCTTTTTTGCCCAAATTATCCCCCTCTTTTTTAAAATCTTTTCCCCTACGAGAGGACAAGACTATATCCAGTTGTCGTTCAGATCTCGGAATTTGGGATTCCTCTGCAAAGTCCTGCTGTTACCTGCCTGTGCATCACTTATGGAGAATGAGACCAGCAATGAAGCATGTGTACTAGGGCTGTGCCAGTTTCCCCCTAAATCTTCCCCACGTGGGTGGGGTCATCCGCTGGGGCTGGCTACTCAAGTGCAGGTCTGGACAGGTGGGGAGGTGTGATGGCATGAACTCGGCTGACGTCAAAACAAAAAGCCTCATGGAACCCTTGCTTTGAGCACATGGCAGTCCTACTGTCATTGGATTCTGCAAGTGTTGGGTCCCTATTTTGGGAATTGGATTCATTTCCTTTTTGGAGGTTTTAGGTGGCGGCACTATCATTGGAGAACAAAATAAAACCAAATTAGACAAGAAAACCTCTTTTTCACTCGTTGCTGACAATTGCCTGGGCCTTTTCAAATTAGAGAATGGCATTTGATGCTCTGTTGAATGCTTTTATGTGGTGTTTTGGCAAATCCTATGGTTGGAGTAGGGCTGTGACCTGGAATGAGGGCTGCCTGTGAGTAGCTCCAAAATACCCGATTTCTCCCAGGCACTTCACAACCAAGCCTCTCAATCACAGTGGTCTTCTTTAGGTTCACGAGAGTGTTACAACATAGATCTTACTAAAGTGGATCCAGGGAATCACAAAAATGATCTTAAAAGCCTTCCGAGATTTCTTCTTGGGCAGTTAGTCCTTCCTCCCCTGTATTTCTATAGCTTGCTTGTGATCCTGTAGTAGGTCCTTATTCTGGCCTGTCTGATTTCAGCTATCCATCCATCCACCAATTTTCCAACCTTCTATCATCAATCACTAATCTATATCAATCATTGATCTGTGTCTATCACATCTATCATCTATCTGTCCAGCTATTATCAGTCATTTATCTATATCTATTCTATCATCTATCTATTTATCTATTATCTATCTATCTATTTATCTATCATCTACCTATAATCATCTTATTTTTCCTACTATCTTGCAGTTGTTTCCAGGGAGGGGTAGTGGTGGCCATGCCTTGCTTTATTTTTAAGATCTCATGTTTTATAAAAATCGGGGGTTTCAAATGCTTTTTATCTCCCAAACGTTGTTTTGAATTGAAATAATCATAGAAAGCTATCATTTATCTTCCATTGTTCAGTTTTGAGTTGGACCTTTCCAATCCTAATGTCCTACCACCAAAGACCTCACCCTGGAGTATGACAGAAATTTCCAAAGGAATCAGTAGCACGTGATGAATTGGAATCGTGTGAAGGAAAATGTAGCCATAAAATTCTAAAATATCCTGGCAAGAATCATGAAAATAGTTACGTTCAAGACACTGAAGGAAAGAAGGCTATTACTGGGGAAAATAAAAGGCCCGAAAGTGTTACTTTTATGCATTTTCAGTGTAAGTTGTGTTTGTTAAATAATAGGTACATATTTTATTTTTGGTGTTCTTGAAGGAAGCATCGTATCTATACAAATCAACATTCTTGCAAAGGGAAAGATTTTCTTTGGGGAAGCGAACACTCTGTTGTTAGCTTTGCATGTCATTTTGACTAAGTGTATTGAAGGATCGTTGCGCCCTGCCACACTCGAGTCATTCGGTTGTGAATCTCACATGTGGTTGGGATCTACAGATGTGACCACTGGGAGAGTGTTAGAACCAAGGTACTGTATTCTCACAAAACCCTGTGAGGCAGCTGGTGGCTTTCTTTGTGCAGTCATAATTATGGATATGAGGATTCCAAATGTGATTTTCTGAGCCAGGTTTCAGGGCATTCCCCATTCCTTCCTTCCTTCCTTCCTTCCTTCCTTCCTTCCTTCCTTTCTTCCTTCCTTCCTTCTTTCCTTCCTTCCTTCCTTCCTTCCTTCTTTCCTTCCTTCCTTCCTTCCTTCCTTGAGTTGTCAATAGCTAACCTTGTGTTTGTCTGCTAACCTGCTAGTAAATCTTTATTGAATATGATAGGATTAAAGCAATGGACATGTACATACATACTCAATACTAGGTGTTAAGAATATAGTCTCTTTTTAAAAAAATTTTGCTTATTTATTTGAGAGAGAGAGAGAGAAAGCACAAGCAGAGGGCAGGGGCAGTGGGAGAACCAGGCTTCCCATGGAGCAGGGAGCCTGATGTGGGTCTTGATCTCAGGACCTTAGGTTCATGACCTGAGCCAAAGGCAGACATCTAACTGACTGAGATACCCAGGCACCCCAAGAATATAAAGTCTTTACTTTCAAAGAGGTTATGATTTAGGAGGTAAAGAGATAGACTTATGAGTTGCAAATGGAAGTGCTATCTGCACAAAATCAAGGGTGAGACATTTTTAATGACTTTTAAATGTGGTAGAGAGAGAATCCATGAGGGGATAAGAAAGGACTTTTGCCAGATTAAAACCCCTGATCAGGGGCACCTGGGTGGTGCAGTTGGTTAAGCATCTGATCCTTAGTTTGGGCTCAGGTCATGATCTCAGTTTCACGAGATCAAACCCTGTGTGGGGCTCTGTGCTCAGTGCAGAGCCTGCTTAAGATTCTCACTCCCTCTTCCTCTACCCCTCCCTACTGTGCACTCTCTGTCTCTAAAAGATATAGATAAATATTTTTTAAAAATAAAAAAGACACCGGTTGAAAAGAACAGGTTGTTTTAGGGACAAGGGACTCAAGTCCTTGTTTATAGCATGGCGCACTGTGGGCGGAGTCTGACTGCAGGGAGGAGGTGTATCATCTGGGAACCAGACTCTGTTTCAGCTCTGGGGTTGGGTTTTGTTCTGCGGGAGATAGGGATCCACTGAGGGATGGCAGATGCTCCCTCTCTGGGTAGTGAAGCAGGACTGGGGACTGCCGCATGGCAGAGGAAGCCCACGTGGGGCTCTGAGTTCTCCTCCAATGGAACAGATGTACTTGAGATGCCTCTCAGGTTTGTGACAACAGAGCAGTAGTGAGCAACTTTGACTGCATATCTCAATGAGCCCAAGTCAGCGAGAGGTAATTCCATTTAATTTATTTATGTTCCCCAAATGTTTATTGTAAGACTCTTCCAAAATACAAATAAAATTTCAGGAAAATTAAACACCCATTGGCTCACCACCCAAATTCAACAATTATTAATATTTTTCTCTATTTCTTTTATTCTCTTTGTGTGTGTGTATGTGTGTGTGTGTGTGTGTATGTGTGTGTATTACTTGGCCTTTCATTTGATTTTTCTTATATCTCCTCTATTTTCTATAAGTTGGGATTAGGACTGTTCTTTGTACACTGAATATATCACACTAAGAATGTAAGAATGTAAAGTCAGAGTGTTGTATTATAAAATACCTTGAAATATTTATTTCCTATGTGATTATGTTCCCAATTTGACATATGTACACTTGTTTGTTTCATTTCATTCTCAATTTCATGACTTTCTTTTTCCCCTTTTGGTTTCAAATTTTTTGATTATGTAAAGTGTTCACTCCATTGAAAACTAAATGGTATACTCAGAGACTCCTCATTTCCATCTCTTCGCCATCCATTCTATTTTGATTCCCATTATTCTTTCTACTTTATCCACCAAGAATTTAATTTTTTTTTTTGCCAAAAAACCCCATACTCAAACAGGAACATATATATTATTCTTTCTATTACAACATAGGGAGCTTTAGATAGTCACTGTTTTGCACCTGTCTTTTTAACATAAATACATACATCCTAGAGCCCTCTTCATACCATTACTTTAGGGATCCACTTTTTTCCTGTAGCTGAATAATACACCATTGTGAATATACCATATATGCAAACAGTCCCTTAGTCAAAAGCATCAAAGTTGTTTCCTGTCTTCTATTTTGTAGACCATGTCATAGAAGGTAACTTTATTTATTCAGTGCTTCATATTTATGGAATTTACCATCAGTGTATATTCCTAGAAGGAGAATTTCTAGACCAAAGAGTTTCTGTGTAAGTGGTGTGTGTGTGTGTGTGTGTGTGTGTGCACGTGTGCACGCATGTGTGTGTGTGTGTGATTTTTATAGATATATGTCAAAAATATCCTCTCCAGAGTTTTGTGCTTTTTTTGTTTTGTTTTGTTCTTGATAACGTAATATATGGCTGTGGCTGTTCCATCAACCCACATCATGAGTTTTGTCAAACCTCTAGAAGTTTTGCTGATCTTATCACTGATAATTTGTTTGCAATTGAATCAAACCCATAGGTGATCCAACTGTGATACAAGACAAGGACTTTAAGATAACTATGGTTAATCTGCTCAAGCATACAGATTCAAGATGGATGGCTTCATCAAATATCAGAAATCTATGAAAAGACATTAACTGTTAATTCTAGAACTGAAACATCGAATAACTGGGATTAGTGACACAATAGATACTTTTAATATTCGATAAAGTGGAAGAGAACATAACAGACCTGGAAGATAGGTTAATAGGAAATACCCAGATGGAAGCATGAGAAAGAAAAGAATAGAAAATACAGTGGAGTGCAAGGGACATATTTAAGAGACCTAATATAGGTGTGAGTGGAGTTTCAGAAGACAGCACCAAAGTTTTAAGAGATGAGAGCTATTTTCTCCAAATAACAAAAATATCAGTCAACTCACAGATTCAAGGATTACTACACAACTCACGCAGGTTTTAAAATAAAATACAACAAAACCTGTGGTGCAACATAGTAAAAATCCTAAAAAGAGGTAAAAGAGAAACTCTCCTAGGCAGCTGGAAAAGAGAGTCAATTTAAAGGTGCAATAGAGCCAAGGTGTCTTAGAGCAAGTTTCTCAGTAGAAAATATGCAGGGCAAAGGTAATGGAATCACATGCTTTGAGTGCAGAAAGTAGCTTTGCATAGAATTTTTTTTCTTAAGATTTTGTTTATTTATTTGAGAGAGAGAGAAAGTAAGTAGGGGGGAGGTAAGGAAAGGGAGGGAGAGAAACATGCAGACTCTGCACTGAGCATGGAGCTTGATGCAGGGCTTGATCTCAGGACCCCGAGACCATAACCTGAGTGGAAGGAAACCAGGAGTCCGACACTCAACCAACTGAGCCACCCACACGCTCCTACCTTAATACAGAATTTAAATGACGTGACAACATCCTTCAAAATCATGGTAAAATAAAGAAAATTCCAGGGGAAAAAACTAAAATAATTGGTCATTGTTTGGCACAAACTAAAGGGTGCCCTTCAGGCTGATGGCAAATACATCTAGATGGAAGATGGCAGATCTGAGAACAGAACGATAATATTGTAAAGGACATTGTGCTCCAAGCAACTTGAAAGAGCTCAAAGATTTTAGTTATAGCCATAGATTTCATTTTGTGTCCGCTTCAATGATGAAGCCACCCATGGAATCCCAAACTTTGCATGTCTTATGAACATCCTGAGAGTTACAGTGGAAGTCCTGCGGGTACATAGAGAGTGGGGTAGTTACGAAGGGCGGGAGGGAGGAAAAGAAGGGTACCCAAGCAGGAGTACCTCCTTACAGGGTTAAAGTTGGAGACTTTCAAATCCTTACAGGGTTAAAGTTGGAAACTTTCAAATCCTTACAGGGTTAAAGTTGGAGACTTTCAAATCCTTACAGGGTTAAAGTTGGAGACTTTCAAATCCTTAGAGGGTTAAAGTTGGAGACTTTCAAAGTCATATTATCATTGGAAAGCACTTCAAATGCATTTAGGAATCCAGGTGAATAGTGATAATAGTTTGAACTTAAATAAGTAAAGTCCTGAAGGATGATCACTGTGAGGGCTACAATCACTCGCACAAAACCTAATTTGTGAAAACACTGATGAATGGAGCATAGGTTGTACTGTAACAATCATTTTCCCCACAGACTTCCTGATTTTAAAAAAAAAATGTCTAGCATTAGAAACAGACACATTTTTTTCCTATTTTATTTAATTAATTTCAACAAAATTTATTTTGAAATCATTTTTTCCCTGATAAGTTTTTGTATGTCAGACATTGGACTAGTTACAGGAAGTATAGAAAAATCTGATTTTTTTAATCATTGTGAAGTTTACAGTCTAGTGAAAGAGTCATTGAAGTGAGAAAAAAAAATAAACTGCTGCATGGTATGTTAAGAGTTTAGAGTAGAAGACTACATGGGTCTTCCAGAGGCACAGAGAACGAAGCTGCTTAAGGTCCATCTTGGAGGAAAGGGTTTCTTTCATAGAATCTCAGGGAAGACAATATTTCAGAAAAATGTTAAGGCAAGGAAGAGAGTCTTCAGGTATTTAAGAGGTCCTTCTATGGTAGTGGTGGGGTCAGTGTCAGCAGATGTGAAAAGGTAACCAGGTATGGAGTGGATTGGGGCAACAGTGAGAAATTCAGCATCTTCGTGCATACTCCATGCGCCGGCAAGTTGCGGGATAGAAACATAGAAGTCCTTTAATTAGACTTTACCTTGAATGATTTTATTTTATTTTTTAAAGATTTTTATGTATGTATGTATGCATGTATGCATGTAAGAGAAACAGCTGGGTGGGGTTGGGCACAGGGAGAGGGAGAATCTCAAGCAAACTCCATGCTGAGCACAGAGCCTGATGCAGGGCTCAATCCCAGAACCCTGAGATCACGAAAAAGAGTTGGACTCCCAACTGACTGACCCACCCAGGCGCCCCTACCTTGAATTATTTTAAAGAAAGTGATGAAGTTAGTCCATTTCAGGAATGCTAGTCTGGCCGTAGTCTGAGAGCTGTAAGGTTGCAGTGAAGAACCAATAAAGAAGTCATTTCGGCTGTGAATACAGACAGTGGTGGGAGCCAGAATTATGGATACCGGTGCAGAACAAGAACTAGAGAGGTCTTACTTTTCATCTCACTTCATTTTCATGACAGCACTAGATGGGTATTTTGATTATAGCAGGTACACATCTTTGGCCACAAGCTTAGGTATGTATGGAATGTTATTACTGTGTGTTCTATACTTATTCTGAATGTGTTTGGAATGCCCTCCCACTTGCATTAGAAATGTAATCTCAGTTAACTGACAAATTCATGTAACTGAGCTCCTTCCCAGAGTCCATTGCAGTCTTGTAGCCCAGGGTGTGCTTAAGTCCTGGAGAGCTGACCTTGCTGAGGTCAGGGATGCTACCTATCATCATATCAGTCTGAAGCTGAAACCCTCTAAGTCATCCTGAGGGTGATCCACAGGGGCCATATCCAGTCCTTTGTATCTCATGTCTGGATCTCTGCTTAGAAAACTTCAAAGCCAAATATTTGCCTATTTTCTTTATTACCTTTCTGTGCACTTTGTAAAAACATTTTCTTGAAGCAAGAGATGCCTCATGGTTTAGCTGTTGAATAGCACAAGGTCACAGGGTAACAAGAAATCCGTTGATATTTCAGTTTTTTATTAAAACACCTTTGGTCCTATACTGAAACATTTTATATTGAGACATTGTATATTCAATTTTGTGTTGAAACATTTTCGCCTCGGTATTTACAAGTGAAGAGACAAAACTTACCAAATTATCTGTCAGGCAGTGAGGGTCATGGGAAAGGATGAGGATAGATTAGAGAGATTTGCTTTTTAAATTTCATTTTAGAATATATGTCGTGGGGGGAAAGGTATCTGACTGGAATAAGAAGCTAATATCAATAGAAAGCCAGACTATAAAAAAATACATAAACAAGTAATTCAGCCAAATTGCCTTTTCAGAATCAAAATGGAGGGGTGAGGCACTGTGTAAGTTAATAATTATGTTGCTATGGTTACTCTTCCTGATTGAAATGATACTGTTGAATAGTTGGTTATTTTAAGTTGACTTCGGGTAACATTTAATTTATTGGGGAAAGGCACTTGATTTGCATCTAGACATACCTTTAAAAAATCATCATTTCTATGGTATTTTGGTGCAGATCTCTGGGTGAAAATCAAAAATTAGTTGTTTACAGTGACAGTACATATCTGCATTTTCAGTAACAAAAGGCTGGGTGGTTTCTTTCCATTTTACCTTTCTGGGGAGATTATCGTGGAAGTCGACATAGAAATGTCCTAAACTGGGAGTTGGACAGAAGTAGAGTCGTGTCGGGCGCCTGGGTGGCTCAGTGGGTTAAAGCCTCTGCTTTCGGCTCAGGTCATGATCTCAGGGTCCTGGGATCGAGGCCCACATCGGGCTCCCTGCTCAGCGCGGGGCCTGCTTCCCCCCTCTCTCTCTGCCTGCCTCTCTGCCTGCCTCTCTGCCTACTTGTGATCTCTCTCCCTCTGTGAAATAAACAAATAAAATCTTAAAAAAAAAAGAAGTAGAGTCGTGTCATACTGCTCACTAACATGCAATCAAGATCGAGTTAATTAAAATCTTTGAGCCTCAGTGTTCTAATTTATATAGCACAGATAACCATCTTAATAGCATGTAATAAGATGTGCAATAATGTGCTGGGAATCCGTTTCCATTATCCTGGGCTGGCATTTCTGTGGTTACAGCTATTAAAATTACATCCACAGAAAAGGGAAGAAAATAAGAAGTCTCCATTCATTTGCAGACTTGGCTACTGCTTAACAAATAACAATGTAAATACATTTTGGGAGTCACATCCAAAAGGAATATGTAAGGGGATTCTAGATTGTTTGCTATTAAACGTATGTGGCCCGATGTCAGTGATGGAAATCTTTCCCTGTCACATGAATTAACTTGCATCACTATGTGCTAAATATACTTATTGAGTCTTTTTGTGATATATGGCAGGCTGCAAACGTTAGAGGAATAGAGAGTGAACATTGCATGGTGCTTTCCTTTGAGAGACTTAAACAACTCTGAAGCAGTGGCACGCCGAGCCATGTTGGAGTCTGAGGCCAAAAAAAAAAAAATTCAGTGATACTAATCCTGTCTTTATTTAAAATTTTTATATTTTGTTTGTCATGGTGGTTAACTTTGTGTGTCAACTTGACTGGGCCACAGGGTGCCCAGATATTTGGTCAAACATTATTCTGTGTTTCTGTGGAGATGTTTTTGGATGACACTAGCATTTAAGTATACATTAATAATAATTAAACATTAGTATTAATTAACATTAATTAACAATTCAATTAATTAAATCACTAATTAACATTAATTAATAATTAAAAGAGACTGCCCTTCCTGCTGTGGGTGAGCCTCATTTAATCAGATGAAGGCCTGTATAGAACTGAGTAAAATTGCCTTCAAAATGGGAGATCAGCTTCTTCCTGCTTTTTTTTTTTAAGATTTTATTTATTTATTTGACAGAGAGAGAGATCACAAGGAGGCAGAGAGGCAGGCAGAGAGAGGAGGAAGCAGGCTCCCCGCTGAGCAGAGAGCCCGATGCGGGCCTCGATCCCAGGACCCTGAGATCATGACCTGAGCTGAAGACAGAGGCTTTAACCCACTGAGCCACCCAGGTGCCCTACTTCCTGCTTTTGAATTCAAACTGAAACATTGACTCTTCTTGGGCCTCAAGCCTGGTAGACTTAGACTGGAACCACAGCCTTTCTTAGAACTTCAGCTTATTGACACCCTACAGATGGTGGGACCTGGACTTGTCCGCCTCCATAATCATGTGGGCCAATTCTTTTTTTTTTTTTAAGATTTATTAACTCTTTTAGAGAGAGAGTGCATGTGCTAGAGAGGGGAGGGGCAAGGGGAGGGAGAGAGAGAGAATCTCCGGCAGGGTCCCCACTGAGTGTGGAGCTGGATGCAGGGCTCAGTCCCAGGACCCGAAGATAGGACCTGAGCCAAATCAAGGGTCAGATGCTCAACTGACTGAGCACCCAGGTGCCCCACCAATGCTTTATAACAAATCTCCCCCCTCCCCGATAGATAGATGATAGATGATAGATAGATAGATACAGTTTTTGCATCAGTTTGTATTTATTTTTTAAAAAAATTACATTAAAACATTACATATCTTGATTTCTGAGTGTTTTAGCATCCTCTTATGTTTTGCATCCAACGTGAGTTTCTCACTCACCCCACCAATCCTGGCCTTGCACGGGACATACTAAGATATACGTCCCCATCAGTTTGTCTTTAGGAACCCAGAGGCTCTCTTTGCCTTCTTCCTGAACTCACGTTCTTCACGTCACCCTCGTAGAATCCATTCTTCCTCTCCATCCCTACTGCCGGTGTTTCTAAACCTCGCCCAGACCTTTGCGATAGTCTCCTGTTTGGTTTATTTTCCTCCAGGGCACATTATTCTTTGACCTATTTTGTTGTTGTTGTTTTGTTTTGCTTTGCTTTTTTTCTTTGATTCATTTTTGTCAAAAAGCATTCTGATTGCATCAGTAGTCTGCTTGAAGTATCTTCCTTCACTCAGCATTTCCAATATTCTTAGCATTGTACAGAAATTATGTTTCTAACTTTGTTTTATGTCTTTCACCCTTTATAATATCCAGTGAGCTTAAGGCACATGAAAGCACTTGCCAAGACCAGACAGGCAATGTTCTTTAACTGTGTCAGCTTTTTACATAGGCAGGTTCTCCTACTGGGCATCTGATGCACCCCACTTATTTTCACCATCCTGCCTAATTTTATCACTTCATATTTTATTTTTACTCTTTCTGCTTTAGAAAGATCGACTTTTCCTCCTTGTGCTCTCATGATTCTTATTATTATCTTGAAAGTGGTGATACTTCTCACCATGACATTTTAACTATATCCTTAGAAATTTACCTCCCTCCACTAAACTCTTGGGGCAGGAAAGAGTGCCTTCCCTGTATTACGAATATTTTAGACCTATCTCAGTGTCCAGTCTTGGGGAGACTGGAAAAGTTATAATGTTCATGAAAGAGGTATAGTTATAGGACTTTCTGATTATGCAAGAAATAAGTTGAATGGCAGGGAAAATCCCTTCAAAACAAGAAATTCTCTGGGACTATGGTGCCTGATATTTGGCGTGTCCAGTGCCAAATGGTAGGGCTATCTCTTCTCTATTTGAGGTTGTATAGCCACACATCTTACACTGTGTTAAAGGAGAAAGACAAGATCCACATAAATTTTTGTATGTAATAAATATATAAGCCCAAATTTCTGCTCAAATTGAAAGACATAAGAAAAGTAGTTAAAAGAATTAGAAACCTTGAAAACTTTTAGCCAGTTGGCATGGGATTCTTATTTCTTAACTTCACATTTACTGTACTTTGTTCCAAAAATGGAAATTTCTGGAACCCTATTCATATAAACATTGGACTTTTTATGATAGAAGATGAACTTTTTTTTTTCACCCCCTCATGAATCCTGCCACTGTGTTTTGACCTGGCTGTGTCTTGACTGTCCTGAAATATTTAGTCTATACTCACTGCTTCCAGCCAGTACTTATTTCTGCCTCTGGGTTGCCTTTAATAATGGATCATTAGTTCTTTTCTCAGAATCTGAGGATGAATTCTCCTGTGTAACTCCCCTTGTGCCTTTTATTTTCCACAAGGAATCTCTAGAGATTTGTCTTTGCCTATGATCTCAATCCCAGTAAAGATAAACATGTCGCCTACCTTTGCTGCCACGTTTAATCTTCTTTGTAAATCCCAGACAACCACTAAATAATCAACCCCCAGATTCTGCTAGAAATCCCTATACATTACCAGGCTGGGTTCCATTTATTAAAAAGTCCCATTCTTTTGGGCGCATGGGTGGCTCAGTCAGTTAAGCACCTGCTTTCAGGTGGGGTTGTGATCCCAGGGTCCTGGGATTGAGCCCTGCATGGGGCTCCCTGCTTGACAGGGAGTCTGGTTCTCCCTCTCCCCCTGCTTGTGCTCTCTCTCTGTCAAATAAATAAAATCTTAAAAAAAGTAAAAGTCCTGTTCTTCTTAAAAAGATCACAAATTCTGTCCTCCCTGTCCCACTAAAATTTTGTATACCGTTTCTGTCATTCTTTGAAAAAGAAAATTGAAAACTGTTCCAGATTCTCCCATAGGGATTTTAATTAGTGCACATTTCAGAAAGCACCACTTTCCTGGCCTTTTTGGGCTCAGAATTCTGCAGTGGTAAAAATCTCTATAGGCAGCAAAATGTACATTCATTTTAAGTGTGTGTTTTTGTGCAAGTTCTTGAAATACAATTTTTCAATGCCATGCATACAGAAGGAAAAAGAGTAGCTTATTTTATACCTATCACTCCACACCTTAAAATAGGAACAATTATCTATAAATTTTAAGTGAGGTTAAGAGACCTACACCTGAGGTCACACAGAAGGTAAGAAACAGAACTGTAATGGGATGAGATCTGGGTTTCCAGGTATGATAGTGCTCATAAAATACCATTATAATCACACCCCAGAGGAAAATAAGAAATGTGAGATTAGGAAAAATACTTAGAATTCTTTTTTTTTTAAAGATATTATTTATTTATTTGACATACAGAGAGAGATCAGATCACAAGTAGGCAGAGAGGCAGGCAGAGAGAGAGGAGGAAGCAGGCTCCCCGCTGAGCAGGGAGCCTGATGCGGGCCTCGATCCCAGGACCCTGAGATCATGACCTGAGCCGAAGGCAGAGGCTTTAACCCACTGAGCTACCCAGGCGCCCAATACTTAGAATTCTTGACTGTTGATATTTGTCAGTTGTTAACACTAAGTCATCCCACCATCAAGGTTGACTTTTTAAAAAGCGAACTGTAGGTATAAAAAGCCCTTTTAAAAAGCCCCAACACAGGATACAGTATTTTGCTCATATAATTTTCTCACAGTGATATTCCTGCAGTAAAGGGCTGAGCTCTCTCCCCGGGGAGTCATGTGAAACATTGACCATGATCTTTGTCTGCTCACCTGCTGATGGTTTGAGGGGTCGTGATGGAAAGTAGGTCTTCACCTACAGGACTCTTGGCATTCAAGCTTTGCCTTGGGGTGGGCGAAAATGCCCCCTCCTATACTCCCACATGATGGTTCTTTAAATAGGCAAAGACTCTGAAGCCATTGCATTCCACATTAGACTTCCCCGGTCCTGGTCCTTCCTCGGAACACTCCAGCACACTGGTCTCCTTTCTGGGAAGCTGTGCCAGACATCCTCAATGTGCTATTTATTCCTGGAGGAAAACCTGATTATCTGTAGGAGGTGAGTACACCTCACAGTATCTGCCAACAAGACCAGCCCATGTCTGCTCCACGAAGACTCCCCCACCCCACCGGCATCGTTTTCTCGAATCCATGGAACCCTAAAAGGACAATGGCATGATGGGAATATCATACGTGCATACTTCCTCTCCATAGGTTTGACTCTGAGAATGTTTACGGGCCATGCAGTTCACTCCTCTGCAAACCAGAAACCCCCCACCGTGCTGATGTGTTCGACAAGTGTTTCCCAGGGTTAGCACCCTCCGTGAGCATTGCTGACTGCTTACCGTGGGAGAGCTTCCACTAAGAGAACACACGAAAGCCGCTCTGAAATTCAGGACTCAGAGGGTTTGTTGGGAAATAGATCCCACACTAACTCTGCCTCCAGGCAGCCTAAACTCCTCACCATAAATACAGAGAAGATTCTACCAGTTCCCATCTTTTTAATAGAATTAGATGTTCCCAATAGGTAAATGTTAAGGCTCTTAAATTCTGGACACAGCTAGGAAAATTATGCAGGTCTGTTTGCCATAACCTGTTTGTACTATTCCCAAACATGCAATATCCACAGAGACTAGTAGGATATTTTCTTTTTAAAATTGAGGTTATAACTCCTACCCCTTGGAAGATTTGTTTTCTTATCCCAAACTACTGTGGCTTACAGATTTGTCGTACTAAAAATAACAATTTCTAGAAAAGCACTGGGTCATTATTTCACATCAAATCAAATGTTTAATCTAAGGAATATATCAGAAAAGCCTTAGTGAGGGATTTGTGCTCCAGGGAGATGGCACACTCCCTTTGGCTTCTGAAGAGTGTCTAGGGTCAGTTATCAAGCATTCTGAGGTTACTTCTCCCACATTCTGATCTTTACTATCTATGTGTTTATGAACTTCAAATATTTATCTCAGACAAGGTAGTGCTGAGCATGAGACTGACATACCCAGACCCAGAGTCCTCCTGGAGAAGTTCATTTCAATCGAACCTCTTCAAGCTCAAGGAAACTTGAACTTACCTTGTTCACCAGCTCCTTGTCTTCTCCAGCTTGGAGGAAGATCCTGGGAGCTTCCACCTACCTCTCCCTGTCCCTCATCACAGCGGGTCACCAACGCCTGCCAATTGCGCCCTCTCTTCTCTCACACAAATCTCTGTTTTTCCCTCATTGCGTCCCCCCCTTAATAACCCATTATTTTTTATGTGGTAAAATTTACATGCCACGGATGTTATTGGAACTGCTTTTCAGTGCTCAGTTGAGTGGTATTAAGTACATTTATGTTGTGCAACCCTCCGTCTCCAGAACTCTTTGATATCCCAGAGCTGAGACTCTGTTCCCCCTTAAACAGGAACTCCTCCTCCTCCTCCCCCAGCCCCTGGCAACCCCCAGGCTGCTTCCTGTCTCTACGAGGGTGACCGCTCGAGGGACCTCCTGTAAGTGGAGTCATATAGTCTTTGTCTTTTTGTGACTGGCTGCTGTCACTTAGCCAAATGTTCTCAAATTTCATCCATATTGTACTATTCTCCCTCTTTTTTTTTAAGGTTTTATTTATTTATTTGACAGAGAGAGAGAGATCACAAGTAGGCAGAGAGGTGGGCAGAGAGGAGGAAGTAGGCTCCCTGCTGAGCAGAGAGCCCTATGTGGGGCTCGATCCCAGGACCCCGAGATCATGACCTGAGCCGAAGGCAGAGAGGCTTTAACCCACTGAGACACCCAGGCGCCCCGTATTCTCCCTCTTTAAGGCTGAATACTATTCCACTGTGTGTATATACCGCATCTTGTTTATCCGCTCTTCCATTGGTGGACATTCACTCAGGTTGCTTCCATATTACATCTATTGTGAATACGCCTGCTGTGAACGTGGGTGGGCAAATATCTTTTGGAGACCCTGCGTTGGATTATCTGGGGTATATACGCAGACACGGAATTGCTGGGCCATAGGATAATTCTATATCTAACCTTTAGAGGAGCTGCCATACTGATCGCTATAGTAGCTTTACCATTTTACATTTCATCAACAGAACACTAGGGTTTCAAATTCTCTATATCCTAGTCAGTCAATAATTATTTGGTGTTTTTTTCCTTGATAGTAGACACAGCAATGTGTAGAAGGTGATACCTCATTGTGGTTTTAATTACACTTTCCTAACAATTAGTAATGTGCATTTTTTCATGTGCTTACTCAGTATGTGTATTTAGGAAAATGTTTGGTTCACGTCCTTTGCTTATTTTTGAATCAGTCATCTGTTTTTGTTGAGTTTTAAGGGTTCTCTATATATTCTGGACAGTAATCTCTTATTATATATATGATTTGTAAATAATTTTCTCTCAGTGGATTACTTTTCTATTCTATTAATAGTGTCTTTGGATGCACAAAAGTTTTTAATTTTGATGAAATCCAATTTATGTTTTCTTTTATTGTTTGTGTCTTTAGTGTGGCATCTAAGATATCATTGCCAAATTCAATGTCATGAAGATTTGTCCTGCTTTTTTTTTTTTTTAATCTTTAAGATTTTCTGCATATGGGGCACCTGGGTGGCTCAATCGGTTATGTGTCTGACTCTTGATTTTAGCTCAGGTCATTATCCAAGGGTCAAGAGATTGGGCCCACATCTGGCTTGGTGTTCAGTGGGGAGTTTGCTTAGGATTCTCTCTCTCGGGAACTTCTGGGTGGCTCAGTTGTTAAGCATCTGCCTTTGGCTCGGGTCATGATCCTGGGGTCCTGGGACTGAGTCCCGCATTGGGTTCTCTGCTTGGTGGGGAGTCTGCTTCTCCCTCTCCCACTCCCTTTGCTTGTGTCCCCTGTCTTCTCCTTGTATCTCTCTCTGTCAAATAAATAAATAAAATCTTTAAAAAAAAGAAAAAGGATTCTCTCTCTCCCTCTCCCTTGCCTCTCTCCCAACTCTCTATCTCTTTCTTTCAAATAAATAAATAAAATCTTTAAAATTGATTTTCTGCATATAAGATCATATCATCTGTAAACAGACAATTTTACTTCATCCTTCCCAATTTGGATACTTCAATTTCTTCTTGGCTAATTGATTTGTCTAGAAAATCCCAGTATCATGTTGAATAAAACTGGTGAAAGGGGCCATCTTTGGTTTTTTCTTGATCTCAAAGGAAAAGCTTTCGGTCTCTCACCATTGACTCTGTTGTTGGCTGAGGGTTTTTCACATATGGCCTTTATTGTGTTACGGATAACTTCCTTCTATTCTCAGTTGAGTGTTTTTATCATGAGAGAGTACTGGATTTTGTATCAATTTTGGATTTTCTGTATCAATTGAGATGATTGTGTGGTTTATTGTTTATTTATTCTGTTAATGTTATGTATATTGTTGATTCATTTTCATATGCTAAGCCATCCAGAAGTAATTTGTACTTGGTCACGATATATAATCCTTTTAGTATGTTACTAAGTTCAGTGTCCTACTAATTTGTTGAGGATTTTTGCATCAGTGTTCAAAAGGGATATAGTTACATAGGTTTTTGTTTATTATTTGTTTGCTTGTTTTTGTAATGTATTTGTCTTGCTTTGGTAACAGGGTAATTTTCATTGAATGATTTAGGAAGCATTACTTCCTCTTCAATATTTGGAAAAGTTTGACAAAGAATGGTGCCTTTTATATATTTAGTAGAATTAACTAGTGAAGCCATCAGATCTAGGACATTTCTATGTTGTCAGAGTTTTGATCACAGAATCAATCTCTTTAGTAATTATAGGTCTATTTGGAGCTCTTTTTCTTCATGATTCATTCAGTCTTGGTAGGTTTTGTAAATGGTAACTTATCCATTTCATCTGGGTTATCCAGTGTTTTGGTGTACAATTTTTTATACTGCTCTCTTAGAATCCATTTTTTTTGTAGCCTCCACTTTCATTTTGATGTTAGTAATTTGCATGTGCTCTCTTTTTCTTTTAGTCTATCAACAGTAAATTTGTCAATTTTGTTGGTCTATTTGAAGAACCAGCATTTGATTTTTTTCATCCTCTCTGTTGTCTTTCTATTCTCAATTTCATTGATCTCTGCCATAATCTTTCTGGTTTCTTCCTTTGTTAGCTTTGAGTATAGTTTGTTCTTTTTCTAATTCCTTAAGCTGTAAAGTTAGGTATTGATTTTAGACATTTCTTCTTTTGTAATGTAAGGTTTTATAACTATAAATCTCCCCCTTGGCAGTGTTTTTGCTGCATCCCCTAAGTTTTAGTACGTTGTGTTTTCACTTCATTGTCTCAAGATATTTCCCTCTGACTTCTTCTTTCAGTCACTGGTTGCTTAAGAGTGTGTTGTTTAATTTACACAAATTGTCAAATTTTCCAGTTTTCCTTGTGTTATTGATTTCCAACTTTATCTTGTTGTTGGAGAAGACACTCTGTCTTTTTTAATATATTGAGACTTAATTTGTGGCCTAACATATGATCAATCCTGGAGAATGTCCCATGTGCACTTGAGAAGAATGTGTTTTTATTCCACTGTTGTTGGGTAGAGTGTTCTGTGTCTGTCTTACATTGAGTTGGCTTGCCTCGCCCATTTATTTTTAAATTGACATTTAGAATGATAAATGCTATTAATATTTTATTTACCTCGTAGTAATACACTAAGTAAATATTAGTAAAATGGAAGATTTGGATAAAAGAGTTAACAAGTTTGAGCCAAAGGACATTTATAGAATCCTGCACCTATTTATTAGATCATATGCATTTAAAAGTTTAATTTTAGTTTTTAAGATATTTATTAATTAGAGACAGCACACAAGCAGGGGAAACAGTGGGCAGAGGGAGAGGGAGAAGCAGGCTCCCCTTTCTGAGGGGAGGGAACCCTGATGCATGATCCGATCCAGGACCCTGGGATCATGACCTGAGCCGAAGGCAGACACTCAACCGACCGAGCCACCCACGTGCCCGAGATCATATACATTTTTAAGTACACAGAACATTTATGAAATTTGACCACATACCAAGTCATAAAGCAAGTTGCATTAAATTCGCCCATTGCTTTTTCCATGAGCTCTATACTCCTTAGTGCGGTATTTCATTCCTTTGTGGTAGGCCTCATAAAAACCTGCCGGACTCACATCCTGCTATCCCCAAGCTCATCCAGAGTGATGGTGGCCGTGAGGATTCATTTGCCAATCTGCATGCGACACACATTTTCATCCACTGTCTTCTCCTCCAAATGTGTTCTTTCTCCACTCTGTACTCACCATTTCCAAATATCCTTCTTTTAAGACCCAGGTCATGTGTCTCTTCCTCAAGGAAAACGTTCCGGATTTCTTCAGGCCAATTTAGCCGTCCTTCCTTATGCTCCTGTGGTGCTCTGTGTCTGCTTGGGTTTAGCATGCGTCACAGTGTGTTGTAAATGTTTAAAATGTCCATATTTTAGACCCTTTTTAAAGTTTCCTGTGCCCGTACAGAGCTGGCCGTTTGTTCTCTGAGTTGAATTATAAAACTTGACGTAGTCTTTCACTATTAGCCCCAATTGATGGAGTTTCAAAGGGAAGGACAATGTTTATTCAACAGAATTCTCATTGCCTGTCTTCCTGATACACACCCACACACAGCACAATGGGGACTCTAAAAATTTTAATGAATGAGACTGGCTTTCAGTCCTGTTGTCTTCTCTGCACAAAGCTTCTTTGGCAGGGTGCATGGTTGGCAAAGTTGCTTAAGTGTCTCAATCTGTTTCCACTTAGATCCTGATCTCAGGATCCTGAGATTGAGCCCTTTGAAGGGCTCCATGCTCCGCACTGGGCTCCATGCTCAGTGTGGAGTATTCTTGAAATTCTCTCTTCCCCTCCCTCTGCTCCTCCTGCTCATATTATCTCTCTCTCTCTCTCAAAAAAAAAAAATCTTAAAAAAAAAAAAGCTTCTGGGCGCCTGGGTGGCTCAGTGGGTTGGAGCCTCTGCTTTCGGCTCAGGTCATGATCTCAGGGTCCTGGGATCGAGGCCCGCATCGGGCTCTCTGCTCAGCGGGGAGCCTGCTTCCCCCTCTCTCTCTCTGCCTGTCTCTCTGCCTCCTTGTGATCTCTCTCCCTCTATGAAATAAATAAATAAAATCTTTAAAAAAAAAAAAGCTTCTTTGGCACTGCACATGTCTTCTGGTGTTTTGTTTTGTTTTGTTTTTATACCGGGGTAAAGGACCAGTGATGTTTCCCGTGGTCACTACACTGAAGGGGGCAGGTTTAGCTTTGACAGTCTCTGAGGTTCTCATCTGATGAGTTTGTCTGCTCATTGCTCCCTGATTAGAAAAGACTGTCACATTATAGGATAGCTGAGAGTTCAAGATTATTGGGACTATGGGCGTATCATTTTTCCCATTTAAAATTGCTATGAAATGGAACATTAAGCTTGATATAGATCACATTTCAATATCATCTCTGGCTCTGTGAAACTTGCATAAGTAGCCATTGTAAAATTTGGCCTGCTATATAATCAGTGAGCTGCAAAAGGACACCATCGAGGAGGAAACATCACTGGAGCCATGACATATATTATATGCTGGGTACAAATGGCACTGGGCATAAGAAAGCACATGCGCGTGCATGACAACCTCACTTCATTGTGTGGTGGGACAAACCCAACGGCCTCTCCAGCCCTGTCCATTACGGCTGGTTAAGGGAAAAGGAAGGAACAGGACTGCATTTTTTTGTAGCTGATGGTGATGTATGCACTATCAATGGATACATTGGGGATCAAACTCCAAAAGATGCACATGATAAAGTTTGGCACCTGCACTAGTAACTTCCTAGTTCGGGATGGTGAGAAACTGGGAACCGGCTGGAGTATTTCACTGGTTGGATTATTTGTAGCATCATGAGGTTAGAATCCAAGATTCTTTCACTAGGCTTTTCTTTTCCTTTCTCTGCATTTCGTCCTTCCTCTATCTTCATTACATGGAAGGGCATTTTAGTATCCAGAAGACACCCTTCCCTACCCTGTCTCCGAATGCTTGACATGTAGTTGGAGGAATTTCTGGCTCAAGTCTTTCACATGGCATGGCAATGCTGCATGAAAAGTCCCAAAGTAAAAATTACCAAAATTCCCCACATGTGTTATTTCTGACACCTGGATGCTTTTTGTTTCAGTTACCTATCATTGCGTAACAGCATCAAAATGAGTAGATCAAAACACGAGCCATTTATTACCCCCTCATAATTCTGTGCGTTTTCTGAGCCCTGGTGAGCTGTCTTTTTGTTCCCAGTTGCATTGACTGTGGTTGCTCATGCCTCCAGAACCCACTGGAGGCTCCACTGGGTCTGGGACTTTCAGAAAGGCCTCACTCACACCTCTCACCGTGGTGCTGCCTCAGGCATCTCTCTTCCTCTGGTGGCCTTAACTTGCTTCCTTGGAGTGTGGAGACCAGAGCCCAAGAGATTAGAATGAATGTTGCCAGGCCTGTTAAACCTAAAACTGGCAAAGTGTCAAATCAGAAGCCTACCCTGATTTGAGGGAGGGGACAGTAGCATGCCCATAGGGGCCAGCGAGCCATTGTTGGAGGCCATCTTTAAAAGTAACCTACCACAACCACACTTCATTCCAGAGAGTCCTCTGGAACACCGTTATTGAGTCCTGTAGGCCCCTAATCCAAGGGTGAGGGTTGGGAGGGAGGGTACCAGACTGAATGTGAATTAAGGCACTACATAAATCTCACGCATAAAGAAATGAGGATGGGAATCGGACCCCACAACATGGTGGTGTCACCCCATAAAAAGCATCTTCAGCTTGATGCTTTTCTTGAAACATGAAACACTAGTTGCAAATAGTTTTCTGTGATAATTTTCAGAAAAGGACTTAGTGTCACTTTGAAGGAATTTCCTATCCCAAATCACTGGTTTTCCTTTTACAAAGACCTCAGGCAAATAGAGGGTGGAAGTCTACACAGGTGAACAATGCAGTGACTTTACAGCTCACCTGGCTTTCCTTGTCATCAGAGATGTAGTCAGGGTGAACCACTCAACTCCCCTTGGCCTCTCTACTCACACAGAACTGAGGAATTTGACTTACATTCGATAAAAATGTCAAAAATGGATCCTCTTTAACCTTAACATGGTAATCAATCAAAAGGGTGTTTTCATCCAAATTCTTCATCTAGTTGTGTTCGCTTTTGTACAGAGAATCATGGGGGATGACTGAATGTTTTCTTTTCCCCACTAATGTTTTAGCATTATAGAGACATGGAACCAGGGTGCACTCAGGCATCGTAAGGAACTGTCAATTCTGGTTTTTGAAAAATGAACCAAACCTGCAAGGAATTCAAGTCCAGATAATGTTGTTTGGCACTGCACCTCAATGAATAATTCAGCTAATTTGCACCATAGTTATTTGCACATTATGAATGCACATGCTTTGAAAGTATTTCTGTAACTTTGCCATATTGCTTATGAAATGCCTTCTGAAAATGGAATGCCACGTGTGAATGTAAGTCCACATTTAAAGAGTATGTGAATCGCAACTCAGTGACCTTGTGAACAACTTTGCCACTTCTACAGACTATTTTTATATGACTGTGGTTAGGAAAGACTCTCCCATTTAAAGGTTTTGGGAACAAAAATTCTCCTCTTTAATATATATGTTTGGAAAAGAATAAATTTCTTGGCTGTAGAGAAAGATTGATGTTTTTGTATGTAACTTTATTATCTGTCAACTCATGTTTTAAATTGTTATGATTGATTGAATAGACCTCATTTAATTATTTACACAACTTAAGGAATTCTGTCATCCAGGAGTGAGCAAGTGTGAGTGAGTGAAAGAAGGAGGTGGTAGAGAAGGGAGATAATTTAATAGTCCTTTTCCTGGAGACAGGGGTTATGTTTATTGGTTTCTATGTCTTGTTTTAGGCATAGCTCTCCAGATAAACAGAACCAATAATGTTATCTTTCTATTTAAAAGATTTTACTTATTTATTTGATAGAAAAATAGAGCTAAAGAGCACAAGCAAGGGAAATGGCAGAGGGAGAGGGAGAAGCAGGCTCCTAGCTGAGCAGCAAGGCCGATGTGGGATTCCATCCCAGGACTGTGAGATCATGACCTAAGCCAAAGTCAGACGCTTCACCGACTGAGCTACCCCCAATAATGTAGTTTATTATTTATTTTTTTTAATTGGGAAAACTGGCTTATACACTGATGGAGGCTGAGACATCCTCCAATCTGTTCTGTGTGAGCTGGAGACCCCGGAAAGGCAGCGGTACGATTTGGCCCCAGCTCAGAGGCCTGAGAACCAGAAGACCCAGTGGTATAAATCTCAGATGCGAAATGTCCCCGTTCATGAAGTGGGCATGAACAGATCAGATGGTGCCCACCGTGTTGAGGAGCCCACGGATGCAAATGCTAATCTCATCTAGAAGCACCTTCACAGACATAGCCAGAAATAATGTTGAATCTGGGGATTCCATGGCCAATCACGCTGACACGGAAAATCAAAAAGGGTTCATAGGGACCATCATAGTCCATATTCCACAGTGCCTGACGCTGTGGAGAAGGTGCCTGTGACGCATGGATGAGCAACTGAGGTCCTGGATCCCATTAGTGGAATCCACACAAGTGGCACAAGCAAAGAACCTATTTCTCAGTTTGTCACTCACCACACATTCAGGAAGTATTTGTTCAGAACTTGTTTTCCTGCCATGTTGTGCCTTTATATTGAAAATGAGCCAATGTGTCACAACGTAGGAAGTCATAACATTTTTGTGTGGAAATCTATGCTTTCTATGTAATATATAATTATTTTTGAAATAATAAGACTACATAACATCACATACCTCCCATCACATAACAAACATACCTACTGATGTGTGCCCCCAACATATCTCTTGTTCTTTGGAGCCAGTGTCTACTATAGTCTGATAGAGCAGCCCACATCACGTTTCTTTACGCCAACTTTGTCTCTGGCTTTGATCTTCATAAATTTATATGGATAAGCTGTTCTGTTCTGATGGGAAAATGCTCACCACTCTTTAGCCACTTGACACAGCTCAAGAAAATCACGCACAATGGAATTTTCATATTATTTTCAGAATTATGTTATATATCTGGGCACAAGATGACTTTTTACATAAAGAAAACTTGGATTATAAATCAATTTGGGCTTTTATATTTGACTTTATACAGAAAACAATGTATTGAATAAACTTGCATCTTCACAAAGCCATTTTTATTCTTAATCATTTATAATCAGTGTTATTCTCAAGCCCCTCTCTGGTTTTATTTAGATAAGTTTCCTGTCATTGTGGCTTATATAATAAAATCTGTCATTGTCACAATTCTCTTTCACTTGTTCCAACAACCTATAAACCACTAGTGTTGCATAATTATCGTGGAAGTACACATATTGTTCTGCATGGAATTTTGACAGGGGACGTTGGAGAGTGAAGACATTGGCAATCTTCTGAAATGAAAAAAAAAGCTGACATGTCAAGAATTTAAGAAATAAAACAAATGAGCAAAGGAAGAGAAAAGAGAGAGACAAGCCAAAAAACAGACTCTCAACTACAAGGAACACACTGGTGGTTATCAGAGGGAAGGTGAGTTGGGGGTTGGGAAATAGGAGATGGAGATTCAGGAGGGCACTTGGGTCGAGCATGAGGTGTTGTAAGGAAGTGCTGAATCACTCCATTGTACACCTGAAACTAATATAACACTGCATGTCCATTAACTAGAATTAAAATTAAAACTTACAAAAATAAAAACTCTTAAAAATGTTTAAAAATAAAGATGTGGTCCATATGTACAATGGAATATTACTCAGCCATCAGAAAGGATGAATACCCAACTTTTGTATCAATATGGACGGGTCTGGAGGAGATTATGCTGAGTGAAATAAGTCAAGCAGAGAAAGTCAATTATCACATGGTTTCAGTTACTTGTGGAACATAAGGGATAACATGGAGGACTCTAGGGGAAGGGAAGGAAAAGTGAATTGGGGTAAATCAGAAGGGGAGACAAACCATGAAAGACTGTGGACTCTGAGAAACAAACTGAGGGTTATGGAGGGGAAGGGGGAGGGGGGATGGGTGAGCCTGGTGGTGGGTATTAAGGAGGGCATGGATTGCATGGAGCACTGGGTGTGGTAATGGAATATTACTCAGCCATCAGAAAGGATGATAAGATAAAATTAAGATGTTAAAAAATGTTTAAAAATTAAAAAAAATAATAATTTATAACAGAGCAGGCACTGAGCTGAGCTAGATGTCTTTCCAATGACCTGAGATCCAAGCTTGCCAAGGGGATGGACACCTGGGAAGTTGGCCCATAATTCACCCAGTGTCAGAGTAAGTACTCAGTCCGAGTGTCGAGTTGTCAGTATTAATTTTTCAGTTATTTCCATGAGTGAACAGGTGACCAGTTAGCAAGGGACTATCTAGAGCATTTGGGAAGGGCCAGAAAGGCACAAAAATCCCTGTGGGAATGACACAGAGCATGTGCCCATGCAACCTTACACTGGGATTTCACCAGTTACTATTCAGTGACAGCATGGCCTTGCTAAGGGAATGTGGCCAAAGAAGCTAGCCCTCCCATGGAAGGTGCTTTGGTGCCCAGGGCCACAGGAGGATGTCCTTGTGTTACTCTTGGCTCTTCACTTTTGTCTGGAGGCTTCCTTTGTCCATCACTGTCATCCTCAGGACAACCACATGGTGCGGCACCGAGGCCCAGGGATATCAGGGTCGTGGCCCAAAGACAAGGTGATGGAGTCGAGGACCAAATTCCACTGGTCCCTCAGTTATTCACGTCTATTGCACTGTCCCCTGAGCCCCTGCATCTGGTGGTCATAGTCATCCAGCGCATCAGACCCATTTCCATTCATATGCAAATTCTATGTGTGAATGAAGATGATCTCTCTATGGCCTCCACCTGGATCACCCATGACACACCTCCTTTTTCATCGGCAGAAGTGACTTAGAGGTGACATGCATGTGGAGGACGCACTGATGGGTGACTTTGATTTATTATTTTCCTAAAACGTTAAAGACCTGGAGGCTTTTAAATGGTAGTGAAAGATGCACAACCAAAAATCATTGTGGTTTTTTTTTTTTTTGGAGAAATGATACCATTAGTTCACATGAATGCTCTATTTAAAAATAGAGGCAGAGAATGAAGGGAAAAAATCCCAGGAAGGTAACCTTTAATTTGAAATTGGATGCATTGTGATGCCTGTGCTGTACAGATCTGATGGTGTATTAATGTCCTCACATATATTATCTCAAATTGTACCTTTCAGTTATAATGGCTGTTCCAATAACATAATAGCCACTCACCTGTAATTATAAGTTTTCAAAGCCTGAAATGATTCCAATTGTTTTTCTCTGTACTTTCCATGTGCACCTACAAGTTCCAAAAGGCTTGTTTCAACTTTCTCTGTTCCCATATCGTGTCTCATGTTGCAATTTAAAGTCATCTTGGGTGCACAGAGTTGCATGAGGACAGCACCAAGGGCGTTCATCAGAAGACACGTCACCCTTGAGGATTCTGGTGACTTCCATCGGCCCCCCCAACACCCACACACACACACATCTGATTCCATTTTCGGTTTTGAATGGATTTAGCCTCTGCTCTGCTCCCTTACAGTGTGCTTATGTCTCTCATCATGAAGCATATCCAGGCCACCCCTTCATTCTGTCCCGGCACCAGTCCTTCAGGAGGGACTGCCCCCATAGGCAGGGCAAAGAGCCCAATGTGCCCTTGTCCACCAGGCAGGGAATCTCCCTGCTCCTAAAACAGTGATTGAGTGTGCATGTGGAGGAGCCTATGTCGGAGTCACGTCCTTTCCCTCTCTTACCTCCACCCCTGCTCACATCCTTAATTATGCAAGAGGAAGGAGAGGACAGATCCCACAAGAGCCTGGAAAGAAAAGTTGAAAGGGAGTTCTGTTCAGGTTCAGAAACTCTGCTTGGGAGCTCTCTTGGCACTTGGACAGCTTCCTGAGTATCCCGGTACTGTCATGGGAGCCCTGCTGTAAGACCTGGGTCAGCTCCGGGCGCCTGGGTGGCTCAGTTGGTTAAGCGACTGCCTTCAGCTCAGGTCATGATCCTGGAGTCCCACATTGGGCTCCCAGCCCCATGGGGTGTCTGCTTCTCCCTCTGACTTTCTCCCTTCTCATGCTCTCTCTCACTCTCAAATAAATAAATAAAATATTAAAAAAAAAAAGACCTGGGTCAGCTCAGCCATTGGAAGAAGGGGAGGAGGAACTTTTTAGGTGTGATAATCAAGACGTTATTAGGTGAGGTCAAGACAGTTAAACTCATGGCAAGATTGCAAGACAAGAGTATAATACGAGAGTGTAAGATATTCCTTCCCTATCCTTTCTGGCATGGTATAGCATACACAAGAGTGTGCAAGCACATACACACTCACACGTGTGCATGCACACTCACACAGGCACACACACTCACACATATGCACGCACACAGTGGAGACTATTCCACACAGCCAAATTCAAATGGAACCAAACCCAGGGAGTCATTCTCTTCTGGTTATCACCACAGTGTGAGCTGCAGAAATCATTTTGCTGTTAGGCAAGGTGGAAATTGAAGAGTCACGTCTTTGTTGGGGTCCAGGCATTAGGGAAGCAGGTGAGTGGTGATTTAAGTTCGTGGTTCTCAAGCTCTAGGCACCAGCAGTAGCAGCCCCTACAAGGCTTACGATAGTAAAGCTGCTGGGTTCGCCCCGAGTTTCTGATTTTGTAGGTCTGGGTGGGGTGCAGGAATCGCATTTCTAACCAGGGTCCAGATGATGTAGATGCTGCTGGCCCTCTGACCTCATGCCGAAGAGTTGAAGAAACCAGAGTACTGATTAATGCTGCTAATTCTCACTTCTAAGGTGATTTTATACCCAGATCGGGAGACAAAAAGGACCCAGGGAACCTCCTCAGAGTTTGACCATGATTCTGGACAAAATTCTAGTGGCCAGATCACCTGTGGAGTTTGAGAGGCCCCAGGAGTGCCAGGCGTGAGGACGGAATGGTAGATGGTGCAGATCTACTACCAAGAGAAGGACCCAAACCACCACCTGTCTCCTGAGGAGGAGCTAACTGAGGAGGTGCAGTTACTTTGGAAGGGAAGGGGCCAGGGATTTCATAAAAAGGTGGGCTCTTCTTGTTAGCTCTAGCCTCTCAGGGTCTGTGCAGCATGTGTGGTGGGCAGGGAGAGGACTCTCCCCGAAACAGGCTGAAGGCCATTTGATCACGTGACTTTAGGGTGGGACCTACCTGAGACTGATCTCAGTCCAGCTCAGCGCCTGGCACCACCCAGGATGCCACGTGATAGAGCCAGCACTGGAAATGAGGGACCCATGGCAGACCTCAGCATCTCCCCTCATCAGTCTGACCAAGACGGAGATAAGGCGGAGAAGGTTTCCTGCCTCATTCACCTGAGAAGACCCTCTCTCCCTCCCTGCTCCTGCTTTGTGAGAAAAAGGTGAAAACCCTTTGGATGTAGGAACCATAAGAAGAAGAATGTAAGGGTGAAGAAAAGTGCTTGGCATAGTAAGATGTGATTTGTATTAATTTTTTCTCAGAAAGAGGTGGAATTTTAAACCAGTGACTAGTATTACCAGGAGCTTCAAAATTATTTGCTGCTGATGATTGGGGAATAGGAACACATAAAGGAAATAAATATAGTTCTATGTTCACCTGCCATTGATTCGACATTGTCAAGGGGGAGAGAAACTAAGAAGAACTTGACAAGTGACCACTGATTCCTATTTATCATTCACTCAATAAATCCACAGTTAGCAGCCAACCTGGATGGTGAGCTACAGCAATGAGCTTTGCCTAATCTCAGCAGAATGGTAATATATTTTAAGATATTGAGTGGCTTAGACAGATTCCAGGAAAGCTCAGGTCTGTGTTTGAAGACCACAACAGAATTCAAAGTCTAAAATCACATTAAAAAGAGAGAGAAGGAAGCAAACCATAAGAGACTTTTAACGATAGAGAACAAACTGAATGGTGATGGAGGAAGGTGGGTAGGCATTGGGCAGATGGGTGAGGGGCACTAAGGAGGGGACTTGTCCTGGGCACTGGGTGTTACACGTAAGCAAAGAATCACTAAATTCCATACCTGAAACCAACTTTACCATATATGTTAGCTAACTAGAATTTAAATAAAAACTTGAACAAAAAATAAAATCACATTTTCAGTCAGGTCTTGTGAGAGGTCCCTGGGTGGCTCAGTCAGTTAAGTATCTGTTTTCAGCTTGGGTCATGATCTCAGGGTCCTGGGATCGAGCCCCATGTCAGGTTCTCTGCTCAGCAGGAAGCCTGCTTTTTCCTCTTCTCCCTCTGCCCCTGCTCCTGCTCCTGCTCTCCCTCTTTCAAATAAATCAATAAAATCTTTAGGGAAAAAAAAGAGTCAGGTTTCATCGATTTTTCACTTGCTGCTCCGTGCCAGCCGACACCCCAAGTACTGGGGGCAGGAGATGTTGCTTGCTGAGACACTTCAACCGTAACCCCTGGAAAAGAGGTTATTCCTTCCTGTGACCCCTCGTGCCCACGGCGTTCTGGGTGATTTCCATGCTTTTGGATGACTGGCTTTCTAGCCCCAGCCAGGGTGGGGAGAAGAGTGATGAACCCAGGTTGCGTGTCTTTGCCTTGGGGACAGGGTTTTCTGCCATTGTGAACATCCTAAATGGAAGGGGGTCTCTGCCTCCACTGAAGGTTCCTGAGATGGGAAGTCCGCCCATAAAAGGGATCCCAGAGAGAGTGGCCAAAAGAAAGCTACCGTCCGCCAGCCCATCTGGTGACAGATGGCAGGGTAGGTGAGTAAAAAGTCGGTGCGTCCTGGGGCCATGAGCTCACGGTCGGGGGACAAGCCATCACATCCGTCCTTTATGTTCTCTGCCCTTAGACAGGAGACCGTGACTCGCCTCCCCGTCGGGTGCGTGCCCGTCTCCATGGTTGAACCCGAGTGTGGACCACAGCACTGGCTCCGGGTTTAGGTTCTGGCTTAAATGGTGGATGACTTGGGTGCTCCTTGGTGGAGCGCCAGGTTCTTTGACCTAATGAGAGACGACGGTCCCTCCAGAGCCGTGTAAGGGCCTGGTGTGCTGCACACACCCAGAACCACCATCGCACGGGGAGACTCTGTACGTGTGCGGCTCCCTCGGGTACCCCCCCACACACACACACACATTTCACAGAAGAGCTCTTTGTTTTCATGGTGATGCCAGCCTCAGGTGGCTCCTCCCGTGCAGGACGGTGGGGACGACTTCAAGAGGATTGCGCTGGGGCTCTCAGCACTCTGTCGGCTCAACAGAAGTAGTTGCATTTATTTAACCTTATTATCATTATGCAGCGAACACCCTGGGAGAAGCGGAGACATCCGCCCTCCGACCTTGTTGGCTGGTTACTTTGGTGTGCGGGGCCAGGAGGGACTTGGTGCCATTACTCTGTTCCTTGAAGAAAGTAAAACATGTTAGCTACTTCTCTGCCCCTCCATCCCCAGAAATAGTCATGCCTTTCCCACTCCAGAGGGGATCATATAGTCGTTCAATTGTCTTGTTAGCATCCTTCTTGCAAAAACTGCTAAAACAGGGCGCCTGGGTGGCTCAGTGGGTTAAAGCCTCTGCCTTCGGCTCAGGTCGTGATCTCAGGGTCCTGGGATCAAGGCCCGCATCAGGCTCCCTGCTCAGTGGGGAGCCTGCTTCCTCCTCTCTCTCTCTGCCTGCCTCTCTGCCTACTTGTGATCTGATCTCTCTCTCTCTGTGTCAAAAAAATAAAAATCTTTAAAAAAAAAACCTGCTAAAACATAGAAATAGTTTTCCACACTGAAGTTGAATTATACCATAACCCCTCTTGAATCACTGCTTGCTTTTTCCCCCAAACAGCACAGATAGACTTGTTTCCATAGCAGTGACAGATTCTAACTCATGCTTGCAAATGGCCGCATGGGTTTCCATTAGGGGATTCTAAGAGATTTATCAGCCACCCTATACTGATGGACAGTGAGTGGGCGCATTTCTGCCTCTGCTGGAAGCCTCAGAAGCTGCTGGTGAGGTGTCCGGGATGGGGCGGGGGTGGGGGGTGTTTGTCAAACCTGCCTCCATCCTGGCCGACACCCGGCCTGCAGCAACTGGGGACACGTCCCCGACTCTCACTTGCCTTCTCTGTGGAGAGAGGGCAATACAGAAAACGCACAGGTTGGGCAGAAGATTAAAATGCAATCATGTTTAGGGGCACCTGGGTGGGTCAGTGGGCTAAAGCCTCTGCCTTCAGCTCAGGTCATGATCTCAGGGTCCTGGGATCGAGCCCCGCACCTGCTTCCTCCTCTCTCTGTGCCTGTATCTCTGCCTATTTTTGATCTCCTTCTCTGTGTGTCAAATAAATAAATAAAATCTTTAAAAAACATGCAATCATGTTTAGGCAAGAACTTTGAAAAAATAAAAAGCACAGTATCGTTATATCTTTGCTGATCACAGCTACTGTATTAAATAAGGATTTCATTCTTCTTTTCCAACCCATCACTTGAAAATGGGAGCGAGCGTGTTCAGAATAAATTGAAAGCCTTTCAAAGGCTGGAACAAAGTTAAAGCATGCCTAGCTGGTGGGCATGTTGCTAAGTGCCGTTGGCAGCTAAAATTTCTCAGAGTACTCCAGCCTCCCCCGTGGAATTCCGCAACCCTGGGTCTGTGTTTGCCCAGGGCTGGCTTTAGTCGGTCCAACAGGCTTTCATTCCCAGAGTGAATCCAGACTGAGAGAGTGATTTTCAAAGGGCTCGAGTCATTTGTAGTCTATTTGCGTTCTGAATGTTATTTCAGCTTCTCTCCCACAGAGCAAATATCACCAGAGGCAAGACCATATCTTTTTCATATCTACACAGAAAAAAAAAAAAAAGAAGGACAGTTTAGCAACCTCAGTAAAAGATATAAAGAGTTGAGGGTTTGGGAATTTTTATGTTTTTCTCCCCTGATAATTTAAGACAAGGAAAGCCAAGAGGCAGAGATGCCTGGAATGCAGTGGAAATTCTTTCCTGAATTTAGCGCATACTGGACACCTTCGACTCTCGACAGTACTCAAGACCTGGTAGGGGTGACGGGCAGCTCAGCTAGCTTCTCGCTGTCTCAACAGATTTCTCAAGAACAACGGTTTTCCTTTCCCAATCCGTAGGATGCCGTTCAGGTAAAGAACCCCAAATCAGCCTCCACACACTTGGGTGAAAAGCAAGATCAGTCCGACATAAGGCGATTTGGTCCAGATGATGCTGCATGTAGTGAGTTTTATATCACATATGTGAGGACCAACTTCTGCATTTTTATTGAGAGGGAAGAAAGCAAATATTGGAGGACTATAATCTAGTTCCGGGCAGTATTTATATATAACACTTCTTTTCTTTTCTATCATCGGTCTGTACTAAGGTATCATGGCAAGCATTTTGCAAACAAGCATGTGAATCTTGGAGGATTAATCCACTTCCCTGAAAGTGAAGAGGTGGGGAGTGAACAGCAGGTTTCAAAGCAGTCCTCAGGGCCCAGAGCAAGCTCTCTTTCCAGCCAAGGCCACACAAGGGCCATGTTGACAGGGAGACCACACAAATGCCATCCACCCTGCGTTCTGATACTTCCATTTCTATTTAAACGGCTAAGAAGATCTGAGGAGTGTTCTTTTGTATGATCATAATTATTTGTGGCGTCTAAATTTCAATGGAACGAATGAAGTGACACGCACAGCCAAGTCACCTACCCAACTCTTGCAAAAAAAATGTGCATGTGTGTAGGACATGATGGTTGGTTTGTATACTAGTGAGAGCAAGAGACTTATACTTGGGAAATACACTTGATTTTTATTTATTTTTATTTTTTTTTCTTATTTGTTTATTTGACAGAGAGAGAGAGAGAGAGAGAGAGAGAGAGAGAGAGAGAAAGAGAGAGAGAGATCACAAGTAGGCTGAGAGACAGGCAGAGAGAGAGAGAGAGAGGAGGAAGCAGGCTCCTTGCCGAGGAGGAAGCCAGATGTGGGCCTCGATCCCAGGACCCTGAGATCATGACCTGAGCTGAAGGCAGAGGCTTTAACCCACTGAGCCACCCAGGTACCCTACACTTGATTTTTAAATAGCCATAGCTGGGGTGCCTGGATGGCTCAGTTGGTTAAGCCTCCAACTCTTGATTTTGGTTCAGGTCATGATCTTGGGGTCATGAGATTGAGCTCTGAGTTGGGTTCCATGTTGGGTATGGAGCCTGCATAGGATTCTCTCTCTCTCTCCCTCTGCTCCTCCCCCTGATCTTGCTCTCTTTCTCTCAAATAAATAAATAATTTAAAAAAAAATAGCCACATAGCCAATTCCTTAAGAGTTCAAAACTTTAATAACATTAAAAAAAGGAATATTTTATTGAGAACCATGCATTATCACCAATATTCACCAAATCCCTAGGCCTACCGGTTACTCAACACCTTCACGCTAGCCCATTGTAACTGATGCAGGGACAGAGGTCATCTGGGTTCGGCCATCCAACGTCACCAGCTAGAATGGGGTCCAGGTGAGGGTGGGTGTAGCATCCTCAATTTCAAGCTTGGATTATTTCTTGTCTTCTGTCATGTGGCTGGAAGAAATGTTGGTTTTATCTATTTGATCCCCTTTGTCATTTTAACCATTTTATAGCGATACAACGCACACACTGTACAATTCATCCACTGTATGCAATCCACAGAAATGTACAACCATCACCATAGTCAACCTTAGAAAATTGTCATCACCTCAAAAAAAATATTGGGGTGTTTGGGTGGCTTAGTCTTTAAGTGGCTGCCTTCAGGTCAGGTCATAATCAGAGGATCCTGGGATCAAGCCCCGCATCAGGGTCCCTGCTCAGTGGGGAGCCTGAGTCTCCTCTCCCTTTGCTCCTCCTCCTACTAGTTCTCTCTCTCTCTCTCTCTCTCTCTCTCTCTCTCTTTCAAATAAATAGATAAAATCTTTTAAAAAATCTTAATTTTACATATAAGAAAATAGAGTACAAAGGATTGTCTCAAAATTATATACAATACAACCTTTATTTTTTGCTTTTTATTTTATGGTTCTTGACTAAATTTTTAAAAAAATCACAGCATCTATTACTTGCTGGGCTGGAACCAGCAATATTTATGTTCTGCCTTGAGAAGATTCATGAATGTGCTCAGGGAGCTTCAGACTCTGTTCTAGTTCTCACCAGCTGGCTTTTTTTTTTTTGATATTTTATTTTATTTTATAATTTTTTAAAATTTTTTCAGTGATCCAAGATTCATTGTTTATGCACCGCACTCAGTGCCCTCCTTAATACCCACCACCAGGCTCACCCATCCCCCTCTGCCTCCCCATAACCCTCAGATTGTTTCTCAGAGTCCACAGTCTCTCATGGTTTGTCTCTCCTCCCGATTTACCCCAATTCACTTTTCCTTTCCTTCCCCTAGAGTCCTCCATTTTATTCCTTATGTTCCACTATGAACCATATGACAATTGACTTTCTCTGCGTGACTTATTTCACTCAGCATAATCTCCTCCAGAGCTTGTGATTTCCTCTCTGACCCTTGGCTTCCTCCTTTATAAACTGATTTTGGGAACTGGATGAGGGCCCTCTATGGAGAGAATGACCTGACGTACCACAGCAATGCTAGCTCGCATTTTTCTGTTTTGCTGTGTTCTGGGTTCTCTACACTCACAGTTTCTAGAACACTTTAACTGAGATCACCAGTCATCACTATATTATAAACAGATGGTCCTCAGCTCAGTGAGGTTTGTTGATTTTCCCAAGGCCTCACAAACGGAAAGTGATGGAGGCAAGAGTTTGAAAAACCAGGGTTGTCTCTCTAGGACGTGGTGAGAAGTAGATTTTCAGGCATCAAGATGGAGAAAGAAAGATCAACTCCAGTTTGGTGAGGCAACAGAGCAGGTGTTTTTACGTTATTTGTTTGTTTATTGGTGGGTATTAATAGGGTCGTCATATAGGGCTGCTGAGAGACATGATGCTTGTGTGCTTTCTCAGGCTAACCCCGAAGTTAAGTGTGAGGGTACAGAATGATTGCAATGTCCCCCCCAAAAAACTTTTTTGTCTCAAACATGGTGAATATTTAAGAGGGCTAAAGGGGTGGTTGGCATTTACCTTTTACCCTTTTCAGCTCCTCTGGATGAAGTTCCTGATTTGACTGATGTCTGGATGTCTGCCACGGGGCTGTAGACTTTGATAATGTCCCACTGGCTTCCTCCAACACTGAGGTCTTGGTTCTGATTAACTGAGACTCACCAACCTTGACCTCAAGTCCCGTGACCCATTTCACTTTGTTGGGTAGGCTTGTCATTGCCTAATGAGAACTAAATCAAGCACCAGTGTAGAGCAGCGACATAGGGCCTAAGCTGGGCAGGGGTGGACAAGGGGTGAGCCTTCCTTGTGTGCAAATAGATATAATGTCTATGAAGATGTTTCAAAAACCCCAATTATCTCATAATCAATATTCAAAAAATGTCAGTTTCCTAATACGCATTCCTCCTATTTTTTTTCCTTCTTGAATCTATCTCAGGATCCCACTGTTATTAATTTTTATCTACTCTTGGTGGTGAATTTTGCAACTACTTAGAAAATTGGTAGTGATCATTGTTGCAATAGTTTCCTCTATGTCTTAGAAAGTCTTGGGAGTCAAAGTTGCTGAGCATGCCCTTTGCTGCTGAGTAGGAGTGTCCTCCTTTGGTGAGAGATGTGCCCTGGCTATGACTATGGTAGATACCTATACCGGGAAGTTACCAGAAGGGAGTGGTGTTCAGGTGGGGAGAGGAAACCTGCGTGGGTGGCACATTCTGAGTTTCTAGAAACTAACCTACTGGCTACTGTCCAGTTGTGTCTCCTGACAATTCTAGAGATGCTCCCATTAGAACTTGTAGTGAGTGAGGTCCACCTGGGAGGAGCTGAGAGCTGATGCTTCAGAGCTTCCCACTGAACTGCCCAGCCACTGCAGCTCAGACATGTCGTATGTTCGTAGTCGCTGAGATAAACCATCACGAGTTGCTGAGTAGCTTTTAAAGACAGCCACAGGGGCTGAGGCCACTGCCAGCCACCTTACGAAGCACCTTCAGAAGTGGATGAGGGGCCCTATCATCTCACATAGCTCCATGACGGCCTTTATGGACATGTGACTCCATATTTAGGAAGCAAGCTGCATGCCCCATTGTCTTCTCAGCACCCTGAAGAGAAAATGGGCAGTGCCACTCTTCTGGCAATTTTCTTACTGAGTAGGCCCTTTCTTACTGAGTAGATTTTAGGGACAATCTCTCTGATTGGGAAGATACAATGACAGATATATTATTGATTTCAGCCACAGAGGCAGGTCTACTCAGAATGCAAGTTGGATGGGGGACAAGGGGACAAGGATAAAGCAAAGGAAAAGACATATGCCTAAGAAAGAATGTGGACTTTTCTAAGAAAATATGCCCTTTTTCGAGAGCTGTGAACCAGAAGGTAGTTGTGAACTTGCTATAAATTTTAGGAAAAGAAGGCAGGAGACCTCAGATTGCTTTTTCTATGCTGACTCATTGTGATTGAAAGAGAGAGAGAGAGAGAGAGAGAGAGAGAGAGAGAGAGAGAGAGAGAGAGAGAGAGAGAGGGAGAGAATTGCAAGAATGCTATGCCCGGAAAAAGGTAATACTCAGTGCTGGTGAGGATGTAATGAAACTGGTATTTGTACAGTGCTAGTGGCAGGTGTAAACTGCTATAGACTTTTTGAAAAGCAGTTTGGCAGCATGGGTCAAAAACTATTCAATGTACATTTACTTTAACTCGGCAACTGCATTTGGATGTTCCTTTGCTAAGGAAATTATCCAGAAACATGGGAAAGCTGTTTGTACAAAGATGCTACTGGAAGCTTTTGTCAGGACATTTTTAGGGGAAATAAGTTTAATACTCACTTATAGTAGAATGATTAAGTAAATATCAAGTCTATTCACTGGCATTTTAAGCAGCAATTTAAAAGAATACAGAGCAACACTAAAAACGTGTATGATGTTATATTAAATGAACAAGTAGATTATAGACTGCAGACTAGTCAAACACATCTGTATTATCCAAACAGAATTATAAATTAACCCAGAACGTGTTTCAATTGCCACATGTGATATGTCCCCCAAAGTCGTTGAGATAGAGGCTATGAAAGTCACACTAACTACGTAGTAGTTACTGTTCCCTTTTAAACTGAATGAGACACAATACTTGGGATAGGGAAGGAGACAAACCATAAGAGACTCCTAATCTCACAAAACAAACTGAGGGTTACTGGGAGGGGTAGGAGGGTAGGGATAGGGTGGCTGGGTTATGGATATTGGGGAGGGTTTGTGCTATGGTGAGTGCTGTGAAAGGCATAAGCCTGATGATTCACAGACCTGTACCCCTGGGGCAAATAATAATAATAAAAATAAATTAAAAAAAAAACAATACTTGGTAAATTAACAGACCTCCAGTCTTAGACCAGCATGGTCTTCTGTAAATAAGCAGAGATGTGCACAGCTTGAGAAGATCTGGTTTTTGGTTTTTGTTTTTAATTTAGCAGATGACCTAACCATTTCATTCCTAAGTAACTTCCTAAAGTGGGGAAACACAACAACACATATTCATATGAATATCTGGATGTTCACGAGCTTGAGTCGTAACAACCAAAAGGTAAAAGCTGTCCAAATGTCCAAAAATTGGCGAATGGATAATCACAATGTAGTGTGTCTAGTCAATAGAATACTATCCAGTTATTAAAGGGAACAAAGAACAGACACATGCTGTAACGGGGGAGACTTCAAAACTGTGGGAGTGAAAGAAACCAGAGGCAAAATAGCCCATATTGTCGGATTCAGTCGATCTGAGATGTCCATATAATGCAAGGCTAAAGAGACACAGAGTAGGTTAGTGGTTACTCAAACCAAGCATGAGAAAGAGGGTTAACTCTAAACGAACAAGGGTATTTCATCAGTAATGGGAATGTTGTAAAACTGCATATTAATGGTGGTTGTTGTACTACCCTGTGAATTCACTAAAATTCATGGAATTTCACATTTAACATAAGTATCTGATGACATGCAAGCTATACCTTAGTAAAAGTGTTGAAATAATCTTTTTCTCATCAGATATAGTCAATGTTAAAAATAAAATGAATGAGATTTTTTCCGTGGAACACCAAGACACTCGGTCATGGTCCATTCAGAAAACGGTAAGCTGGAATAAGTGGCTTTCTGGAGAAAGCGATGGTTGGAAGGTTGAAGACCTAGAGAGAGGAGGTGACAGGTCATCCTGTGAGCACTCTACAGAGCTGTGGCATTACCTTGACTGCACCAGCAAAGCCCTATTTTAAGTGAAGAAACACTCCAAAATGCAGACAAGCCCTGGATATAATATGATGGATTCATTAAAACCCACGACTCAGATTTTGGGAATGTTAACATATTTTGCAGGTTTTTTTCTGTAATGTTTTAAAAATATTTAAAAAAAATCAGATTTGGTGAAGGTACTCCCCCCATTTGTTCCCCCTCTCTCCCCACTGCACAGGAAACCACATGCTAAGAGTCCATGTTCTTTTTCTGGGTATGTCTTTATAAATCTCATACAGGCTTCTGGATCATTTGATATGTTAGTTGCTGGAGAAACAGACAACCCAGTGCCTGAGAACTCACCTGTTAGCAACTGTTTCAGGTCACATACTGAGAAAGTGAGGTCTTCCCAGGGCTTGTGCACGGCTTAGCCATGATCTCCAGGTTTCCACCCAAGGCTGTAGCCTGCAGCTCAAGCATCACTTTCCCCTACAGCAAGGTGAAAAATCAGGAAAGCAGGACATATTTCTCCTTAAAAGGGTCTCACTTTCATTAAGAGGAAAAATATTAGAAATCTTCCAAGGATTTTGCTTGTATTTCTTTTGTAAGATTTGGATCGGATGATGACACAGATTGGATCCTAACATGGTGCTAAGATTCCACGCCTGGTGTATATGTATTTATGATCCTTGCCCTTGAGTGTGAACAGAACCTGTTGTGATGTGAGGTCATTCTTGTGAAGAGGCTATAAACCTGTCAACTCTGAGTTAATCAAAAAGGAGATTATCCTGGGTGAGCCTGACCTAATCAGAAGAGCCCTTTAAAAAAAGGGGAGCATTCAAGTGGTGTGCTGCTGGGCTGGAAGAAGGCAAACAACTACATTGCAAACTTCCTGTGGGGAGAGTCAGGCCCCTGGAGCTGAGAGAAGTCTGAATATGACAACCAGAAAGAAATGGGGGAACCTCAGTTCTACAACCACAAAGAAATGAATTCTTCCAATAACATGTGAGCTGGAAGAAGACCTGAGCCTCAGATGAGACCCTAGTTCTGGCTGACATCTGGTTGTCAGTCGAGTGAGAACCTGAGCAGAGACCACACTGAGCCCTGTGCAGACTCCTAACCACCAACAGAGGGAGTGAGATAATGAATGTGAACGTTTTTTTTAAGACCCTGAATTTGTGATGACTTCTTACACAGCAGTAACACACAAATACACCCTGAAGGAATCCCTGGCAAAAGCAAGTGGGTCTGTTGTGATATTCTTTGGATTTATTTCTATCATATCCTTGTACATTTTCTATTGCCCATCTGTTTTCTGCAACATTTTGTTTTTCTTCCCCATATTTAATTAAATTACCCATACTTTATTCACTCACACACACTTTGTTTTCCCTTCTGCTGATTCTTATTTTTATTCTCATAGTGGACTATTTCTTTTTCTTTTTTAGAGAGAGAGTACAGGCATGCATTTGGAGGGGCAGTGGGAGAGGAAGAGAGAGAATCTCAAGGAGTTTCTTCACTTAGCCTGGAGTCTGTACCTGGGTTTGATTTCATTACCCTGAGATTATTATCTGAGCTGAAATCAAGAGTCTGATGTTTAAACAACTGAGTCACCCAGGTGCCTCCCCCAGGTTTTCTTCTTTTTTTAAAGTAGGCTATTCTTAAGTAATCTTAATAAATACCATTGAAAATGAAGCAATATTACTGCAATTTTCACTTTCTTCTCATCTTTCATGTCATTATTATGTAGCATTTTAATGCTATTTCATTTTTAATCCTTTTGAAATAGCAACTCTAAATATTATAGCATTTTTAATCAACAAATATTTAGATTTATTTACAAGTTTACCAATAATCTATGTGTCCACTATGGCTTCTTGCATTCACTCACCCTCTTTCTTTGTGAAAGCTCCTTTTTGCTGAAGGATCATCTTCCATTACAGGCTGTGTTCAGTGTGAGGCAAGGAAGGCACAGAAGAGAGGCAGAATATACCAACCATCATGATTGAATTCCAGTTTCAAAGCATTGCAGACTGAAAATATGCAAGGAACGATCCCAATCATTTGGTATCAGTTGAGACCTGATTTGTGACCCAGTATGTGATCTATTCTGGAGAATATTCCATGTGTACTGGAGAAGAATGTGTATTCCATTGCTTTGGGATGGGATGTTCTGAATATATCTTTGAAATCCATCTGGTCCAGTGTGTCATTCAAAATCCTTGTTTCCTTGTTGATCTTCTGCTTAGATAATCTGACCATCACAGTAAGTGGGATGTTAAAGTCTTCAACTATTACTGTATTATTATCAGTGTGTTTCTTTAATTTTGTTACTTATTTGTTCATATGATTGGCTGCTCCCATGTTAGGGGCATAAATATTTACAAATGTTAGATCTTCTTCTTGGATAGACCATCTAATTATGATATAGCGTCCTTCCTCATCTCTTATTATAGTCATTAGTTTAAAATTTAGTTTCTCTGAGATAAGGATTGCCACAAGAGGAAAGTTGGAAAGAACTCAAATACATGGAGGCTAAAGAACATTCTACTAAAGAATGAATGGGTCAACAAGGAAGTTAAAGAAGAATAAAAAAAAAACTTCATGAAAATAAATGAAAATGAAAACACAGCTCTTCAAAACATTTGGGATGCAACAAAGGTGATCCTTAGAGGGAAGTATATAGCAACACAAACCTTTCTCAAGAGACAAGAAAGGTCTCAAATACACAACCTAACCTTACACTTACAGGAGCTGGGGAAAGAACAGCAAATAAGCCTAAAACCACCAGGAGAAGAGAATTAATAATGATTAGAGCAGGAATCAGTGAAATAGAAGCCAAAAGAACAGTAGAACAAATCAATAAAATCAGGAGCTGATTCTTTGAATTAATAAGATTAATAAACCCCTGGCCACAAGTATCAAAATGAAAAGAGAAAGGACCCAAATAAATAAAATCGTGAATGAAAGAGGAGAGATCACAACCAACACTGAAGCAATACAAATAATTATAAGAATATATTATGAGCAACTCTATGCTAAAAAATTAAGCAACGTGGAAGGAATGGATGCATTCCTAGAAAAGTATAGACTACCGAAACTGAAACAGGAATACATAGAAAACCTGAACAGATCCATAGCCAGCAAGGAAATTGAAGCAGTCATTAAAAATCTCTCAGCAAACCAAAACCCAGGGCCAGATGGCTTCTCGGGGGAATTCTACTAATCATTCAAAGAAGAATTAATACCTATTCTTCTGAAACTGTTTCAAAAAATAGAAATGGAAGGGAAACTTCCAAACTCTTTCTATGAGGCCAGCATTACCTTGATCCCAAAACCAGACAAAGACTGCACCAAAAGAATTACTGACCAATATCCCTGATGAACATGGATGCCAAAATTCTCACCAAGATACTAACTAATAGGATCCAACAGTCAGGGATGCCTGGGTGGCTCAGTGGGTTAAGGCTCTGCCTTTGGTTCAGGTCATGATCTCAGGGTCTTGGGATCAAGCCCCACATCGGGCTCTATGCTCAGCAGGGAGCCTGCTTCCCCTTCTCCCTCTCCCTGCCTCTCTGCCTACTTGTGATTTCTCTCTCTCTCTCTCTCTGTCAAATAAATAAATAAAATCTTTTAAAAAAAAAAGGATCCAACAGACAGTAAAAGGATTATTCATCCAAGTGGGCTTTATTCCTAGGTTGCAAGGATGGTTCAATATTTGCAAATCAATCAATGTGATACACCACATCAATAAATAAAAGTACAAGAACCATATGATCCTCTCAATAGATGTAGAAAAAGCAGTTGACAAAGTACAGCATCCTTTTTTTAATTAAAACTCTTCACAGTGTAGGGATAGAGGGAACATAACTCAATATCATAAAAGCCATCTATGAAAAGCTCACAGCAAATATCATTCTCGATGGGGAAAAACAGCTTTTCCTCTAAGGTCAGAAACATGGCAGGGCTGTCCACTATCACCACTGCTAATCAACATAGTAGTAGAAGTCCTAGCCTCAGCAATCAGACAACAAAAAAGAAATAAAAGCTATCCAAATGGGCAAAGAGGAAGTCAGACTCTCACTCTTCACAGATGACATGATACTCTATGTGGAAAACCCAAAAGACTCCACTCTAAATTGCCGAAACTCATGCAGGTATTCAGCAATATGGCAGGATATAATATCAATGCACAGAAATCAGTTGCATTTCTATACACAGTGAGGCAGGAAAGAGAAATTAAAAAGTCAATCCCATTTACAATTGCACCAAAAATCATTAGATACCTAGGAATGTACCTAACCAAAGAGGCAATGGATCTGTACTCAGAAAACTATGGAACAGTCATGAAAGGAATTGGAAAGAAATAGAAAAACGTTCCATGCTCATAGATTGAAAGAACAAATATTGTTAAAATGTCTATGCTACCTAGAGCAATCTTTACATTCAGTTCAATCCCTATCAAAATACTATCAACTTTTTCACAGAGCTGGAACCGATAATCCTAAAATTTGTTTGGAACCAGAAAAGATCCCAAAAACCAATGGAATGTTGAAAAAGAAAACCAAAGCTAGTAACATCACAATACCGGACTTCAAGCACTATTACAAAACATTAATCAACAAAATAGTGTGGTACTGGAACAAAAACAGACACATAAATCAAGGAAACAGAATAGAGAACCCAAAAATGGACCCTTAACTCTATGGTCAACTAATCTTCAACAAAGCATGAAAGAATATCCAATCAAATAAAGATAGTCTCTTCAACACATGGCGTTGGGAAAATTGGACAACTACATGAAGAAGATTGAAACTGGACCATTTCTTACACCATACACAAAAATACTCAAAATGGGTGAAAGACCTAAATATGAGACAGGAATCCATCAAAATCCTAGAGATTAGGATAGTTATCTATCCTAGACAGAGGCAGCAATCTCTCTGTCCTTGGCCACAGGAACTTCTTACTAGACAACTCTCCAAAGGCAAGGGAAACAAAGGCAAAAATGAACTATTGAGACTTCATCAAGATCAAAAGCTTCAGCACAGCAGCAGAAACAGTCGACAAAACCAAAAGACGACTGGCAGAATGGGAGAAGAGATTTGCAAATGTCTTATCAGATAAAGGGCTAGTAATCAAAATCAGTAAAGAGCTTATCAAACTCAACGCCCAAAGAACTGATAATCCAAACAAGAAATGGGCAGAGGAGATGAACAGACATTTCTCTAAAGAAGACCTGTAAATGGCTAACAGACACAGGAAAAAATGGTCAACATCTCTTGGCATCAGGGAAATACAAATCAAAACTACCTCACACCAGTCAGAATGACTAAAATTAACAAGTCAAGAAGCTACAGATGTTGACAAGGATTCAGAGAAAGGGAAACCCACTTATGCTGTTGGTGGGAATACCAGCTGGTGCAGCCACTCTAGAAAAATGTATGAAGTTCCTCAAAGTTGAAAAGAGAGCTACCCTATGATTCAGTAATTACACTACTATATATTTACCCCGAAGATACTAAGGTAGTGATCAGAAGGGGCACCTGCACCCCAATATTTATAGCAGCAATGTGCAAAATATCCGAATGATGGAAAGAGCCCAGATGTCCATAGACAGATGAATGGATAAAGAATATATATATATATATATATACACACACACACAATAGAATATTACTCAGTGATCAAAAAAAAAAAGAAATCCTACCATTAGCAATGATGTGGGTGGAACTAGAGGGTATTATGCTAAACAAAATTAGTCTATCAGAGAAAGACAATTATTATATGATCTAGCTCACGTGGAATTTAAGGAAAAAATGATCTTAGGGAAAGAAAGGAAAAAATAAAAGAAGATTTAATCATAGAGGGAGACAAATCATAAGAGACTCTTTTTTTTTAAGATTTTATTTATTTATTCGAGATAGAGCAAGTGAGAGAGAGAGCAAGAGAGCACAAGCAGGGAGAGGGGCAGAGGAAGAGGGAGAAGCAGGCTCCCCGAGGAGCAGGGCTCGATTCCAGGACCCTGGGATCACAACCAGAGCTGAAGGCAGATGCTTAACCCAGTGAGCCCCCCAGGTGCCCCATAAAAGACTCTTAATCGTAGGAAACAAAGCGAGGCTTACTGGAGGGGATGGGGATGGGGCGATGTGGTAACTGGGAGATGTGTGGACATTAAAGAGGGCATGTAATATAATGAGCACTGGGGATTATATAAGACGAATGAATCATTGACGTGCACTCCTGCAACTAATAATACAGCATATGTTAATTAATTGAATTTAAATTAAAAAAAAAACAAAGAACAGGTCACCCAAAAATGTGCCCTTGGCATAAGGGTTATTTTGAGCTGATTATTTTGAGCAACTGGAGACACAGGAGAAGCTCTGAAAAGAGATTAGAAGGTACCTTTTGTAAGCAAAATTTATATTTCCAAAGGAAATTTACATCATCGGCTAGGGGGCCCCACCTGGAAGACAGCTCTTCCCAGAGATCACTTTTTCACGGGAGAGACTTGCCCGCAAAGCAGGGCAACAGGTGTCCACCAAGCATTTCCTCTTGTCACTGTCTTGCGAATCGCCCTCCCCTTCTGATGCCGTGGACACCTGCTCCTTTCTTTAGCTCGGCACGGTCTATAAGCCCTAATGGTCTAGATGCCTTCTGAGTCTCCTGGATCTTTGTGGGATTCTTTTTTTCTTTTTCTTTTATTTTTTTAAGATTATTTATTTATTTATTTATTTGACAGCGAGATAGAGAGCACACGTAGGCAGAGAAGCACACAGAAGGAGAGGGAGAAGCAGGCTCTCTGCTGAGCAGGAGGCCTGATGTGGGACTCGATCCCAGGAACCTGGGATCATGACCTGAGCCGAAGGCAACAGCTTAAGCAACTGAGCCACCCAGGTGTCCCTCTTTGTGGGATTCTATACATACACATGTAATTCAAATATTTTTTCTTTTGTTAATCTCTCATATGTCAGTTTAATTCTTGGACCAGTCACAGAATCTTCTAGATTCTATGGGAATCTAGAAGGGGAGATTTTTCCTCCCCTACAGCATTCACCTTGGGCACAAAATATCGGAGGGTGAGAAAAACCTCAGGAATCGAGATAAATCATATATTAATTCAACATTGGGAAAAAATCAAAATTAAATGAAAATTAGATGAAATTAAACGAAGACCTGTGGCTCAGGCAGATCAAGCCCCACACTGGGCTCCCTGCTCAATGGGGAGGGGGCCTCATTCTCCCCCTGCCTCCCCCCCCACCCTGCTCATGTGCCTGTGCTTGCTCATTCTCTGTCAAATAAAGTTTTTAGAAAGTAACATATATAATCAAGCGATAGAAATTAAACTTCTAAAATAATAAGGGTGAAAGGAAATAACTTTGTATGCAAAGTATGCAAAGAAAATAAGGTAAGTTTCGGATAAGGACAAGAATACAAGATATGTACTATGAAGGATAAATTATTATTAAGAAAATTAAAGGAAAGTAACTTCAGTCCTTAGATGCTTGTTTAGAGGTTAAAGACTGTTATGGAATGAAAAAATAAAACACAGCAACTACAGGGTTTATGGATAAAAGAAAAGAGAAAAAAAGAGAGAGAATTCTATCTCGTATGATCAGTCCGGCCCAGATTGAACGGATTTGCTATAAACTGTAAAATGAGCTTCAGTATCTCAAGTGCATCAATGCTCAAGCTGACTTTGGTGTTCTCTGTAAAATGTTCCTGGAATGTTGTTCTGCTTCTAACAAGAGATTGTAAAAGGTTTTTCTTTAGCTTTTGAGTAAGTTGCATAGGAAACAATAATTTTTCTCTCTTATCAAAATCATTTCTTGAGTTCATCACGTCTTGGATGATTTAGGCAAACCTAGTCCTCCCAGTAATGAAAAAAGTACATTTTCCTTTTATCATGTAATCTTCTAGACTTACTTTTGAAATCACTTATGGTTACTTTGGCTAAATGGGTAACTAAATGCTGTTCCACAGTGACCTGTGATCTTATCTAATCTAATGATGAGACCTCTTGACCTTTTTGACAACTTCCCCAAATCAAATTCTAAATAGAATCCCCTTGACCTTGAAGTGACCTTGAAATTTTTCAGAATCTCAACTTATTCTCTCACCTTACAAAAAAAGAGTGTTAAACTAATTGGGTTTATTTGATACATTGAATTTGTGATACGTTAAATTGTGTAATTATCTTCACTCCCTATGTTCAATTTATATGGACATGTGTTATTAATATAAGCATTTTAGAAATTATATAAAGTTCCTAGAAATTTATCAATGTCCTTGCTATCCATGATATGTCCTGATATAATATTATTGGTCAATTATTGCCTTAAAACACTGTATGTCCCAGAGGCAACCAAAGTTCTTTTACCATTTGCATTATAATGTACTCTCATCAGATCTTTAACTGAGAGCATGTTAAAGCTATTGACAGATAGTGTTTTATTCCGAGGCTTCTCTGAAGGTTCTTACAATTGGCTACAGGCCAGATGCTGGTTTTCAACAAAAGGAAGCCTTCTGGAGGCTCCTGGAAAGGAGTCTGGCAGTCACTTGGAGGTGCGGGCTTCTGATGGCATCAATGCCTTTGAGATCATATTACTGGACTGAGTAAGGGTTTCCCAGAACCCATAAAAAGCCCATGGGTTTGAGGAATTGCTAACCCAAGATCAAACAGGACTGGAATTAACCACATGGGACCGAGAGAACTGATAAAAAATAATTATGACTCTTATGATTTTGCTTAGAATATTGCTATTTTTTTCATGTCTTATTTTATGGATTTAAGGAACACCTTTTCTCTTTTCTCTTACGTTCTATAACTTAACAGCAATTTAGTAGATCATACGTTTATAAATAGAAGTAAAACATTTATGTTTCTCCCTGTTCGGTCCCTCCAGAATTCATAAATTCTTACGGAATATTTTTATATTTTTGGCAATATAGTTACTTATATAACCTCAATAAGAATCACTTCTCCTAAAAGGAACCCCTGTGCACAGTTGTTGGAATTAATTGTAAACTGGTGCAGCCACTTGGGAAAAGAGCATGGAAGTTTCTTAAATAATTACAAACGGAAATACCGTATGATACAGCGACCACATGTTTTTTAAAGGCTTATTTATTTATTTGAGAGAAAGAGAGAGTGAGAGTGCAAGCAGGGGGAGGGGCAGAGACAAAGGGAGAAGGAGGATCTCATGCAGGCTCCACACTGAGCACAGAGCCCTATGTGGGGCTCGACCTCACAACCCTGAGATCATGACTGGATCTGAAACCAAGAGTTGGATGTTTAATGGACTGAGTCACCCAGGCACCTGGAACCACCCCATTTTTGAATATATATATGAAGAAAATGAAATTCTTATCTCAAGCCGGTGTCAGCAAACACCACCCCCACCATGTTCACTGCAGAATGACCCATGACAGCAAAGACATGACAACAATCGAACTGTCCATTGACTGAAGGGGTAAATACATGTGATTTATATGATGTTATATGTCAATTATACCTCAGTAAAACTGAAAAAGAAAAAGAATCTGTTCTCACAATAGGATATGATTGATAGCATCAGTTGTATCACCAAGACGCTGACTGGAAAGCCACATTTGAAAGTGATGTTCGCCGGCTCCAGCGTGAACAGCTTTAAGGACTGGAGGTTGACTTTGTGAAACCAGTGTCACAAAACCGTCTTTGAAAAACTGGCCCCGTACTTGGCTTTGTGGAGTAAGGGCCAAAGGCAGGCTGCTCCCAAATGGGCCACTTTGTCATATTAATTATTGTAAATAAAAGTGACGTAAGAGACAGCCTATGCCAGAAGGACGTTCCGACCCTCCTCTGTCCCCCTAAAAGCAGGAAATACATCTCCCATGTGAAAGACACTCTCCCTATACTGAGAAATTAAAAGACAACCTTATCACCAGAGAGAAAGATTTAAAAACTAAGAACCCTCTAAAATAACCCTTCTTACTTTTTTACTAAACTACTACCTGAGCCCAAATTCCACTCAGGATTCCCTACTAGTGGAAACTCCTGAACACTTCTTTTTCTTATCCTATCAATTCCTCCCTAGTTTATTTTTTCTTTTTGTAATGTAAAAAAACTGCCTTCCTTGGCCAGTTCTTTGGGTTTTGATATCATTATCAGGCCTCCAGGTGTGTGATAAAACTTTTTTTTTCTCCTGTTAACCTGTCTCATGTAAATGTAATTATTCGTCCACCTTGGAAGAGCTTTAAGGAAGTAGAAGAAGGTTCCCCAACAGTGGTGAGTAAGGAAGCTCACCTCCGGGCAGGCCCAGGAATCTTAGCTAGTATACTTTGGAGAGGAATTGACCCAAATCTGTAGGTACTTCTGGTAAAATCCGAAAACAAATTCTTGGCTTGGCTTCAGAGCCCTGAGAAGCCTTCAGAAGCCTCAGAGACCTCACCCAAGTTCCAACAAAGCACACTTGACAAGACCTATGTGATGGGTTACCATTACTGTTGCACTTAGGTAAGTCATGAGTCAAACTGTAATGATAGAAGACTGGTTTTGCATGCTAGACTGATCTCACTTTGATTATCTCTGGTCAAACCTTGAAGGTGGCTGGCGGGCCATCTTGTGTTCCAATAGAAAGTGATGGCGCACAGGGGGGCCATCAGCTTTCAGCCGTGTGCATTGCTTTTTACCTCCTTCTCTGGAAACTGGATCCCATTGTCTTATGTATCACTAAGAATGAAGACTGGCCTTGTCTCCCAGTGACACAGCACAGAGGTCAAAGGATTCATTCCCACAGCTGCGTGGGTCTCTCAGGAACTTCACCGAAACGTGCAGGTTTTCCACGCTCTGCTCCAGGAGACAACCGTGCCTGTCACTGCCACCTCCCCCATGACTAACCGCACTCTGAGCCCCGTATCCAGAGTTCTGGCTTTCCCCCAGACCACGGGCTCATCACCTGCTCCAGCCGTTCACCTTGGTTCCTTTCGTTTCCTTGTTCTGCTTCCCTTGGCAGCTCTCTTCTCTCACAGGTAACCGGAAACTTCTCTCCACCAGAATCTGCCTGGTTCTTGTGAACCTTGGAGGGAAATTTCAGACTAGGGAGGGTGGGGACCACACATGCTCTGGGAACTGATAAAGATTACTGTCAACTAATGACATTTGAGATTCAAGAGATGATGAAAGAAGCCTTCTAGTAGCTTCCATGACCTCCCTCAAAGCAGAAACATTTGGGAGTGAGGCTCTCAGGAATCCTCTCCTCGGAGGAGAAAAAGCAAAGACCACTCACACCTGCAGAAACAAACGACATCACAAACTTTCTTATTTATATATAACATATATATATATATATATATATAGACATATATAGACATATATACTTATATATATATAAATCTATTTATAAAGAATATATAAATCTTTATATATATATGAGTCTATTTACTCTCCCCATATCATTTTTTCTCCCTGCTCCATTAAGTGAGGTATATAAATCCCCATCTCTAGCTGTTTAGCGTCCCAGTAAAACCTTATTTTTTTTCCCCCTTGTACGGTGTCAGTTCTAATTGAAATCACTTGCCCCCAAACACTAAGAACCTAGCGGGTACAGGAAGATTTTCTTCCCGTACAAATACTAAACTATCTCAGGTTTTGTCTGAGACTGTCATTGTATTGTGCCTTCTCTAGAATGATGGTTCAGATGGATATAATGAGGATTTACTCATACGGATGTGGGAAATCCTGCTGTGGTGTTGGGGTCAGAATGGCATTGGCAGAAGAGAAATTATTATAAAACCATTCTGTTCTGGAGCCGGTCTGGGCCTGATTCCCATGCCATGGATTACACCTTGTCAAAGAAAATCTCAACAGATATCCCAGGACTCAGAGGCCATCTCAATGAGCTGTAAATGCTTCTCCATGATAATACTTCCTTAGCTCACGTTCTATGTATGTCATAATATAATTATGAATAAAAGGAGAAGGGAAAAACTAAGAAATACACTAAAATGTTTAGGTTATTTGTATTAGTATAATAAGATCTGATCTTTTATTATTCATTCATCTTCCAAAAACTTTACAAAAAATTTAATGATTTTATTTATTTATTTATGTACTTGAGGGACAGAGAGTGCACTGAGTTGGGAGGAGGGGCGAGGGAGAAGCGGACTCCCCACCCCCTTGCTGAGCAGGTATTTCTAAAAGCTTTCTGCCTGTGTTCTGAATGTTGTGGGGATTTTACTGGCTTAAGCCCCATCTATATGATTCCAGCATAATCGTAAAGTCATCAGAATTCAGTAAACAACTTGTAGTAGGTGTTGTTACAATCATAAAATGTCAGGGCTCAAGAAGACAGAGTCAGGTGCTGACTTTTAAAAGGATCGCTGTCACTTTTTAATAAAAAACATTTGTTTAGCATCACAAACATGCAAGGCATTATATGTCCTTGCTTTGGGCTGTTTTTTGCTCAAATGAAAATGAGGATGGCCTCAGCTCCATTCTGAGAGCTACAGTTCTCACCTCTTAAAGTGCTAGGTTTTTCCATTTTTATCTGGGCTCATGGCTACACAGATAAAGGCAAACATTCCCAGTCTCCTTTGCAACTAAGTGCGACCATTTATCTATAAGATAGGATAAAATAAATTATGAACAGCTTCTGGGCCCTGAACTTGTTCCCCCCTTCTTAGACTTGCTCTGCCTGTACTGGTGAATCATCCCATACCAGAAGAGTGAGGGCTTTTTCTAGGGCAGGAACCAGTGAACTTTTTCTGTAAGGGGCCACACAGTACCTTAGGCTTTGTGGGCTATCCAGTGTCAAAGAGAAAAAAGTCAGACAATAAGTAATTAATGTGGTAAGAACAGATTTCAACCAATAATATGACACAGCAACAGGGAAGAGTGTCCAGCATGAATGAAATGGAACTCTGATGAGTGTAGACATGACTGGGCAATGGACATTTTGTTTTGTTTTATTTTATTTCTAATGTAATTATTTTACTTTATTTTATTATTTTATTTTATTTATTTTAGTAAAGCTCAACACAGGGTTTGAACTCATAATCCTGAGATCAAGACCTGAGCTGAGATCAAGAGTCGATGCTTAACTGAGCCATCCAGCTGCCCCATGAGAGGGAATTTTAAAGGGAGACTGGGCGTGGTGGACAGCATAGTAGGATCAGGGAACTGAGGAAGTACAAACATCAGGGAGGGGAGGTTGGTCCATGTAATAAGTCCCATGTATATTTGTTAACTGGTGCCACCGAAATTAAGCTTCTACACTCCCAAGCGTCTGAGGTACAGGGTCCCCTGTTGGGGTGTTGGCTGGGACAAACAGTGAACGCTTCTGTCAGCCTTGAGTTGGCTCAGGCAGGCCCTTCAAGGGGGGGCAGGGTCACTCTAGAGTTGTGGGTTTGAGCTGATGGAACTATTTCAGTGTTTGTCCAAGCCGTACAGGCCATGATTGAGACCTCCTCAGAAGAGGGATGAGCGGACCCTGGCCAGAGTTAGGTCAAGGTGAAAATCGTTGTCAATAGTCTTGGGGTGGAAACTATCCAACTCTGATCATACAAAAGCAGCCACAGACGGTCTTTGAATAATAAAGCTGTCTACAAAAATAGGCTTTCATTTTGCCCACAGTTGTAGTTGGCACATGATGGATCCAAAAAATGGAGGGAAGCTCGGTTCTTGGAAGATGACAAGGTCCAACCATCGAAACCCTCAAATAGAAAGAGCAGGAGAAATTGAATGCAGGAGGTTGGTACATCAGTGAAAGAGAGTTCCAAGAGGTCAAGTAGGGGAAGGCGGGCACGTCAAAGACCAGTGAATGCAGAAACAGCCTCCCCATCCCCACCCCTGCGCAGTCTCATGGGCAGGAGGGGAGCTGCGGAGCCTCAGACCCTCTCTCTTAGCATCTTTCCCTCAGGGCGAGTAGACTCCCAGCTCACCATGCTTATCTGTGTCTGTGAAATGCTGTCCAGCTGGGTCAGAAGTCATGTGCAGCTGCTTGTGCAGGCCCCGTTTGGGACGCTGTGTGAGAAAGATAGTGTCTGGTTTGGAGGCTCACACACCTGAGCCCCGGGCAAGGGTTTCAATCATGGAATAGCATTGCCTCTCAGAAAAAGGAAACAATTATTCCAACTTTAAGTGAAAGTTGGAGAAGTAGGGTCTCAGCAATGTTCCAGCTTTTCTCTCTCTTTTTTAAATTTGAAGTTAGATATTGTAGAAGTCATGTTATGTGACAGGCAGAGCATGTGGTGGTTTCAAACCTGCCTATTTGTTGATTTATTTTAAACAGCTTGACTGAAGTATAACTGATATACAATAAACTGCACACATGTAATCTGTTGGATCAGTTTGGACATAACATGCACCCGCGGTACCATCAGCGCAGTTAGTGTAAGAGATCTCTTCCTCACCTCCAAGAGTTTCCTCATGTCTCTCCGTCTTTAATTCCCTTTCTCTTCAGGGCTAAGAACACTTACCATGAATCTACCCTCTCAGACGTAAGCCCACAACACAGCGTGGCTGGTCCCTGGAGCCGATTCCTCTTGCATTATTGACGTTTCTTACCAATCGAGCAACTCCCATTCCTCTCCCTGGCTCCTGACCACCTCTGTTTTATTCTCTGCTTCTGTGAGGTTGAATATTTTGGGTACCCTGTGTAAGTGAAATCATGCAGTCCTTGCCTTCTGTGACTGGCTTATTTCCCTTACCATAGTGTTCTCTAGGTTCATCCATGTTGCCAAAAATGAGATAATTTCCTTTTTTCTGTTTTTAAAGGATGGATTATATTCTGTTGCATGTGTATACCACGCTTTCTTTATCCATTCATCTGCCAGTGGCCATTTGGATTGTTTCCATAACTTGACAGTTATGAATAATGATGCAATAAACATGGGAGTCCACGTGTCTCTTTGAGATCCTGAATTCAATTCTTTTGAATATATACAAAGAAGTCATAGTCCTATTTTTAATTTTTAAGGAACCTGCATAATGTTTTGTGTCGTGGCTTCACTAGTTCACATCCCCATCAACAGTGGAGAAGAAGTGAAGAGGACTTGTAACCTTTTGTTTCTCCGGTAAGAGCCATCCCAAACTGATGTGGGATGTCCTCTCACTGTGATTTTGATTTGCATTTTCCTGACGATGAGTGATGTCGGGCACCTGTCATTCATTTGCATGTTTCTTGGGAGAATGTCTATTTAAGTCCTTTGCCCATTTTAAAAGCCAGGTGATTGGGTTTTTTTTGCTATTGAACTGGAGGAGTTATTTTATGTTTTGGATATTAATCTCTTATCAGGTATACAGTATGTTGGTTAATTTTATGTGTCAAACTGACTGGTTCAAGAGTTAAAGATTATTTCTGGATTTGCATCTGCGGGTATTTTGGGGTGAGATTAGCATTTCAGTCTGTAGACTTGTGAAGTAGATGTCCTTCCTCAAAGTGGGAGAGCATCATCCAACCCATCCAGGACCTGAATAAAATGGAAAAGGGGAGGAACGGGGAATGTGTCCCTTCGTTTCCTGCCCTCCTGATTTAGCTAGGATGCTTATTTTTCTTGTCCTTGTACTGGGGTTTACAACACTGGCTCCCCTGCTTTTAGGCCTTCAGGCTAGGACTGTCCCTACTCCACTCCGAGTCCTGTGTCTCCAGCTTGCAGTCAGCAACTCAAGGGATGTCCAGCATCCATCATCTTGTGAACCAATTCCTCATAATAAATCCCGTGTGTGGTTGATTCTGTTTCTCTGGGAAATCCTGACAAATACAAATGATTTGCAAATATTTTATCCAACTCTACAGGCTGCCTTTTCATTCTGTTGATTGTGTCTTTTGCTGCACAGAAGGCTTTTGGTTTGATGTAGTCCCACTTGTCTACAGAGAGACCAAAGGAACAGAATAGAGGGCCTTGGAAAATAGCCACAAAACTGATCTTCCATGAGGGTGGCAAAGACACACAATGAGGAAAAGACAGTCTCTTCAACAAGTGGTTTTGGGAAAACTTGATATTCACATGCAAAAAAATGCGATTGGATCCCTATGTTACACCATACATAGACATAGTTGCAAAACAGGTTAAAAACTTTTAGATAAGACCTGAAAATACAAAATTCCTAGAAGAAAATATAGGGGGAAGAGCTTCTTGACATTGGTCTTGGCAATGATTTCTTGTGAGATTCACCAAAAACATAAGCAACAAGTGCCAAACTGGATCAGTGGGTCTCCATCAAACCCAATCTGTCTTTTGCACTTTGACTTGGGTCATGCACTAGAGGTTAGGTGGAAGAAGGAGGGGAGCTGTAGGGGCCACTACTGAGTCCTGAGTTAGCATCTGGATGGCTCCGTGGACACTCTGAGGTCCTACCTACACAGTAATTTCTGGAGGAATGACAGGGCAGGTACAGAGAAAACACCTTTATCTTCCCCACCTGCCTCAGCATAATGTGTATCTGTAACTAGAATTCCCCCGAATCAGAGTTCCCTTATCTTTTTTTCCTCTTCCCCCTGTCTTTTACATTGAATTTGTTATTCCTCGATATTGATTTTTGGTTTGATTTTATGCACGGCTCGAATGACTCCAAATTCTATTCAAAAAGGTAGAAATACAGACATGTCAAGCGACAGAGACGGAGAGAGGCAGAAGAAACAAATAGAAAATGTGCCTTTACAGGGCTTATCCTGTACTCATTTTCATTTGGACTATAAAATAGTCATTTTAGAAGATGTATTTAAAGAAATAATTTTAACGCAAGGGAAGATGGAGTAGAAGAAAGAAAAAAGAGAGAGAGAGAGAGAAAGCAGAAACCAAGACCACTTTAACATTTTTCTTCGTGGTGCAGGACGAGGAAATGAAATGTATTACTGGAGTGGTTTCCTTTTTGTTTTATATTAAAACAGGTCAAGTGGAACCAGGATTATTACCACTATTCCAATAAACTGTAAGGTTTCCATTGGTGACACTGACACTATTTTTGTTGTTCGTTTCACCTTGCAGCACAAATGCACTGAGAGGCGTCCTCCATTAAATTTCAAATGTGTTTGAACAGCTGGGCTTTTAGAAATGTATTGATATTGGCATATATTTTAATGCAAAATTTATAAAAGAAAAGGGTAAAAGTTCAAATAGTTCCCAAGTGGTGGCATTACTTATCATAGCTATTTTGCCGACTTTTTTCCTGAAGAAATTATCAGGCAGGAAACTGAACTTTAAAATGGAGAAGGATGAAATTCATCCAATGTCTAGAAAAATGCTTGAAGTGAAGGCTATTGCAGTTGTGTTAGTGAATTTTTGACGGATTCTTTGGCATTATCTGATAATAAGAAATGAAAAGGAGAATAGCAATAACAATGCATACTTTACCCATCTCCACTTTCTCTTTTTCCATCACTCACTTAAAATCTCCCAAGGTGCTGCTTTTCCTAAAGTGTTTATTCCACAAAATATTAATCTCGCAAGCTCTCCCAGTAAAACACGTAACAATGGACTCTCTGTTTGCCTGTCGTTAGCGCAGCTGGGAACCATATCCTCTGGGCATCTATAATGTGTACCTAAGTCGTGCGGTCATGAGACAGACATCTGACCTGCTGCCAACACTCACCTGCCTGGAGGTGATAGATGGGTTCCAATAATCGTAAATGTATTTTCTTCAGTGGTAGTGGTCCAGGTGTTCCTAAAATCCTTACAAACATACCAGCCGTTTGGCTCCTATCTCTTCCCCATTTTAGTTTATTTACTTATTTTTATTTTATTTTTTAAAGATTTATTTATTTTTTTGAGAGAGAGTGGACCTGCATGCGAGGGTCAGGGGCAAAGGGGTGGTGGACAATGAGAATCTCCACGGACTCCCCACTGAGCATGGAGCCCAGCGTGGGCGCTCAGCCTCCTGACCCCGAGATCAGGACCTGAGCTGAAATCAAGAGTCATCTGCTCAGCCGACAGAGCCACCCAGGCACCCCTCTCTTCCCCATTTTAAAATGGAGCCACTCTTTTTATTTTAGTGCATATCATTTCCTGCCCTGAAGAGTTTAAGCTTTATCTCCTCATTTGTTGCGGTGCATACAGGAGAAGAGCTTCTAGCTCATTGTCACCAAGTGCTTAGTGATTTGATTGAGAAGCCTGACAATTGGGAATAACAGACTGGCTTCGTCGGCTGTATCTTTTCTAAGTGATGGCAATTGTCTCAGCGAATTTTAAACCCCTGTCAGTGAAGCCTTGACATCAGATCACCCTCTCACTGGGAGGAGAATCTGACTGGATGGATGTTGGAGAAAAGAGAAGCATCCTTGAGTTCTCTAATGTTCCCATTCTGTGCCCCTTGATGTTATTATTTGCTTATTAACCCTATTTCTGGCTACTTGACTTTATGTCTAATGGATTCCCATCCTTACACGCTGCTCCCAGACCCTGAGTATGCTGCGGTTTAAGTATTGTGATGGGTGGATGGAGTTATTGTTCTCAAGAATCTGATTTGTATAGTAAGGATTTGCTGTTATAGATTTTCTGTTCTGCTTTATAAATTAGAGGTAAGGGCGCCTGGGTGGCTCCGTGGGTTAAAGCCTCTGCCTTCGGCTCAGGCCGTGATCTCAGGGTCCTGGGATCGAGCCCCACATCAGGCTCTCTGCTCAGCGGGGAGCCTGCGTCCTCCTCTCTCTCTGCCTGCCTCTCTGCCTACTTGTGATCCCTCTCTCTGTCAAATAAATAAATAAAATCTTTAAAAAAAATAAATAAATTACAGTTAAGGGCAGGAAGGGGGACCAAAACAAAGTCTGTCAGTTCATAGCTGACAGTACTGATATCAGTAAGTCAGGACTCAGTCCAAAATTCAACTCACAGCAATACATGTCTGAACATTTCTTTTCTTTTTTTTTTAAGATTTTTATTTTATTTATTTGACAGGCNGACTCAGTCCAAAATTCAACTCACAGCAATACATGTCTGAACATTTCTTTTCTTTTTTTTTTTTAAGATTTTTATTTTATTTATTTGACAGGCAGAGAGAGAGAGATCACAAGTAGGCAGAGAGGCACGCAGAGAGAGAGGAGGAAGCAGGCTCCCCGCTGAGCAGAGAGCCCGATGTGGGCCTCGATCCCAGGACCCTGAGATCATGACCTGAGCCGAAGGCAGAGGCTTTCACCCACTGAGCCACCCAGGTGCCCTGAGGCTTTGTCTCTTGCATTAGTTATTATAGTACCTGAGAGTAAGATCACTAACTGACATATAGGAGGCAATTTCCAAAAATCATCAAGCAAATGGGAGATATTATATCACAGTGGACTATGGACAAATTGCTCTAGCAACATGACAAATACAAAGTTTTATGAAGAACATCTTTCAAAACTGTCAGTGCGTTGCTGAATGTACATACAAACCCATTTGGGCCATTCGGGTATAACAGCAAATCTCAATCAGACTGATTTTCTGGATGTAAAGCCACTAGAAACTCTCAATCAGACTGATTTTCTGGATGTAAAGCCACTAGAAACTCTGGCTCTTCTCTGTACCTCCCCCAGCCCTCCCCTTAGGATGGACATGATCATGCCTCTCTTGGCACCTGGTTTGGGGTTGCCTGTGCCTAGGTTCAGGGGACTCAACTTGGTCTATATACATCACATCTCTTATTTTTAATCTTGTTTCAGAACTTATACTTTCTTACTCTCTTGAAGGCCTGGGATGAATATTGCTTTCTGGGTGTGTATGCTGTTTGAAGAACAATGCTTGTCCTATTTATCATGAATACTACTGTTCTTTCCAGGGCCTCAGGGTCTCCCCTCAACACTGCGCAACCTTTCCTGAAACAGGAGTGGCAGGCCCAGCTCTGTACCCACGCCCTGGATGGAGAAGCCTGGTGCTCCTAATTCTCCTGATGGTCGTGAGATTCCTCCTTTTAAATCTGAAGTTTAGGGGCGCCTGGGTGGCTCAGTGGGTTAAAGCCTCTGCCTTCAGCTCAGGTCGTGATCTCAGGGTCCTGGGATTGAGCCCCGCACTGGGCTCCCTGCTCAGCAGGGAGTCTGCTTCCTCCTCTCTCTCTGCCTGCCTCTCTGCCTACTTGCGATCTCTCTCTCTCTCTCTCTCTGTCAAATAAATAAATAAAATCTTTAAAAAATAAATCTGAAGTTTAAATCTACTCATGTGTGCAGCTCCTGGTCAAATTCTTGTTGTCTCTGAAATGTTTATTTCATGTAGAAGATGGACTGGGGACAGAGTTTCTCTATTGCTATACAAGAAGGTGAAAAATTCATAATTTGAGAATCTGAAATTATCTTTCTTTTTTAGATTTCTTTTTATTTATTCATTTGAGACAGAGAGAGACAGACAGAGAGAGAGCATGAACGGGGGGAGAGACCAATGGGGAGGGAGAAGCAGACTCCTTGCTGAGCCGAGAGCATGATGTGGGGCTTGATCCCAGGATCCTGAGAACAAGACCTCAGTTGAAGGCAGATGTTCAACCAGCTGAGCCACCCAGGTGCCCCTCTTTATTTCTTTCAAAATAGAAAAGAGCAAATGAACAACTGTTTTCCTTAGAGTATAAAACTTTGTAAGCTTATTTATCAAAGAATATCTTCTTTCTTAAATTTTTTTTAATTTAAGTTCAATTTAGTTAACATACAGGGTATTATTAGTTTCAGGGGTAGAATTTAGTGATTCATCAGTTGTGCATAGCACTCAGAGTATCTCCTAAACCTGAAATGTTAAATATTATAAGATGTGTCCTTCCGTCTCTGGAAGCACTCAATGTATTGGGATCTCAGTGTGAAGAGTTGATGTATAAGAATGAGGATCTATACTGACAAAAGGACACAGAACCTGAACAGGAGAGGAACAGCTTTCAGTGGCTGGTTGACTTAATTTGAAGTGCTGTATATTTCTGAGACTTGAGAGAGGTGATATGAGACATAAATTAAATTATCATCCTTCCTGCCAATGGCCTAGTTCTCCCTTGTGTAGGGAAGTGACAAATAACCAGTGTAAGCTGCAAATTGCAATGATTCCCATTTTGGCTTCATATGTACTGAGACTTAAAGAAATTCCTTTTGGGATCTAGCAGTAGTTCTCAAGGTTGTTATGAGAGGCCCATTAGTTCAGAATGTTTAAAATTTTCATAACTGGGATCAGACAGACCTGGGTTTGAATACTACTTCTTCAACCATCTAGCTTCATGAGGTAAATAGTTAAAATTCTAGACTTAGGTGTTCTTATATGTCAGCTTAGAAACTATCTTGTAAAGCTTCTAACTGATTGAGGTGATGTTTATAAATAACATCTCAGAGGTGGTACATAGCAGGCTTGAAATGTGTGCTGGCGATTATAGGAAGATTATTCATGCTCATAATTGCTGTTTTGGCAAAATTGAGTATTGAATTCCTATCTGGATACTATCATACAGTGAACACCCCTCCCATTATTTTGTTCTTTCCGCCCACCCCCCCCCCCCCCCNTTGATCAGTGGGGATACTATAGATTTGGTGTCATGGTTGGAATATCAACTCCAGTAATTTTTATTCCAGCAGAAACATGTGGTTACTCAGACAAGGAAAAAAGAAAGAAAGAAAGAAAGAATCAATCCAACTTGCAGGATCTCCTATTTTATTGGAAAAATAAAATCATAATCAGCGTGTTCAATCATGGGTGAACCAATAATTCATTCCCTGGATCAGAAATTGCACTGCACTTTTAGCTATAAACTATGTCCCTCCTAAAATCAATTGAATAAACATGGACTGTTTTAGAATATCAAATATATATTAGGTTTTCTTACGGAACTCTTACGGAACAAAATTCTCAGCAAGAGAGAATTAAACTATCTTTCTCTATCATTAGCAAACCATGTAAGGCATCCCTTTAACTGGGGAGGAATAATAATAAGTTTTTGGCTTTTAAGGCTTTCTTTTAGGATCTCATTCCAACTTGAGAAAACAAGAACAAAAATACACGGGGAATTGTGCCGAACTATTTCCTGAGTCATACCCCAAAGCAAATCCATATACCCCAAAGCAAAGTAACCATAATCATGATCTGTACGCTCGTTCATCAAACCCTCCCTGGAATATTTCTGAGAAGCCACAGTAGGAAAACACACTTGAGATATGAGCCCATTTTAAAAGGAAAATGCGAAACCTGGAGCAGTCCATGGGACTTAGTTTGTGTGTTTGAGATTAAAATGACACTTTGCTTGCTCTAGGAAAGGGGGAGGCGAGTGTCCAATCCCAAGGCACCGGGCAGGGGCTGAGCATTTGCATGGCTGCTGTGATTCTACGAAAATGCAGAAGTAAAACCCCAGGCTGTGCGGGTCTAGTTTTGGATACCTCATCAATATTTCTGTGCACAGAATATTAGAAAGTGATTAACAACTCTCTGTGCTTTCATCTCAAGACTGGTTTCTTTCCTCTCGGGGACAAAGCCCAGGCAGCTGTGCCCTATTATTTTACGGAGCTGTGATGCAGTATCTGGAGATTTTGCCATCTTAATCTGCTTCGTTTCAGTGAAATAATAAATGCATAGTGAGAAATTTCAGAAAAGAAAAGAAGTAAGATAGCATTACAATCCTAAAACCTCAGACATTAAGCAAATCTCTAGTCCTCAAACCTTCGTCAACAGCAACAGCTGATGGAGAGAAAGATTCTCTTTATGCACACATGCATGCATGCCAATAACCCACACTCATATTTCATCTTAAGACACTCACACCCATACTCCTGCCTATAGGCATCCTTTGTGTCATTTCCTATAATTTTCAACTTGCATCGTGTGATGTGGAAAAGGTGGATTCAGAGAGTGACTGTGATGAAAATACAGGCAAGGTGTCGAGACTTTCTTCCTAATACACGGCTGATTTAAAGCACCCCAAAATGAAGCCTCGCCTCCCAGAGAATGGTATCAAAGACTAGGGAGACATTATTGTATCCTGTTTCAGTAGAAATTGTGGCCCCATATAGGAAAACCCAAAACATTTTTGAGTGCTTCCATTTGGGAGAGGAAGATTTCTAAGAGTTCGAAGTAAGATTTTTGTCTGTCAAAACCTTAAAATTAACTTGATATTGGGTCACAAAGCTCGGAGAAATCTGACACCCACTTCCTTCAGTCTGTCTTTTGCTTCAGGTGAGTGTTCATGCCGACTATCACCAGTAACCCAACATGACTTGGCTCTATGCTCTTTACTTTTCCAGTTATATGTCATTGTCTAAGAAGGACAACAAGGAGGACCGAGTCCCAAGAAAGAGAGGAGCAGCTGATCAGGGAAATGTCTCCACATTCCTCGCAGCATTTCAGACTATTGGCCAGGCCCCTCGCATTCATGCTACTTGAGAAGACATGGTTTTAGGCCAGGGGTTATGGTCTGCTTCCCATAGCATCAGGGACAAAGAAGTGGGTTAGGTAGCTCAACAAAAGTCTGTTTGCCTCTCTGTTCTTTTATTCATCCAGATTTTTTTGCTCATAGAATGCTGGGGAAGATAGAGGAGGAATTTTTAAAAAAAATCCTTTCTGCTCTACAACTGTATTTATTTTTACTACTTTTCATCAACATTTAATTTTGAAAAAATTTTCAAACATACACAGATTCAAATAAGATAGTAAAATAACTATCTGTACCCATCTAGGTTTAACAACCGTGGACATTTTTCGACAATCGTTTTGTATATACATTTTTATCACTTATCTCTGTCTCTCTGCCCTTAACAGAGTGTTTCTAAACCAAGGAACAGATTAAGTTTCACACATCATGTATGTTTGTTGTTAGATTTCTTTAGCTTCATTTATTCTAGGATACCACTTTACTTTCTAATTTCAAGGCATTGAGCGTGGAGGATACTGAACATGTCGACCGTCCCTCTTGTGGACCCGAATGCTTCCTCATGGTGCCATTTACCTTGCTCCTCCCTCCCTTGATTTTCTGTAACCTCGAAGTGTTATGGAAATGCTTGATTAAATTCTTATTTAAATTTTTGGCAGTGGCACGTCATAGGATATGCTGTGCACACCATACTGTGCATATTTTAAGAACCACACAGTTAATTCTCTGATTTTCAAGAGGAATGAATAAGACTTGGTGAAGCAACAAGAGCAGCTTGAGCACATCCTTCCAAAGATGATTGTCTCAGAAAAAGAGTCTGTGGAGCCACAAGCCCTTTGCTCACAGGAGAGCTGTAGGACTTTGCTTCTTCTGTCCCCAATTTTGTCATCCGTTCTCCTACCTTGGGCATCCAGAGTAAAAAGGTCAAAGACCATCTGAACCTAATATAATCTTCCCATGTTTATAGATCCAAGAGGTGGGACAGGCTCACAACCATGGCCTGATACAAGTTTCCAGCTGCTGAAATCTCATGGCTCCTATGGCTGATTTCTAGTGATTCTTATGTCTGGCCTGCATGGCATCCTTGGAGGGCTTGTTCAAGGCATGGATACTGGCTCCCTCCCAAATTTCTAACTCAGCAAGTGTGGGGAGGGGTCTAAAAATTTACATGTCTAATAAGTTCCCAAGTGAGGGTGATGCTGCTTGTCTAGGGACCGTGGTTTGAGAACAGCAAGCTCAAGGTTGCAGAGTCCCATGTTGGAATTCAACAGGAGTCCTCCTGTAGTCCGATTCTATTTCTTACCATTGTGACTGGATCAGAAGCTTAGGGAATGAGATTCTAAAACCTGTACTTGAACTTCTGAATTCCACTCCATATATAATGGCTGAGCAACTTCCTACTTACTCTCTCTCCAACTGTTAAATGGAAATGCTCGTATCAGATTATCTCACAAGTTGGCAAAGACCAGCTAGGTCATGAATGTGAAAATTTTTAAAACTGTGAATAGCTCTATAAAATACCACTGAGAGACTTGCCTCCTGATATCAGGGCCCCAAGGAAACCAAAACATAGCCGGAGGGAACAGGCCACACCTGGAGAGGTGGTCTGGCCTGGGACTGGACCACAAGGAGGAGACTTAACACTGACTTGCATTTGGTCCTGGGAGCAGATAGAGAAAATCAGTGAGTAACAAAAGTGAGGTGAGGAGGAAGGGAAAAATTTTTTACTCATTTACCAATCTTAGTGATATAAAGTGTCAGTTCATATTAGGAGGAAGAAAGGGACAAAAGATGGAAACATTGAAACCCATTACCACCAGTCAGATACATATTTTTCTTAATACCACAATTACTCCCTGGCTGAAAATTAAGTGCCATTGAAAAACACAGGAATTCTAGTAAGTTAGGCTTTCAGAATATGGCATTTCCCCTAAATGATGAAACTGGAATTATGGCAAAATAGAGATGAACTACTGTGTTGGGCAGAATCCCCTCCACATGACATCCGTAACCACCCCTATGATGCACAGGAAGGCACTGAAATTTCATGGGTCTTGTTTTCATGACTCATACTTTTCATAATGCTTTCTGGGGGCTAAATGATGTTTTTGGTGAAAGTATATACACAGCAGAGTACCTGAATAAGTACCAGAATAAGTATTCATAACATTCAATTGCTATGTCTGTATGCTAGAATCTTAGAAGAATATGAGATACTACTTCCTGTGGCACAGATAAAGTTCATTACATGTAATATACCAAAAAATCAAAGGGAAATCTGGGTACTGATTATATTTACAGATTTCTGAAGCAACTGTTACATTCCATAAGCATTAGGGATTATTTATATTGTCCCCTCCAAGTTCAATTTTAATGCTATTTTGATTGATGATGTTCCTGGTTTCTCATTAAGAGGTTTTTCGGCTTTACTTGGAACAACTCATCCCAGACTGACTAGGCCATAAAATATGGTACTCGCTTTCTTTGATTTATTATTTATCATCTGAATATTCCTTTGTGTATCTCAATGTGATGGGGTGCCCCTGGAACAGGGACGTGAGGGTCTTAAAAAAGCTGGGAATCTTAGAATGTGGAGCCCTCACAAGCCTTGGCTGTTAGAAACCCAGCCTTCTGTGTACCCAGATCTGGGCATACATTTCAGGCAACCCAATGAACATTTGTGATGAGGGGTTGGTTGTGTCCTTGCCTGTACCTGTCGCTGAATAGAAGCCAACATTTGAAGTCTCTCAGGCTCCAGGTTATTCCATTAACTTGTTAATTATGCTCAAGGATTGGCAAAATTTCACAGGAAAGGAAAATAATCTCTTTGCAGGTGTGGTCACAACAAGTATAGTTTATTGGTGGCTACGTCTCCATTTTGTTTCTGGTGGTTTGTCTGACAGATTGCATCCTGAAACCAAATCCCAGCTTAATGGCAGAGGTGAAGTTACGGTGGTAAGAAATGAATGAGATGAGAAAGATTTAACAAGTGACATGAGGGATTCCAGGGAGCAGGGAAATTGCTAATGAAAAATCGGAGATCCCTAAATAAACATCAAAATTAGAACGTCAATAACCTAAAGTTAGTTTAAAACCAACGATCACCCATTATAGCACTTTGCTCTCCTAATGGCATAACTAGGTTTCAACATGAAGTTTCAAAGGTTTCAGACAGTTAGCATTAGTTGAAAACTATACCTGAATGAATGGTTTGGGCTCATCTTCTGCCTTGGCATATGACGGGTGACTCACCAAACAATTCCCTCCCGAGAAAGTCACTCAAAGAAGGATCAATTGACTTGCAAAGTAAAATTGCATTGTGTGCACAGATCATGGCTCCTGTAATCTTGCTCACTTTCTAGCTATCATTTGAGAAAAATGGGAAACAAAAAGAAGCAAGAAGCTAATTTAAAGCAAAGTAAGCAAGTGTAAATGATTCAGGCATTTTCTCTGGAAATTTATCACTCCGTGGCGGGGGATACAGAGTCCTGAGGGAGGAACCATTTACACAGAGAGATTTATTGGGCCAAGCACTGCTGCATGTGTAGGAGTTAATGAAGATGCTAAGAAGAAAGAATTGACTTTAGGACCAGAGAATGGAGTTCATTTCAGATAAGGGACCAAGTTCCATTAAATGAAGAAAACAGAAACAAAGTACGGATGACATTGTAACTTCTTCAAAAATTTGGGCTAATGATACTTGGAATTTCAGTCAACTGATAGTGCAAGGTGGAGTTTGGTTATAAACGACCAAAAGTTTAAAAGGGCATTGTGTAGAATGTTTCCAACAGTCCAGTCAGCAGGTCACTTATTCTGAACATGGCGAGCATCACTGACGGGGTCCGGGGTGCTGAGTGCAGCCAGGTACCGGAAGTGGAAGTACTAACCTCGGAAACGGAAGCACTAGTCATACCGTCTGCCAGCCAGGATCCCCCTAAAATTCAGCTTTGGTTTTCTTTGACAACGGCTCTACATTAAAAGAATATTAAAAGAAGGAATGATAGCCCCCGAGTTCACTGATGTTTTCCTCATGTTCTGCACAGTTTTGACGTGTGTGTGTGTGTGTGTGTGTGTGTGTGTGTGTGTGTGTACTCATGCGAATTTCTACTTTTGAATGGGAAAATAGTTCTCAGGGATTATCTTGCTTAGAAAATATCTTTTGAAGTTCACCTCAGAAACATCTCTTAGCTTCATGACAATGATCTTGTACTTTCCAGTCATTGTTTCTTCAGCTAATTTTTCCTTATTTTTCTAACTTACTAGTTTGGCCAATTATGTCACAGAAAACATATTCTTGCGTGCTACCAGTTTATAATTAAGGTAATTTCTTTATGATGAGAACTTTAATTAAATCACTGGAGAAGTAGTCATTGAGTGCTTACTACTTCCCACAACGCTGCTTCTCAGCTGCATTTAAAACCTGGGGTTTACAAGAGCTGAAGGGGCATTCGGGAGTGAGCCATGCTGATTTCTCAGCCCCATCTTTCTATTCCAGTTGAAAACACATCTCCACCGGGAAGCCCCAAGATTTGGAAACTGATTTTCATGGGGGAGTTTGGTTTCCATTGATGTTTCTGTTGGCAAAATAGCGTAAGCTCCAGGGAGACTGCTTCTGTTGAATTATTTCTTAGAAATAAATACCCAAGACTTGGATTAATAGCTTAAAGATTAGTAACTTCCTCTTAGCTCTTGAAATATATTCCCATTATGTTTCCAAAATTGTACCAATTTACAATGTTATTGGGAGGGGATTAGTGTGATTCTGTGTGTCTCGTTTTGGATTAAATCCTAACATGCATTTAGATTTATGTTAATTTAATAGGTATAAAATGGAGTTTCATTGTTGCTTAAATTTCTATGTTTTCATTACAAATGTTCTTGGACATTTTCCATATGTTTCTTTATTGTTTCTATTTCCTAATTTGTGATGGTTCCACTCATAATAATTACCCATCTATCTATTGGAGTGTTGATAATTTTCTTACAATTTTAGAACCATCAGAATTCTTGTGAAAGAGATACTTGCTAATTAAAATAACAATAAATATGTATAGAGAAGCCTAAAGAGGTGTGATGCTGTCATCATACAGAGACCTGTAGTGGGCATAAGGTGAATTGCAAAGAAGGACAAATCTGTGTCTTCTCCCACTGTTATGTCATCTAATGGAGGGGGTAGGCAACATCAAATAAGGTAGAATGGCTCACAAGTTCCATGCTCCAGGGAATTGCTGTTAAGTTTTTGTGTGACCACCTACATTATACATTTTGCAAATAATTATCCATTTTCTTTTTACCTTGTTTATATGGAGTTTTCTCTTTGCACACAAAAGTCACTTTTTCCACTATAAAATTTGTCAATGCCACTTAGGTGATAATATAGGATAGTCAGTGGTGTCATAATAGCATTGTGTAAGAGTGAGATGGTGGCTACACTTGTGGTGAGCACAGCTTAACTTGTCAAATTGCTAGTTTTACACTTGAAACTAATGCAGTACTGTGTCAATTATACTCAAATAAAATGATAGAATTGTTTCAAATCTATGGGATAAGCACACATTTCTGCTGCATTAATGTCAGACCTGAGCCTTTTGACTAAGAAAGTGCAAATGGAAATGGCAGTGCCACATTTAAGAGGGAGTTTTAAGAAGTGATGTGGCTTTACAGTTTCCTCTTTCCTTCTTTCATGGTATCAGAAATGTCTAGACAGGTGTGCTTTTTCAGCCTGGACAACCATATAAAAACTCACAGAATAGTACCCCAGCCGATCTGTGATGCACATGTAGCATGGGTGAAAATTACATTTTGTGGTGCCTGGATGGCTTAGTCATTTAAGTATCTGCCTCTGGCTCAGGTCATGATCTCAGGGTCCTGGGATCAAGTCCCACAGTGGGCTTCTTGCTCAGCGGGGAGCCTGCTTCTACTTTTCCCTCTGCTGCTCCACCTGCTTGTGTGCTCTCCTACATCTATTGTTTCTATAAGTCTTTGAGATTTTGGTTTTTTTATGATTATCACCATGCAATGTGACAAAAGCTGTCTGATAAAGTCACATACCTTCTAAAAAGATTACATAATTGATGTTAAATTTCTTTTTAGTTACTATAAGTTTGCATCACTGTTGTGAACAATACACATTATTTTACCTTGTTTTCCTATCCATGATGGTTTATACAATTCAAGATGGCTTATGCTTATTGTTAGTCTTTATTTTACTTATTTTACGTTCCAAGAAAACATCTGTACCATCTATAACATTCATCCATTCTTTGCTTCTCACAGTGTCATTACTACTACCTACATGCTCAAAACTTCCAAAAGTAAGCCCTTAGTCCTGACTTTCCTTTTGAAACACTAACAGTATACTGTATACCTTAGCCTTGATTTTTCTCAGCTCATCCATGAACCCATTAAGAAAAGAATTCTTCATTTTACTCCCAAGTATTATTTTCTTCCTGTATCTGCTCTCCCGAATAACAGTGATGCCAGCACCCAGTCACCCACACCTCCAACGTGCTTTGATTCCTCTCTGTATTCCATCAGTGAGACAGACTTACTTTACCTTCTATAAGCCTTTGAAAAATGCTGTCACTTTGGATTTATACTACGTGGGCCTTATTTTAGCCCCACATAATCAAACACTTGGACAGCTACAATGGTCTCATCCATTTCCAACCCTTTCTTTACCTACTACCAAAGGCATGTTTTCTACAATCCATTTTTGACTACTTTTAATAATTTTCCTTCATTTCCCATTGTTTCCAGGATAAATTCTTTGATTTGTATTTTGTACCATTTGACAAGAGCATTTCAGCTTCATGGTTACTTACTCATTATCTGACGTCCCACAGAGTCCTTTTAAGAATGGAAGACAGACAAGCCAGGGAAAATATACTCATTAGGGTTCTATCTCCTTGGGAGTCAGCACCTACAGTTGGTATCCAGGGTGCATGGGAAATAAATTAGGATTTCTCATGTCTGCCCAAAATGATGTAATGGCTAGCCAAAAAACTACTGATTGTAAGCCTTTGATGGGTTATTATGTGAAGTCCTTAGCTGCAGGTTAGGAGCCTCAAAACTCTCACTCCTACCTACAACTCCCATGGCTTTGCCAGGAATTTCTCAGGAATACTGACAACTTCTCGTTGTCAACACACACACAGGTTCAAATGACCATCCACCTCCTCCTAGGTAGACAGAAAGATGAATGTGGGCTTTAGGAGGTGATCCCAGTACACGATATCTAACACCATCTTCGATGTCATTAATGTTCACTTATCTTGCCTTATTTCCAGCCACGCTGGCTTTTTGTTCGGCAATAGTAATATTGGCTATAATGCATTGCATTTTGTTTATATCTTTTACCTTGTGCCTCTACCTGTGCTTTTCTATGTAGAGGTCTGTTTCTGCTCTTTTCTATCTGGGGAATACCTACAAACCAGCCAAATGTGCTGGTGGCACATTTTTTCAGTTTTTCCTCATCTGAAAATGTACTGATTTCCCCTTTATTCCTGAAGAATATTTTGCTAGGTAGAAATTCTTTTCTCTTAACACTTGAAAATATTCTGCTTTCCTGGCTTCCATGGTTTTAGATGAGAAATCTTCTGCCATTCAAATTGTTTTCCACTGTAGGTTAAGTACTACTTGTATTATTGCTGCTTTAAAAATCTTTTCCTTTGTCTTTAGTTTTCAGAATTTTAATTATGAGGAGTCCAATTGTAGATCTCTTTGGGTTTATTCTGTTTAAAATTTACTCAGATTCTTGAAACTATAGTTTTATGACTCTTGCCAAATTTGGGGAATTTTCAGACATTATTTCTTTGAGTATGTTCTTTTAGACTCACTTCTTTCTCTTCCTCTCTGAACTCTGATAATACAAATTCTACACCTCTCTTTATAGTCCCAAAGATCCCTAAAATTCTCTTTATTCTCTTTTTTATGGTCTATTTTCCCTCTGTTGTTAAGACTGAATAATTTTTCTTATTCTATTTTCTAGCTCACTGATTCTTCCCTGTGTCCTCTCCATTCTCCTGTGTAGTCCATCCACTGAGCTTTTTTTTATTATTTATTGTATTTTTCACTTCCTAAATTCCAATTGATTTTTCTTCATATCTTCTGTTTCTTTGCTGAGGTTTTGTATTATTTTTAATTTAAGAGTGTTTGTAATTGTTTCTTAAAACATTTTGATGATGTCTTCTATAAATCTTTGTAAGATATTTACAAAGCTATCCTGGTGTTGAATTATGTTCACTCTCTTTGCTTCATTCAGTTGTAGATCTGTTCCTTGATAGGATAAGTGATTTTGAAACTGCGGTTTGGACTTCTTCATTTTATGTTATGAGAGGCTGCGTCTTATTTAAATCTCTGTTTCAGATGTCTTTATTTGGCACTTCAGGGGAGGGGGTATTGCCTCATCACTGCCATGTGGATCTAGAAGTCCACGTTCCCCAGTTAACCTCCACTGACAAAAATTCTCAATTCTGTCAGGTGGGAGGTCCTTGCTTTCCCCATGGTCCCCGGTCACTGTGTAGAGGTGGCCTTGTTACTACTGGATGATGATGAACGTCTTCCCTAGGCATCCTAAGACACTACCCAGTGGGGAAGGATGTGGAAAATGGGCTACCCATGAGGTCTCTATTGACACCACGAGAAAGAAAGAGCTTTTTTTGATGGGCGCTGGGAATGAACACTAACTCTCCTTGGCTTTGTCCGGCTCCACCCTGTCGTGGGGGTTGGGGCGCCTCACTGTAGCCTCATGAGGGTAGTAGTCCATTTTCCTTAGTCAGCCTTTATCGTGGACCATAGTTTTTCCCGGGTTGCTGTGGTAGAATGTTTATTACGTAAAAGATTTCTATTTTGCTAGGCTGTCCTTTCCTGTTCCTTTGGACAGAGAAGATTTTTCCTGGGGAGCAGATTTTTATTGTTTTGTTCATGCCTCTTCACATTCTCATTTGCTGCTGTCTGGAATATTATGAAGTAAAAAGAAAACCTAAAGGAATCACCACTGTGCAGCTGCTTGAGTCCTGGGATCCCTGAGCAGACTGCCTTCTTTACCCCTTTTAGAGTCTTCCTTTATGAGTTTTGTATATGATATCCAGGAAACGTTTTTCCAATTGTGATTTACATTTTTATTATTATTTTAAGTTTTTATTTTAATTCCAGTAAGTTAGCATACAGTGTAATATTACTTTCAGGTGTACAAAAATATTCATTCAACACTTCCATATAGCACCCAGTGCTCTTCACAAGTGAACTCCTTAATCCCCATTACCCAGTTTCCCCATCCCCCACCCCCTCCACTATGGTAACCATCAGTTTGTTTTCTATAGTTAGGAGTCTGTTTCTTGGTTTGCCTCTCTCTTTATTTTATTTACCTTTGCTCATTTATTTTGTTTCTTAAATTCCACATGTGAGTGAAATCATATACTATTTGTCTTTCTCTGGCTGGTTTATTTTCACTTAGCATTCTTTTTGATGGCTGAGTAATATTCCATCTCTCTCTCTCTCTCTCTCTCTCTCTCTCTCTCTCTCACACACACACACACACTCACTACATTTTATCCATTATCCACTCATCAGTTGGTGGGCACTTTGAGCTCTTTCCATAATTTGGTTATTGTAGATAATGCTACTATAAACACCAGAGTGCATATTTCCCTTTGAATTAGTTTTTGGTATTCTTTGGGTCAATACCCAGAAGTGTGTTTGCTGGATCATAGCATAGTTTTATGTCTGTTTTGTATATGATATCCAGGAGTACTAATTGTAATTACAGTTAGCTAAGACTAATTTTAGTCATATAAGTATAGAGAAAATTGAGTCTGTTTCATTTTTCCAGAAGCTGAGGTATCTTCTGTCTCTTTCAATTTAGAGAGAATCCTGCTGTACTGGGAAACAAGGAAGTCCTCAAAACTGAATAGGGTTCTGACAAAGGACCTCTGAATCAGCTTGAAGGAGATTCTATGGGACAAAATTGACACAATTAAAGCACCTGCCCCCAAAATGATAATCACAATTGATGAACACAAAAAAAATTCTATCTTTGTGTATGTGTGTTTATTACTTAATCCTATAATTATATTCACCAAATGGAAAGCCACACACACACACACACACACACACACACATACAAATTAACAAAATGAATCTGACACTATTGGAGGTGATTATTACACCAAATCCTTTCTTTGAAAATTGAAAATTTGAAGGAAAGAAATAAGTATTAAACTGCCTTTCCAATACATCTGTAAGTCGAGGTAACCAAAATGTCAATTTCTGAAGCAAAAGCTCTTTGTACAAAAGGAATTGCTGGATTTATGAATCTTAATGGAGTAATTGATTCAGACAATCATCATCAAAGGCGGCAAAGTTATTATTTGAAAGTTTGTCAGAAAATGAAGTGTTCACATCGTGCAAAGTTATCACTTCACTTATCATTACTAGTCCTGAGGGCTGCAATGCAACTTCAATGGAGAGACCTGTCTGTCACGGGCTTAACCCAGTGATTAATCTCAGCATCACTATTAGTGACCTTATGTCACTGGATGTGTCCCTTGAGGTGATGCAAATGAAGTCTATAGCAGCTCCTGTGAAGACTCTTCCTGAAATATATAATCTGATCTAGCCGAGCCATTAGATTTAACTTTCCGTTAACCATATGAAGACAGAAGAACAAGCTAAAGCACACCAGGATAAAAGTTGAAAAACCCAGATGTGCGTCATTTTGTAGCACAAGTGGGAGGCCCTTTTCCAAGTCAACAGCTTGCGTAGGAGTGGCTTTGTCCTATTTATTTGAACCTGGTTACAGCTCAAAGACTTCCTAGCAGCTTTTAAATACTCGATTGGACCACAGTAATACATCCTCAAGTGTAACGCACCAATAACACATGACATTCAGTATTTCATAATCATCAGTCTTTATGGAGACTGCATCTGCATAAGGAAGAAAGATGGAAGTGGTAGAGCCACACCCTTATTTCAGAGTCTAAAAAACACACGTTTTGGTTTTCAGTACTTTTCCCAAGGATCCTTTAGTACCTTTTCCCCTATCCCAGATGAGACGGTCTTTTTAGAAAAAAATTATCAAGATGCAGATTCTGAAGAATTTTTAGTGCTGTCATTGGCTGTCGGAGAGGTATTGAGTATAGTGCAAAGAGCACAGGGCCTGGACCTAGGCTCCCTTCATTTGAATCCCAACTCCACCAAATATTAACTATAACCTTTGACAGATTACTAAGCCTCTCTGTGCTCTAGCTCTTCATGTTTAAAATGAAGACAATAATAGTACTATGTTTAGGGGCAGTTTGAAGTTAAATAGATTAATGTCTATATAAAGCAGTTTGCAAGGACCTGCTGCCTACTGTAACAGTTCTAATGTTTGTTAATATTGCCATCAAGACAAACCCCATGATTGAGTCAAACCAGTTGAGATCTAAAATGCCCCCAGTAAGAACCCTCATATTCAAGTCCTTCCTCTACCCCAGATGGCCGGAGACTAACTCTGCTATTGACTTTCACCACACCCTTTAAGGCTTAGCTCAAATGTTGAAGATGATCCTACTACCTTCAGCTGAAAAGTAATGCTACTTTATGTCTACTCATCTCTTTTGTAATATTTGTGTAGTCAATTTATTTTTAAACATTTTATTTGNTGACCTGAGCCGAAAGCAGAGGCTTTAACCCACTGAGCCACCCAGGCGCCCTCAATTTATTTTTAAACATTTTATTTGTATATATATATATATATTTAATTTATTTTGAGAGGGAACATATGCATGCACACTTGCACTTGCATGAGTGAGGGAGGGAGGAGCAGAGAGAGAGAGGGAAAGAGGGAGAATCTCAAGCAGGCTTCACCCATTGCAGAGCCTGGTGCAGAGCTCAGTCCCATGACCCTGAGATCATGACCTGAGCAGGAATCAAGAATCAGATGTTTAACTGACTGAGCTCCTGAAGAGCCCCATATTTTTCATGGAGGTTCTTATTTAATCCAGCATGACTGAAGCTCCTTTATATGGTCCTAGATCTTACAATTAGTGAGCACTTCCTGTGTGTCTGTAGTAATTTGTTTGAGTGATGGGTTTTAATTCACCTAATTCTCCCAAAAGCCCTGTGAAGCTTATTTACTATCCATCTTTTTTATAGATGCAGAAGCTTCGGGGCAGAGTGGTAGTCTAACTGCTGAAAGTCACTGCTCACATGGGCCGAGCTGGGGTTTGAACACGGGCTGCAGGGCATCATCCTGGAATCCTGAATGACAAGAGAGATTTCTAGGAGGAACAATGAGGAGGTAGACAGTAGGCTGAACTCTCTCTCCCTCACCTCCACCCCACCCAACAGCACACACAAGCACACACTGACAGTAGGACAGTGCCTCAGTTTACCCTTCTCCATGTTGGGGAAACTCATTTTACCCAATTACTTCCCATAAACACCACAGGAGGGAGGGGCTCAGCCCTTAACCGCATTCTGATAATTCCCGTCCCCCTCCCATTTATTAACCTTACTCTGTTCAGTTCAACCTGTGTTGTGTTGGAGACCATCTCACCCAGAAAGCCCTGTGTGAGTGTGTAGATGGCATCATGGGGTATGCCAATGTTATGCTCAGGGTATGTGAGCTTAACATACAGCTCTTTATTTACCCCAGGCTGACACGCCAAGCGGACTCATTTATTCTAAGTGCTGGAGTCAAGGTCACAGCCAAGCACACATTCTGCCAGTGAGACCCTGGGGGGCCCACTGAATAAAGCAGCCAAGTCTCCTTGCTTCTGCTGCTTCTGACTGATGGCGTCAGCATTTGACATGGTTGGTCTTATTTGTTGGGTAACATTATCAGTTGCTTTTCATTTGTTAGAAATTTCAACAATCGAAATTCAGATGACAGGTAGGTAAAATGAATTCTTCTAATAGATTTTTTTAAGGTCTAATTAGATGGATACTTTCAGACGTTGTTAGTATCCAAGGACACTGACCACTCTTATTGAGAAAGTAAATCAATTATATTGGAAGCATTTTCTGGGTCTTTGATAAATGATGGGCTATTCTCACTTGACAACTATACACAATAGAAAAATGGATAAAAGTTTGTTAATTCACTAACCAACTGTAATTCTAATGACTGCCTCTGAGTATTTTCACACAAAGCTATTTGGAAGCCACATCACTCCTTGGGTACTTGTTTACTGATATATTCTAAGAGTTTTTTTGGATGATAAAATCATACTTTTGCAGATCATTTTGTAGGTGAATAAGGTTCAGCAGGGACAGCCTGATTTCCATCAAACTTGGTGATTCAGCATCCTATACATTATTACGTGGTACTGGGTGTGTCTGTTAACTAGGACTGGCTTCCTGGCTGGTACAACGCATGGCCTGGTTAGGTGAATTCTTTCTTTGTGAGCTTGTATGTAAGACATGACATCATACCCCCTTACCTGTGGTGTGGTGGATGCCTCTGTGAACTGGCTGTTCTATCGCACTCCATGACAGCCTTCCACATTGTGCTGTGCCTGCCACAGGCTGTCTGGACGCTGGCCTCCTCTGCCTGTCTCTTCCCTTGCTCATGAAGAGTGGGCCCTACCTGCCTTCCTGACCCAGATAGCACTTTCACTTCACTTCACTCCTCTTCCTGGACCCTGCTTACCACTCCTATTCCGTGACTATTTATCCAACTTCCTCCTGCAGATGCCGTGTACAACAGGTGAGTAGTCATTGTCAGCGTTATGACCATTCTGGCCTCCTGTTCCTACTGCCTCTCTAACTAACATGTGTGTATCACCAGACCATCTCATGCAGCAAGTTCTGTCCAAGCAGGTCTCTGCTCTACCACCATTTGGCACATTTGCCCTGATTTATTTTTCTTCTTACTGCTTCTGCCATCATAGTTGTTTGTCAGTTTCCTACATTATGAAGCAGTATCCTTGAGGGGAATGCTTGTCACTCATGGTCACCACTGAATCCCAGTGCCTGTGACAGTGCCTGGTGTGTGATAGCTCAATGCACATTGGTGGAATCGATCAATCAATCAACTGATTGATTTTATAGGCAGTCTGTGCAGTGGTTGGGGTTCAGGGCCTGGAGGCAGATGTGTTGAAATACATGGTAGACCTGTTGTGGCCTTGGACGTGCCATTCAGGCCCCCAGGATTCATCTGTTTAATGGGAAGAGTAATAGTCCTGTCTCATTGCAAAGTTGTGACCATAAAATTAATTAACATGGGAAAATGGTTTAGAAAATTAGCAGGCTCTTAGAAATTTAAACTCACAATAAATATTAGCTATCAAAATTATTTCCATAATGTTGTATAATTTTCAGATATTTCCCATTTTTTTTTATATTGTTGAATCTTCATTACAATCCAATGAGGCAGAAAAGCATTTCAAAGATGAACAAACTGAGTTCTATCATTGTGACCATTCAGCTCTGGTGGTGCAAGGCTGATGCCCCAGGTCTCCTGGTCATCATTTGACTGGTCATCTTTCAAGTAAAAAAAAAAAAATCTAGTTTCTCAATATTTCAATATGGTACATCTGTCTTCAGTTAATTTCCACCTCACCTTACCCTTCTTGGATCCTTGTCCTTTCTTTTTGGCTGCGTTCAGTGTTCTGAATTAGTTAACCTTCCTGGATTTTAATATTTGGAATTAAAATCTTCTTAATCCATAATATTTGTACTGGTTTTAATGGGTATGCTGATGAACACAAGGAAAGATGATAGCAATATTCAGGTAGCATTTTATCATATGCTTGTTACTGATCTTCATATTTTGCAACTTAGCTATTCTTCAAAATAACCCTATAGGAGAGGTACAGTTTTAATCCTCATTTTACAGATGAGCAAACTGAGGCACAGAGACCTAAGCAAGATTTTCAGCCATTGTAACTCCAAAAGACATGGCCTTGGCCATCACCTCTTGGTGCATAGCTACTGAGGTTTCCTCCAGAGCCAGCCCTCCTGGGATTGGATAAGACACACACTAGGTCCCTTGATTCCCTCTCCCTTCAAAAGAGCCCTGGCCAGTGCTCATGATGGAGACAGTCTCGTTTCAATTGTAGCTGTGCTGGTAACCTCACCTGCGCTGCAAGGTTGGTGGATAAAAGATGTTTGTGTTATGATCGTCCCAGAAAAAGGTTTTTTGTTGTTGTTGTTGTTTCTGCATTTATCAGAAAGGCAGCTGGGAGAGACATTTTTGGCCTGGGCAGTCTTTGGCTCTATCCCAAGAGAAAGATTTACCTTGCCCATGTTCTCGAACTCCCTTTTGTGTGAAAGAATAAGTCAAGATGAATCAAAAGGAGGATATGACTTAAGGTTTGACTTACTGCAAGAAAGACTTGATTCATGCATCCTAAAGAGACTAATATGCAGTGCAATTATGAGCTCTGGATCAGAGTGAAACATTTCAATCTTCTCACCAACTCTGGGACAAAGTAGAATAAAAATAAAGTCTTCAGAATAAATGGTACAAAACATGTAATCCCAAATAGCGATTACTCCACAGACTTGCCACCTTCTGTGAAAATGTAAAGTTTGACCTTTTTTTTCAAATTTCAAATGCATGAACTCTATGAACTTAAAGAAAAGAAACTTGAAATGTGCCAGAGGTTTCAGCTGAATGAATAACCTTGAACTGCAAGTTCAAATATATTGATTTATTCTGCACTTTCGTTTTCAAATGTGTTGAGGTTTCCTTTCAGGCACCCCAGGGACATTGTGATCTGGTTTCCTATAATGGTCCCAGTCCCACTTCTCTTCTGGAAAATATTCTAGTGTATCTGGCTGCCGGGTTCAAGAAATGGGCCCCTGAAGCGCTTTCCACTGATGTATCCAGGATTTGATTGCATCTGCCCTGGAGGATTTGAGGGCCCCCAGAGCACTCATGAAGGATCAATGCCCTGTTATGAGAGAGTCCGGTAGACAGAGCAGGTGGGTGGAAATGCTGATGGATTTATGCTGCATCCACACATAATGGCAAAGGACAGTCAAAGCATTCCCTGGACCATTTTAAGCAAGGAACACATGATTAAAGAAAAAAAAATCAGCCTCCTGTTCAGATGGGAATGATAAGAAGGGAAAAAGCAGGAACTTACAAAGGAAAACCTTCTGTTTCTCACTACCCCAAGGAAGTCTTCCTGGTCCAGAAATGACCCATTTCGGGAGGAGAACAAAGTGATGAGAAGAGCCAGTGATGGGCTTGGAGGTGTTTGCTATTGAGCCAACTGATGGGGATTTCCAGTACATAAGTCTGAGGTCCCCACAGACACGCTGTCCAGCGTCCTGGCCAATGGCAGGACAGTACATGGACACACCATTTATCGCATGTTCCCAGGCTCCTGTGCTCTGTGTCCCCTCCAGAGGGATATTTCCAGGCTATGCATTTTCATGCTTCTGTATTTTTTGGCATAAGGAACCAAATTGTTTCCCTTCCTATGGGATTTTGACTTTTGAATAGAATCTCTCTCTCTTGTTCCTCCTCCCCGTGTTGCCATGTCCACATGGAAAACTATTCTCATAGTGTCTCTGCGCTTCCTCTGTGGTGCAACTGGCCCTCTGTGAAGTCCTAAGGTGGCTTTGCTTGCTTGCCTTCTCCGTAGGGACATCTGGGGACCTCGGTAACCACTATGTTTCTGTCTTGGTCCACAGTACTGGGCATCTCTCATGTCTTAATTATATTGCTCTGAGGACCAAGTTGATTTCATCTGGCTTCGTTATTCTGTCGCAGCATTTTTCTACGACCATTGCCAGATTCACTGTTCAAACCACTTGATCCAATCACGTGGTCGCAAGGTGAACAATATTTGCTGTTTGCGTGAGATTCCTGCCCAGGAGAGACCACTTATTTCTGCATGTGAAGCATCAGCCAGAAAAACAGACCTTCCGGTAGCAAGCTCACTTCCCATTTCCCCTTTATTCACCCAGCCCGTAAATACTTTTTTTGGAAACCAAGAACAATGGGGATGTTGCCTGTGCCCTGAAGCCCTTCCTTCTCTCAGTATATTTTCCCTCGAGAGCTTCCAAGGTGTCATTTCATCCCCACACGATCAGTAAGGTCTGGCTGCAGAAAGCAGGCATCACTGGTTTGGTGGGCTCCCAACCACAAGCAGTCAGAGTCTCCCGAACTCAGCTCCAGCTCTTGCTGGCCACATTTTCCCCCATAAAAAAAGAATCATCGTCATATCTTTGTTACTGGATGGAACTTGTCCACTTCACACGGCATGCACAAAAATGTTGAACAATGCATTTATAATAACTTTACAAGCCTATGTTTTCAAGAACCCTTAAGTATCAGATATGGGGATTTGGGGGCAGAAGCAGGATGTATTCTTGCATAAGCTTTGCAGATTCATTTGTGTATCTATGAACATCAACTTTCAGAAAAAATGTAAGAATATGGTAATTAAATGAATGCTTTTCATTGGAATTGAAATCAAAGTTGATGTGGTCATACATGAAATATATGGAGTTATAATTTATAATTTAAAAAATTGGCCCTGTGGTTAGCAATGGTTTGCTCATCTCTAAAATGGAGATTATGATATTTACATTATGTACTTCTTCCTTCTTCTTCTTCTGTTTTTTTTTTTTTTGAGAGAGAGGGAAAGAAAGAGAGAACCCATGCAAGTGGTGGGGGAGGGGCAGAGGAAGAGGGAGAATCTCAAGTAGAGCCCAATGCGGGGCTCAATCTCACGACCCTGAGATCATGTTCTGAGGTGAGACTCAGACTTGTTCTGGGTCTGGCACATGGTAAGTTCATAAAAGTTAGCTGTTGTTTACTTTTGAATAAAGGAAAAGTGAGGAAAGAAATTATAAATATCTTATAATTCAACAGCATTCCTTACTTCTGAAATGTGGAGGTTTAGATACATACTGGGAAATTCATTTTAACCAGTAATATATTAGAAATTGGTACTATATTAAGTAGATTAAGTTTGAATGATGTGGTTGATGAATCTTTGTAAGATTTCTATTTTCCAGGACATCACCAACTTAGGGATAAGCTGAGTAACTTTAAATAAACCAGTTCCTTCTCTGTCCATGCCACAACCCCATCTACTCCCTTGGGATCTACCACAGAAGAATTTGAGATTCAACACCCGGAGGTTGTGGGGAGCTCACTGGTGCTTCAGCAGCCAGTAGTCAGGTCAGAGAGGTGGGGTATTTGGAAGAGGGATCATCACAAGTCTTAATCAAGTCTCCAACCAGGGATTTGTCCAAGATGGCAGGACCCCCAACCCTAAGCTGGGATGTTGGGACATTATGGGCTAGGTCTTCCACGTGGCAGAGAGACTCCCTTGTTTAATGGAATGACTCTGCTCTGCCAGCACGCCGACGAAGACTTGCTCACAGAGAGCTGGGGTCACTAGTGCTGTGGGCATGTGTGGTGTGTGTGCCGTGTTGTGTAAGTGTGTGGTGTTATATGTGTGATGTGTGTGGGTGTATGTATCTATAGATCCAGAAACAGGAGACCTGGAGTGAAGTTCACTTAGGGCACCAAAATCAAAATAAAACAGAGATGAACACAGTAAACAACCATGGCCTGCACTCACTGGGGCCCTACGTGCCAGACACGATGCTAGACTTCTAATATAGATGATGCATCCAGCAGCTTACATGGTAGTTCTCAGCATCCCCATAGAGCAACTGAGGAAACACAAACTCAGAACAGTAAAGCCACAAGGGCGAAATGAGGTGGGACTAACAGAGCCAGCACCGTTAGTTAGGCTTGTTTGACCCTAAAGATAGCACATTTTCTTTTTTCTTTTTTTCTTTAAGATTTTATTTATTTATTTGACAAAGAGATTACAAATAGGCAGAGAGGCAGGCAGAGAGAGAGAGGAGGAAGCAGCCTCCCTGCTGAACAGGCAGCTCAACTTGGGGCTCGATCCCAGGACCCTGAGATCATGACCTGAGCTGAAGGCAGAGGCTTTAACCCGCTGAGCTACCCGGGTGCCACGATAGCACATTTTCCATTATGGTAACTGTCCAGAGCCAATGAGTTCCAGGGTAGCCAACCATCCTGGGAACGTTGACTCTGTCTTTGCTCTTCCCACACAGCTGACTCCTCCCTGACCTTGCCCTTGCTGAAGTCCAACCTTGGCTGTGCACCTGACCCACGGGACCAAAATCTTAGGTCATCAAAAGGGAAAAAGAGCACAATAAAGAAAGAGCCACATCCATCTCCTAAAACATTCTTAATAGAAATAGAGATGGTAGAAGTTACAATAGTAATAAGGTCATGTAATCATATATTTGAAAAAATACTTAGTAGGTACCTGTTACCTACCTCACTGTTGAAAGGGTAACAAATAACCATGATTGTATTTCATCCTCAAACCAAATTTTTAAAGAAACTAATGCTATTCGTTTTCTTTCCAAAACACATCTCAGAGGGGTTAAATAAATTTCCTTCAACATTGTACGGCAGGGGAAGGCTTAACAATCATGGTTTTCTGATTTTTTTCCCCATTCCCCTCCTTTGTAATAGGAATAATAGTGTCAAATAAAAGGGGGAAAAAAGCAACTTATCTCGAAAAATAACAGCTTCTTTCAAAGTACTATTTTTGTTTCATCCATAAAGTAACAGCTTCAGAAAAAGAAATGGTTCCAATAAAGGAAATTTTGATGGTACTTTCTAGAAACCAGAGACATTATAATGATATTAATACACTAACAAGAATAGGACTTGGGGCAGTGGGGGTCTTTTTGCATAGTATGGATAACATCTTGAAATACTAGATGGAAACAAATGTTCTTTGTCTTCAGTATTTAAAGAAAGATACCATGACATTTCCCATATTAAAAAGAAGCAGATAATTACAAGTGCTTACTTGGAATGTAACGATGTATGTCTTCTTTTGTCCTGGGCCTGCCACAGCTGTGCCCATTCTTGCCAAGTGTTCCATCTGTCACCACCGATCAGGAGGTCTGCACTATAACAACAGTGCAGATTTCTCTTGCATTCTGAAAGGGGTGTGTGCACTTTTCAGGGCCCTGGGATTGAAGGCTCCCAGGAACTTGGTGATGCATCCACAAGAAGGTGTGTGTTTCGATTTCTCGTTGTTAACAGGCTACAACTAGGCTCCATTCTCTATAACAGAACTTCCTGTCTAGCTAGACTATCCGTAGATCTATTTTCAAGAACCAATGGCCTTCTGGGTGGCCCCTCTTTTTACCCCCACACTGAACATTGAGACCGAGGCTGCTGACAGGGCCAGTAAAATTATTGGGGGCTGGTCATCAGGATTGGTAAAGATGTAAGAACTGGCAATCCCAAAAGAAGGAAAATCTTTCACTTGAGGGTTCACCCTGAGGGTGTCAATAGAAGAAGACAAAACAAACATTCGAGTATGAAATCAGTTTCCGAGGGCAGCCAGGGCTTTGACTGAAAGGCATCTCCTGTCTGTTTCGGTGCCCAGTTTCCTGGGCTGGAGGGAGAGGCGGGCTCAGAATTCACAAAGCAGTGAAAGTCAGGGGGGCTCTCTCAGTAGGTTAATCTGTAACATTTCAGCATTTTGGTTCATTTGGTTTCTAGACGAATTCACACATATATCCAATGAAGAAAGAGAAACTGTGGATTGAAGTTATTTGTATTTTTAAAAGCTTGAAATTAGATAGGATCTTTCAGATGTTTGTAGTTGTTGAGTAACTTCCATCAATGGCGGAAATCTTAATGACAGACTTTGCTGATTATCTTTGTCCCAATATACCATTTCCCCACACTTGCCATAGGCTGTTGGTAAGTAGGGATTACCAATACACATTTTTTTTTTTTTGCTTATTAGGCTTTTTTTTTTTTTTTGACATGATTCCTTTCTTTGGTGAACTAAGATATACTAAATGAAGTAGAGAAAACTTGGTATGGATGACTGTCATATTTTGCCAATTCTATACTGTGGATTCTTGTGCATAAAATCTTTGTCTAATGCAGCTCTGTGTCCTCACTATGTCTTGTGGCCTGTAGGTCTTTAGCCTTCAGTTTTAGGATGATGGATGCTTTCCACCCACTTGACTGTCCAAACAATGCTGAGGTCATAAAAGTGATCTATGATCTATGTAAGTAAGTGACACAATATGAGGATTAAAAATGGAGAAATAGTCCCATTTTAAAGTCATTTTTTTTTGAAACACACAAGGGAGAATTGACAGCATTCATTATTTCTTTCCTGTGTCAAAGCTCTTTTTTTTTTTAAGAGGGTGGGAGGGGAGAGGATGAAGGAGAGAGAGAACCTCAAGCAGGCTCTGCACTCAGCACATAGCCCAACGCAGGGCCCTGAGATCATGACACGAGCCACAATCAAGAGTGAGATGCTTAACCGACTGAACCACCCAGGCGCTCCAAAGCTATCCTTAAACATCCTTTGAGTAACGGTCATGAGGTGGATGATGTCACTCTGTGTCAGTCTCTGGCTGACTTGAGCATCTTTACCACGAGGACCCAGACATAAAGAGGGACTGACCCAGTGTTCTCTTTTCTTGCTCAAAACTTGTGAGGAAGAACTGACTCAAACTGATGCACGTATTTATGCCTCATGCCATCAAGTCTGGCACAAGGGAGGGGCTATAATGATAAAAAATAATTATAAAAAAAAGGATGTCTACATTTAGATTAGGAAAATGGAGAGTTTTAGAAAAAGGGAAGTTTTTCATCAGAAGACTTTGGCCATAATGCTTTGCCGAACAAGGTAGTTCCCTCATAAGGGCCACACCCCGGGAAAGCTCGTCCGGCAGCAGTGAGAGTTTACCCAGGGGGTGGAAGCAATGACAGCATTAACAAGACATCTGCTGTAGTTCGCCTTGGGGTGATAAGATTGGAAGGAGATGCCCTACTTTTCAGGGACTCGTTAGAGTCAGAAGGGTATGTCTGAGGGGACCACATGAGCTTAAGATGGTGTCAGAGAGTCCACCTGGTTTTAGCTGAGACCTCCATGCCCCAGTACAGGGGTTGACCGGTTCCCAGGCACTGTGTCCTATCGGGACAGTGAGACATGGCACGGAAGGTGGAGGGGAAGCTGCAGTCACAGAAACAGAACAGTGAGGCAAGTGGGGCAGAGCTTGACCCTCAGGAATTCCTTTACAGGAACAGAAGTCCTAACTGGGGTCACTGTCGAAAGGAAAGGGATGTCCTAGGTTAGAAGGGTTGTGGGGGGTCCCCAGACCTGATCGACGCAGGGACCCATTTACTAGATATGAAACACAAGTTGGTCGATTTGATCGTATTAATGGAAATAAACCTGTAGCTTCTATTCAGAACTGGGTCGGAAGAATGCCATAAGGAGAGACGCAGAAGTGGGATTGCATTACATAGAGGTGGTGGCTGGAGTTTCCACGTGTGGAAGTGAGGACGCAGGCGCAGGAAAACTCCTCCCCGAGGTCCACGTGGGGTCCCCCAGGAGCAACCACGCAGCAAGGAGAGAAGCCAGGCAGCCACCGTCCCTGAACCCAAAGGGAGAGGACTGATGAAGAAAAAGGGGAGGAATGATCAATGTCCAATGCTACATGAAGGTCAAGGAAGATGAAAAACTGAGGAAAAGCTAATAAATTTTGAAACTAGGGAATTACAAGTGATGTGAGTTTAAAAACCCATATTTTTCTTGTTTTTTACCCCCCCCAACACACACACAAGTTCAGTCTCCCATTGTACTGGAGTCTCCTGTTTCTAAACACACTTCAGCAGGTCAGTGCTATCAGTGCATTCATGACACAAGGAAGCACATTTTTGCTCTGAATCCTCTTGTGTTCCCACATTCAGCTGCCGCAAACCATCCTCATGACATTAAGACAATGTTGGTGATGCGTTTCAAAGCAAATTGAGTGATTTTCATTTCCTGTGTAGTAATTTATCCACCTCAACTTATTTTCAACTCCTCTAACCTAATTGGTGGTGCAAAAAATCCCTAGCTCAGGATTCATTCTTCTATAAACACCAAAAGCCATTTCCCAGCTCTGGGATTATTTTGGAAATGAGTCACGTGAAAAAGCTTGAAGATCCAGGAGAGAGAGTACAAACACTGGAGCAAGATTCCAGGGAAAGATTAAAGTCGTGAGATGGGGAACACATGGGTACAGATAAATCTAAAGCGGAAAGTTTGACCTTCTTTAATATGAGACAGAACAAGGTGTGGATGGGAATAATGAAGTGTGTGTGTGTGTGTGTGTGTGTGTGTGTGTTAGGCGAAGGGCAGAAGAAAGTCATGACCCATGCAGAATTGCATAAATTATGATGAAAGCAGCCCTCTTGGTGGCCCAACCAGCAAACCATTCCCTGTCTCATCAGACAAATTACACAAACTGAGGAAGCCCTGTACCAGCACAGACTGCATGTCAGTTTCCATTCTGCCCCTCAGCCAGTTGATTTTGTGCAGTGCACATGCTGCCCACCTGTACAAGTGGAATAGATTTCAGAGATCAGGAGGGTAGTTCCCACGATGGACGATGAGCTATAAGATGGATACTAAAAAGTGAGGCCAGAGAAGGCTGGAGAGGCTACAGACAAGGGAAGGTCAGAGACTGGGAGACCTAATGAACCCTGGCAGCAGAAGCTGTGGAACTGAGGAGGTGGGCATGCCTACAGCTCAGAGCCTGTGATTCCAGGTATGGATAAGCTGTGGGTGATGACGAGTCACAGACCATGGCCACTGAATGGCTGCCTGCTGTGTCATGAGTCAGTCTTAGTGCAGTGGAGAGTTTCAGAAAACCTGATCAAATTCAGCCGATGAGCGTCTGAGATTTCCAACACGGTTGTGGCACCTGAGGGTATTGCAGAGGTTCAGGGTTCCTATCTCGCAGAGTCCAGGAATGAACCTCAGGGGGACAAAAGGCTGAAATGAAGTGGAAGTTTATTCAGGGAAGGTGAGAGCAGAAAGGAAAGAAAAGAGCTCAGGAGAGTGAGGGCATCCCAAATGGGTCACCACTGCAGGAAACCGACCAGGGAGCTTGGTAAAGTGCTTATCAATATCCTGGCCGACTTGTAAATATCACGTCTGCATTTAGAACAAACCCTAGATTTGTAACTCTCTGTAACTATCATGGAAACAAACAAGGTGTTCTCTTCTCTCTGGTTAATGTCTGGTCTGTTGGTCCACCTCTGGGAATTCTGTGAGCCTGGTTAGGTCTCCCCTACCGTCTCTCCCTACTTACCCACTCCAGCCTTACCTGTCCCTCAGTCTAGGGGAAGTCGGGGACCCTGTATACATATGTCTTTGTGTCATGGGTTTCAGCAAAGGGGAAAAGGGATTTTGTAGGAGTCGACGTGAACAAGGGCAGTCCAACCTCCCCAGTCCCTCTACTGGCTCTGATGTGGGGGTCCGTGGCAGAAGGAGCCATCTCTGCCCCCAGCAGCCACCTTCGGGGGACAGACGGCTCTCAGGGAAGTCGAGGAGGAGGGCAGAGTGAGTGCATTTGCAGCCTGGGGACACAGTGCCCGATGCCAAAACCTAAAGGCCTGCAGACGCATTTACCTTCAAAACAGTCCCTGTTCCTCTGCTCCCCCAGCACCAACAGTACAGCGAACGTTTTGGTGTGAATGCAGCTTCTCCCTTCCCTTGGACTCGGAACGTTCGTCCCAATTTCTAGAACAAAACTTGTTGCCCTGAAGCTTCCCAATTATTTTTAAGTACACCATTTTCACAGTCAGCTGTGGCTGAGCTGATAGGTGTCTGCCAGGAGTCTGCAGTGGTGCATAGCGCACTGACATTCACATCGGGTCTCCAGGAGAACTCTGGGCACGGCCTGCTGGCCGGGCAGGGCCAGCCTTGGGTGGTGTGGGGACGTGGCTGGAGTTCTTTGTTTCTGCTGTGATATAAAGATAAAGCCACACTGCCTGTGCGTCAGTAGTTTTAAAATCAATAAAAGCGATCAGGGTCCTTAAAATTTTTTTTTTAATGGAGTAACCAGGATGGAAATTTGCATAAATAGGTCATACCAACACAGCTACTGCATTTCTGTTTTTCAAAAGGAGGAAATAAAATGCAGACACAGTGAAAATCATCAATGGGATGCCATATTTAGAATTTTCTTGTGTTTGTTTTGGAAAATATGAGAGCATAAGTATAAGAAAAGGTCATAGTTCGGTGAAAAACATGATCACGTTGCAAAAAGGGGAGGAATCACCGTTAAACCACTATCCCCTCTCTGATGAAATATTCAGAATGGCAAAAAGTCTTTGAAGGATAGACACATTTTGTTCCATTTTCTTTCTAAATCTAGCTTCTGAGTCTGTGTGCTTTAGTTCAGACAACCCAAAGGATATTTCCAGGCAGTATGAGAAACAGTGAGGAACACACAGGCTATTAGAATGAGAAAAAGGAAAAGTAGCCCCGACGTCCTGGTAGATCACACAGCACACCACCGTCCCCTGCGGCTTTCCCCTCGCGAGCTGCAGATGTCCACCAGGGAGCTCGTACCTGCAGCAAGAGAGAAACCCTGACACACTCCATCTCTAGCGGCGTTTTCGAATAATGAGGGGGGTTCCAGAGAAAATTCAGAAGGGGTTTTCAAAACTGAAAGCGGCCCCCGTTATAATGTGGGGAGAAGCCAACGCACAGGCGTTTGGGGATGTGAGACTAAATACCATGTTGTGGACACTGTTTTGGGGTGGGAAGAAGGGGCATGGCCAGAGGACTTGGGGGTCCAGTGAGTCCCCTGCCCCCGCACTCTGAGCGACTGCTGCCCTCAGTCTTTCTATGTCCTCCACAGGTGTTTCTTGAACGACCGTGTCCTGCAAGAGGACCAGGTTCATGCACACACGTGTGCAGCCATGAGGTGCCTGCTTGATCTTTCACTTTTGTCTAATCTCTTCCATTCTCTCTCATTTTTAAAATGTTGATCTTGACCCACTGTGTTCTCTTCAAACCCTGCTAACTGTTTCAGTAACCCTACTCATAGGTTGCCACCATAGATGGAATAAGGTTTGCTTGTGATAGTTTTTTTTTTTAATTCATGTGTAACTGACATTACATTAGTTTCAGGCGTACAACCAAACGATGTTGTATTTGTATATAATGTAAATGGTCACTACGACCAGTCTAGATACCTTCCTTGGGCGTGCATGTTTACAAGTCTATTTCTGGTGGCGAACATTTTTAATATCCACCCTCTTAGCAACTTTCAAATATACAGTGCAGTACTGTTGACCATGGTCACCATGCTGTGCGATGCACCCCATGACTGATTTATTGTGTAACTGGAAATGTGTACCTTTTGACCATCTTTGCCCATCTAGTCAGCAAACTGCCTCCCACCCCCCTCTTTCCCCACCTCTGGCAACCACCCATCTGTTCTCTGCATCTATGAACTCATTTTGTTTTGTTTTGAAGTGAGATCATAGCGTATTTGTCTTTTTCTGGCTGACTTCACTGAGGATAATACCCTCAAGGTCCATCCAAGTTGTTATAAATGACAAGATAGCCTTTATGGTTAGGGGCGTATACATATGACACCTTTATCATATATATGGCACCTTTGCTTTATCCATTCATCCATCGAGGGACAAGTACCTTTCATATCTCGAGGGTTGTAAATAATGCTGTAGTGAACACGAGGGTGCAGATAGCTTTTTGACTTAGTGTTTCCATTTCCTTCAGGAATATAACCAGGAGAGCAATTTCTGAATCATATGGTAGTTCTGTTTCTAATTTTGGCAGGACCCTCCATACTGTTTTCCAGAGTGGCTGCACCAGCTTGCGTTCCCACCAACAGTGCGTGAGGATTGTGCTTTCCCCGCATCCTCGCCAGCACCTGTTGTTTCCTCAGTTGTTGATTCTAGCCATCCTGACAGCTGTGAGGTGATGTCTCACTGTGGAACTGATTGGCATTTCCCGGATGGTAAGTGATGCTGAGCAAATATTCATACACCTGTTGGCATCTGGATGTCTTCCTGACTTCATAATGAGCATGAGCTGATTTAGTTTTTGATGTCTCTAGTCTTTCTTCACCTTTTTTGAAGGTCCTTTCCCGTCATGATTCTCCCTGTACCTGCAGCACCCTACTGTCATTGCCGACTCGTGGGACCATGCCCATAGGTCCATGTGTGAACAAAGTCCTCTCGCCAGCTCCTAAAGTTCTGATGTGGGGGCGAAGAAATGACTCTCCACAACTTTTCCCTTCATCCGAACACAATCGTGTCCAGACCCGAAGATTCACAGCCTGAGGGCTGAAACTCTTTAGAGACAACTCTCCAAAACTATTACGTCATAGCTGATGTCCTGCTTCACATTCTGTAGAGAAAAGAAATGGATGGGGGTGTTTTTATTTTCCTGCCACCAGTTCTGCTGCCTCCACTCCTCTCAGCATCCACACCCTGGGGGCTCGGCTCTGGAATCACGGCAACGTGCTCTTTCGCCAGGCAAAGGCTGCTCCCATTCTCATCCTTGCGACATGGGTCCTGCTCCTCTTCACGAATATTTTGAACCTGGAATTGTCTTCTCCTCCCTGCATCACTGACTTCTCTCTTCGTCTTCAGCCAACAGACATCCTCTAACTCCCACATTAAATCTAAACAATGCACCTCACTCAGGAAGGTGAGTTGAGGAGCTCGGGAAGGTTCCTCAAAGCTTCCTGGAAGAGGTGCACATATTGACTGTGTCCACTTCATCTCTGGCCTGTCACGGTCTGTTCCTCCAGGGCATTAGCCCCCCAGCTGCAGGGAGGCTGCTTGGGATGTGTTTACTGGTGACGTCACGTGACACCATCGGATGCCACTGTGGGTCCTCCTTCTGTTCCCACCAGCAGAGCTTGACACAGCTGGCCATATGCTCTTTGTAGGAAAGCGGTCTTCGAATTTCCCTCCCATCTCACTGGCTGCTGCTCCTTCTCCTTGGCTTGCTCGGTGCTCTCTTGCTCTGTTATTCCCTTTCCATCATTAATTTAGTTAGTTTATTTTCAGTCTCCACTGTTCAGCGTACATCCTGCCAGGAGAAGGATATCTGTCTTTCTTTTTAGCTCCCTGATCATCCCCAGCCTCTAGAACAGTGTATGGTCTGGAAGTCACTCAATATTTTGTTCGAATGCACAGGGTACTGTTTAAGACATGCATGTTTTAAAATTTTTAAAACTTTTTTTCTATTGGGCTATAGATCTTTTTTTTTGCTTTTCCTTTCTCTTTTCTTTTCTCTTCTTTTCTTTTTTCTTTCTCTCTCTTTTTTTCAGCATAACCCTAAGCATTTAAGAGCATCATGTTTCCACATGTAAAGAGAACATATTACTTTTAACTATTGCCTGGTATTCTCTGTCATGTAAACATATTTTATTTGCTTCTTTTCTTAGGAATGAAAATTTAAGCTTCCTCTAACTTAGGATACTGTACGTATGGAGGCCAATAGTAGTCCTGTGAGTGTCACCTTATGACCTGTGAATTTTCCTGGGATGGTTAGTTGCTTTTGTCAATCTGATTGGTGTACAATATTTTTTTCTAATTAAAATTTAAAAAATTCTAATACAACTTGCAATAATTTTCACACGTTATGAAATATTCTGCTTTTGTTTTTTCCTCCAAACACTTAAACACATAAAATCATTCTTAGCTTATGGACTGCATAAAAACAGGGAGCTGACTGGGTTTGGCCAGCAAGTCATGATTGAAGCGGTTGGTAGAATGATGACCTATGGCTGCTTTTCTTTGAAAGTGTCCAAGTACTAATAAATTTAAGTGTCTTTTTTCTTAACTTGTTAGCTTTTTGGGTTTCCCCTTTATTATTTGCTTATTTCCTATCTTTGCTGAATGGCACTTTTATTAGTTTTCCTGGATTTGTTTATATTCTTAGGGATCTTTTATGTGTTCTTAGATACTAATCTTCATCAAGTTTCTTCATTTCGGTGATCTTCTCCTTGTGTATCACCTGCAGATAGCCTCATACCTGTCTCTCTTGGTTGAACAGATATTTCAAATTTTGATATAGTAAGTTCCAGCAATTTTATTGATCTTACTGGTTTGTGAGTATTTAATATTAGTGCAGAAAGAATTCCCTACTTTGGGATCACAAAGATACGATTTTGTATTTTCACCTCTGAGTTTTATATTGTCTTTCATTTTTATTTTACTTTGTTTTGTCTTGTTAAGTTTTTATTTAAAATACAGTTAGTTAATATACAGTGTGATATTAGTTTCAGGTGTACACTATAGTGATTCAGCACTTCTATACATCACTCTGTTCTCATCACAAGTGCGCTCCTTAATCCCCATTACCCGCCTCCCTTGTCCCCGCACCCAGCTACCCTCTGGTAACCATCAGTGTGTCCTCTTTTTGCTCCCTAAGCTAAGAGTCTGTTCTTGGTTTGCCTCACCCCACCTCCACTTTGCTCATTTGGTTTGCTTCTTAAATTCCACATATGAGTGAACTGATCTAGTATTTGCCTTTCTCTGATGGACTTTTTTGCTAGCATAATATACCCTATCTCCTCCCATGTCATTAAAACTGGCAAGATTTCATTCTTTAATGGTTGAGGGATAATCCATTTTATATCTATATCTATGTAGATATACTTCTCCTTTATCCATTTATCAGTTGATGGACATTTGGACTTTTTCCATAATTTGGCTATTGTTGATAATGTTGCTATCAACATCAGGGTGCATGTATCCCTTTGAATTCATATTTTTTTATCCTTTGCATAAATCCCCAGTAGTGCAGTTGCTAGATTGTAGGGTAGTTCTAATTTTAACTTTTTGAGGAAACTCCGTACTGTTTTCTGTAGTGGCTGCAGCAGTTTACATTCCCACCAGTAGTGCATGAGGGTTCCCCTTTCTCCACGTTCTCGCCGACACCTGTTGTTTTTCATGTGGTTGATTTTAACCATTCTGACAGGTATGAGACAATATCTCATTGTAGTTTTTATTTTTATTTTATTTTATTAAATCCCCAGTAGTGCAGTTGCTAGATTGTAGGGTAGTTCTAATTTTAACTTTTTGAGGAAACTCCGTACTGTTTTCTGTAGTGGCTGCAGCAGTTTACATTCCCACCAGTAGTGCATGAGGGTTCCCCTTTCTCCACGTTCTCGCCGACACCTGTTGTTTCTCATGTGGTTGATTTTAACCATTCTGACAGGTATGAGACAATATCTCATTGTAGTTTTTAATATGCATTTGCCTGATGATAAGTGATGTTGAGCATATTTTCATGTGTCTGTTGGCCATCTGGATGTCTTCTTTGGAGAAATGTCTCTTCATGCTTTCTGCCCATTTTTTATCTTTCATGTTTAAATCTTTCATTCCGCATCTGACTTGTAGTTAGTGAAAGATAGAGTCCCAGCTTGATTTTCATGTGAAGTGAACCGTCTTCCCCAAATCAGCTATTTAATAATTGTTCCTTTCATTATCGGTTTGTTGGTGCCACATTTATTATATATCAAGTTTCATCTGTTTTACAAGGGTTTATTTCTGAGCTTGCTCTCCTATTCTAAAAGAGCCTATATTTTAATTGCCACCTCAGTATCCTGCTGTTTTTTATGATTAACATTAATATTATTATTATTATATTATATTCCACCTTAAATTCCTATATAATAAGTTTCTTTTTTATAAAGACTAATTTAGGTATTCATGGATCTGAATTTTTTCATATAGTTTTAAAAATAATTTTGTTGAGCACTTGAAAAAATCCAACTGAGTTTTTAATGTGATTCCATTAAATTAGAAACTTATAGATTAATTTATATAAATATAACAGATATATTTTTCTTTCTTTGTACTCTAAGGTTTAAGAATTTCCTTCATAGAGTAGTGCACTTTCTTTGTGAGCTTAGTTCCTGGATATATATTTTTGTTTTGCCCTTGCCAAGATAGAGAATTGTCTTGATTATTTTAAAAATCTGTGCTAGCAAATTGTACCTGTCTTACTTTTAGCAGTATATTAAAATTAGATGTTATCTATACTTGTTTATAAGCATCTATAAATAATGGACATTTTACTTAATTTTTTTAAAAAAAATCAGTACATATTGTGTTTCCTTTGTTGGTCTAAAGGTGTTAGCCAGAGCTAGTGCCATGAGTAAAAACAACAGTGATATTGGGCAACTTACCTTTCTCTTCATGTGAAAGAAGTTCTTGGGGACTTCTGGTTTCTAGTCCCACGTGTAAAGACCTTGGAGATCATCACTTCTCTCCCACAAGAAAAAGCTGAACAAACTGAAAATCAGGAACTCTCCCTAGATCCATTAGAAAACTGAGGACACAGGGAAAACTACTGCCCTCAAAATTCAGAAGACAGATGGTCAGATGCACAGAATCACAACTCACCAGCACAAAGCCCAGGAGTAAAAATCCCTATTACAAAATAAGTCCTGGCTGGGACACCTGGGTGGCTCAGTTGGTTAAGTGGCTGCCTTTGGCTTAAGTCATGATCCCAGGGTTCTTAATCGATCTACTGTTCAAAAGAGTAGCAACATTGTATTTATTGTTTGTAATTCACTCATAATTCATAATTCAGTGATTATAGTTTGTAGATAAGTGAAATGAGTCACTGTAATGTTACAAACAGTAGGAGGGAGGAATTGGGAATATTTTATTATAAGTTACTTTCACTACCCAAGACGTAGTTGTATGGTTATTTGAAAAGGAATTAGATTAGCTGTAAATGTATATAACAAACTCAAGAACAACTACTAAAAATTTTTAAAAAGAAGTATAATAGATATGGTAAGACAGTAGACAAAATGGAATCAGAAAAATTTCTGAGTTAAAACTAGAGAAGTCAGAAAAAAAAAAGAAAAATGGAACAAATAAAAGGGGGACCAAGACTAAAGGCAACAAGCAGAAAACATTAAAAATATGATAGATACTAATCCAGGTATATCTATGATTCCTTTAAACACCAGTAGTTTAAATACACCAATTAGAAGGCAGACTGTTAGAGTATATATTAAAAAATATTTCCAATTGTATGTTGTCTACAAGAATCCCACTTTAAATATATATTCAGATAGATTTAAAAGGGTCAGAAAATGATCATACTCATCAAAAGAGCTGGAGTAGTTATATTAATTTCATACAGAGCAGACTTTAAAGTAAGGAAAATGATCAGGGTTGTAAAGACATATGACATAATAATAAAGGAGTTAATTCTAAAAGAAGACATAATGATCCTTAATGTGTATGTGCTTAATTATAGACATGTGTGCCAATATAAATCTCTAAAATTACATTGTGGATTCTTTTTTTCTCATGATTTATTTATTTGTTTATTTATTTATTTATTTATTTATTTATTTATTTATTTATTTAAGGAGCAGGTAGGGTCAGAGAGAGAAGGTAAGAGAAAATTTTAGGCTGACTTTATGCCGAACTCTGAGTCTGACGTGGGGCTTGATATCAGGACCCTGAGATCATGACCCGAGGCAAAATCAAGAGTCTCATGCTTAAAGGACTGAGCCACCCAGGTACCCTTCATCACTGTTTAACTTTTGTATTTGGCTTGAGCAACAGGTGAATGCATTTTAGAAAATGTCTATGCATTATCTTAAATTTTATCATGTGGAGACTTCAGCTATAACTCCTATTCAGATGTAGTATCTATATTGGAAGAAATGTACAAAACCCCAGGCATTTGGTCCATAGTGATTGTCTTGGACATTATTTTTTCTTTATATTATTTGTTAAATATTACCAGATACAGTTTATCTGTCAGGAACCTTTCCATAGTACCTTTCCACAGGTGATGCCATTTCTGTTTCTATCATAATCTGGCTTGCAGACACCTTGACTGTTCCTTACCAGTATACTCCATTGTGGTAGTTGTCCCATTGTTTTTGGTGAAGACAGTGGCATTTGATTTACAACCCTAAATAAGACATATATATGTCAAATATGTCAGAGATGGGTGATAAAGATGGCAAAGTTATATGTATAACATTAAAATGGACATTTTGTCTTGGTATACAATTCTATGTATATTAACACATGTATAAATTATAAATTTGTGGAACCATGCCAGGATCAGAGTATGAAACAGTTCTATTATCCAAACAATTCCCTCACAAACTCTATAGTCACACCTTACCCTTAGCCCTTGGCAACCACTTTTTGTTTCTTGTCCCTGCAGACACATTTGCCTTTTCTAGAATATCCAAGAAATGGAATCCAACAAGATTTCTTTCATGCACCAGAATCCCTCTGAAATTCATTCAAGTTTTTGTGTATATTAATAGTTGGCTCATTTTTATTGCTGGCCAATATTCCATTGTATGGATATATCCCAGATATTTTATCCATTTACATGGTGAAGGAATTTGAATAGTTGCTAGTTTTATGCTTTTAGTTTTTACATATAAAGTTACTATAAACATTTATGTACAGGCTTTTCTGTAAACATAATTTCGGAATGCTATTCCACTCCATTGATACATTTTTCAATCTCTTTGCCAACACCATACCTTAGCGTTACGGTAAATCTTTATAGTCAATCAGATACTTTGACTTTTCTATCGTTATTTTAATTTTTTTCACATTTATCATTTAATCATTTCACATTATCATTAATTAATTAATTTTTTCTTATGTTGATTATTGTATTTTTTTTAGTTCCAATCTTTCCATCTGGTTCTTCTATCTTCTACTTCTTTCCTGAAACATTCTGTATTTCCCTTTGTTTCAAGAGTTTTCGCAATTGATGGTTAGATTATTCTGATGTCTGTGTGGTCTTAGTCTTAGTCTCAGTCTTGGTGTCTGTTGGACCATTCCATGTGGGTTGAGATTTTCATAAGTCTTTGCATACCAAATAATTTCGGATTCCAATCTAGACATATGGATGACTAGCTACTATGTACAATATATTTTAATTTTATATTTTTAGTCTGAATTTTTCCTTCTTCTACATTGTAAAAAATGATTGGAAAAGTAATTGTAGTTAATTGTGTAAAATTTAATCATCCTAGAATGAAAGGCTCTGTGTTTGATCATAAAAGGAGGGCGCACAGTGTCTTTGGATTTCATCATTGTCCACTTAGTTTATTTTCGATGCCTTTTCTTGTGTGTTAGTTGAAAAAAATAGTTGAGTTATGTTTATATCACTTGTTTAGCCACTTCTCAGTTTGATGGAGGGAGGGATACTACTAGAAGCAATGGTCTTTCACAGCAGGAAACTTAAGTTTACATAGCTTATTGTTTGTATTTGTTACAGGTGTGATGGAAACTGGATTTCTGTTCCCTATATTTAGATTGAACTTTATGTGTTGCTAGCCACAGGCATCTTTGTGACTATGATGCCTAATGTGGTGGCGAGAAGCTCTATTATCTGACTTCTTCTGTGGTGCAGCTATGGCAGGGGACTCATAGCCTCCCACTGTAGCTGTTTCAGATGATGTTGACCTAGAACCGCATGAGTAATTCTGGGTACCTTGTACTCTAGATGTGCTATGCCTTGATGTTGCCATCAAAACTGGGGGTTCCAAGTGGGATTTTGCCACTACCGAGAAAAACAGGTAAGGAATTAATTGACTGGGCCAAGATACAATTTTGTATCTATATTTTTAATTCTATTACATTATTCATTTGGCACCGAAACAAGTTAGTCCAGCTATGGAAGGCATTTGCATTAAGTTGTTTGACCCCTATTTCCTGAAAACCTTGTATCCTCCCACCCAAACCCAGACAGCCACCACTGGAGCTTCAGAGACACTCTGGCATCGAACCTGTGTGGGTGTAGTGTATCTAAGCCGTGGCTGGGAGGACTTCATGCTGAGTTCCTGCTCTCTTGGCTCTGCTTGTTTCTCAATAATTTGGCTTCTCTCTCATTCCTGTGTCTGATCATTTACTTGGGAGCTCATTCTGTTTCCTTGGGTTGTGTCTTTTTCTCCATTACTAATATTTAGCACGAAAACCTGGCTGAGAGAATGGGGCACTGCCTGCCCTTCCCAGTCTACCAAACTGGCGGCACCAGTAATCAACAGACCTACCTCAACCTCACAGCCCTGTGGACATTACTGGGCATTTGCATCTTTTGGGGGACTTGGTGGCCTTGCTTGTCAAAGAATGAGACCTGTTCCTGGCTGTATTCTGAACACCTCTTACTGTCCAAGCCACTTCTTCTCCGTGGGGACTGGCAGTCTGTCTGTCATCAGTGTTCACCCCTCCATCCTCTACGGTTGACCCCACCCCAAAGGGCATGTCGATTTCTGGGTTTTCTGGCTACCAGATTCTCTTGCAAACCATTTCTTTTAACCCCTTCATATCTGGCTGCTTCTAAGTTTGAACCAGGCCTCTTTTCAGTAAAAGAGCAGTTTCCTAATTCTTGACTAATTATGGGTCAGATTTGATGGCTTTATTCAATCCACTTCAGTAACCCATGGCCCTGTTGTGCTTAAAGAGGAGCCCACATCTTTCTACTTCCATCATTGCCTTGAAAATGAGAGCTCAGAGCACATCATTTTATAAATAAGGTAGATTTTCTTCTTAGATGCATTATCTTACCCTTCTTCACAGTGGAGATCATTTGTCAGGTTTCTGCTCACTCACTGAGCCCTGTGAGTTTCCTTTTTCCTGCAATTTATCCTTGTCAGGCTGGCATTTCGCTACCTCAGAGATCTGCAAAATAGGGTATTTCATGGTATATTCCTGCACCATTTATAAAAGTGTAAAAGCTAGGCTTGGCAGCACCGGGTGAAGGGCCAAACTGTTTACTTTTTTGATCATATTCTTTCAAGAAATATTTATTAAAAATGTTTAAAAAAATGTATGCTATGGTAGAATAGTACCTAGAGAGCAGAAGATATTGGAAACTATAGTAACAAAGATTAAAAAAAAATTTAAGTTCCTGCCTTCTCAAAGAGAAAGTTGGTATGTATCCTCAATGTGCCATTTTCTGTAATGCTGCCCCAGAAGAACGACCAACAGATGGTGTGTTTCAGAAGAGGCCACCATCAGACAAATGGTAATTTGTCTAATTATGAGTGAGTATGAGCTAGAATATCCATAAAGCCCCTCCTGTAGTTGAAAGCTCTCCTGTGTTGTCTCCAGTATTTTTAGCTGGGGGAGTACGGGTCACGATTCAAAAGAAGTGTTTAGAGATATGGCTTCAAATGATGTTGGGTGCTGCTCTACCGTAGGCAACATGCACGTTGCAGACCCAGGTGACATAATGACGGAAGGTGAGAAGGGCAGAGTGGTTCAGTGAGGGCCACCCTGTCCAGCACAGTAGCCACTCCTGGACTGTGGCGACCAAACACCTGGAATGTGGCTAGTATGAACCGAAATGTGCTGTAAGTGTAAAATACAGACCGGATATCAAAGACTTAGTATAAAAAAAAAAGGAAGGAAAAATATGTCATTATTTTTTTTTGTATTGATCACATGTTGAAGCATTATTATTCTGGATATGTTGGATTAAATACAAATATGATGAAAAACTCTTCCTACTGTTTATTCTTATTTAACGTGGCCACTAGGAAATTAAAAATTACATATGTGGTTCAGATTATAGTTCCATGGGGCAGTGCTGGACTAGAGCATGAGGTCATTTTAGGGAGAGAGAAATTAGTGCATTAAGGCCCTTGAACACCTGATTAAGTAATTCACATCATATTTTCTAGGTAGTGGGAATTCATTGATTTTTGAGTAGAGGAATAAAATGGAATACCGAGAGAAGATTAATCTAGTGACAGGGGCATATTTCAATTTCTAGTTCCTTATTCATGATAAAACATTGCTGCAAACCTTAATGATCATTCATTTTATAGCTTTCCAGTTGAAATTTTGCCAAAGGGAAAAAATGATTTGTGTCATCATACTTATTTACTCATTTTCGGATAGATCTTCGGTAGATTAATGCTCCATATTTCCCCTTGTGGAAACCTTGTCACCTTTCTCTTCATCATGTATGTTGGCATAATTGCATACTGAGCTCTTTTTGATAAATCTCACCCAATTGTCCAGAAGGAAAGTGATTCTTAGTCTTTTGTCACTGGCGGGGACTGGTCTGCAGCTCTGGCTTGGGAGAGTAGACGTGAGGAAGTGCTTTAAGGAGAGGGTGTTAGAGTCACATTCCCCATCGCAGCATTACATGCAATTTTTAATATTCCCAAAAAGTATGCCTGAATTTCTCCAGTCTTTGAATTTCTAGATACAGATGTTCTTTGGGATGAGGAGCTATATATATTTTTTTAATTACTTAAGTTTTATATTATTTAAGTTCTCAATTATTTAAGTTCTCCTAGCGAAGTGACAAGTTAAAATGTGACTGTTTGCTGGGTTGAGTCTGATTCCCCAGAGTGTTCAATTTAAATAAAGGATTTAGACCTTTGAACTAGTCTTCATCATTTGTCTATGGAGGTTTTTTGTTTGTTTGTTTTCCTATGGAACCATGGAATTCTGTGCCTGCCTCCGACCCATTCAGTCTGAATCTTTCCAGTCCTTCATTCTTCCTGTTTTTCCTGCAGATATTAACTAGAACAACCTTGACCAGTTTCAGAATAATTTTAACATGATTTTATCAAACTTATGTGAAAATTGCAGCGTTTGAAGTCTTTGTTATACAGAAAGATCCCATTTTGGAACCTCATATATCTACCCACTTAGGATACTGTAATCTCCCTCAGAGCTGCTGTATAATTTTGTTTGCTATGTATTTCCTTCTGAATTATATCTGTATTTTCTATGTCTTGAAACTTTTCAAAAAAGATCACGTGTGCATGCACACTGCATAGTGGTGTAGTGGAGAACAGTTGCTTTAATATTTAATTTGTACGAGACCTCATTACTGAACTGTTATTATTTCTGAGAGCTTTTCAGTTTGTTCTTTTGCTGTGCATCATAAATCTGCAAGTAAAGACGATTGTTTATCCTTGCTTTTGCTGGCCTCAGCCTACCAATAATCGATGTTGTGGTTGGCCCCTTGTGGTTCTTAGTATGATTTCAAGATGTCCTTCAGCAACAACCATCAGGAAACTGAAAGAATAAAGGTTTTTTACTAATAAGACCTGGAAATTATACAGCACACCTAAAGCCACACAGGGAGATCGTTGGTAGAGAGAGAGAGAGAGAGAGAGAGACGGAGGGGGCAAATAGAGTGTAAGCCAGACCTGAAGTTCTGCCTTTCTCCGGCTTGAGGTGAGGCCTAAGGGTTTGAGGGCTCACTCTTTATTGGTGAATTTAAAACATAAGAGCAGGAATTTAAAGCTTGGAAAGAGAACATACAAGTAGTCCAACTGTTCAGTTATCAAAATCAATCAAAGACCTAAGACAAAGGACTGTAAGTGGGAGGAGGCTGTGAAGCTGGCCAGGTGTTTGTTGGAGATAACTGTCTTTGACATAGAGGCCTCTTTGAAATGGATGTGTCACCAGTTAAAGCTTAAGTCAAGCACTTGCATTACAAAAAAGAAAAAGAAAGCAACTCTTGTGGCTTACACTACAATCCTTTTCAACCTGTATGTTTCTTATTTCTACTGGCTTCTGGAGAGATGGGTATTGGAAATGATAGTAACCAAGAGTAGTGGTAGAAATCGGCTTGGTACTTTCTAAGATTTGTTCATGATGCCCTATTCATTGTGATTTTTTTTTGTTTGTTTTATATGATTTTTCTTTGTCATGTTAAAGTTCTATAAATTTATTATTAGTTTAGTAACTACTTGCTAGAAGAGAAAGAATTTTATGAGATGCCTTTCAGAATTATTCAAAACATGCTTTTTTTTCTTTTTAATTATTAGTATGAGGATTCATGGTATTATTTTGTCTTAATGTTGAGTCATTCTTGAATTATAGATTATGGTCCCAACACATTATTATTTTAATTTAATGCTAAAATAAACATGTTTAAATTATAGTCAGGATGTTCACATACACATTTGAAGACACTGTGTTCTTTGAATTGTTGTGACTAGCTTTGATGTCAGCCTTATGTTGGATTTATAAAAGAGAACGGGCAGCATTCAATTATTATGTTTTAATTCCCTTTCATGATTTGGAATGGGACTTATCGCTTCTTTGTAAATCTGAAAGGACATGTCTTTAACTTCACTGTAGATTTTCTGTCTTCTGTCATGTATTTGTTTTCAGCTGTTCCTTGTCAAGTGACTTTTGTACTAGAGGAGTGTCTTTTTAAAGGACCGGAATTTGATTTATTTGTTAATCAGAATTTTTTAAGTCTAAAATGTCTTTGATGTATATTTCTCTACATTAGTTTTTTTTTTTTAATGACTACTTCCAGAGGCAAGGAGAATAAGAGGATGTGTGAGTAGGGGGAGGGGATTGACAGGTACACACTTCCAGCTATAAAATAAACAAGTGCAGTAATGTACTGCAAAGGTGATATGCTCCATAATATTGTAACAGCTTTGTACGGTGACCGATGGCAGCTAGATTTATGATGGGGATCACTTCACAATGTGCATGAATATTGAATCACTATGTTTATACCTGGAACTACCATATTGTTGTATGTTAGCTACTCTTCAATTTAAAAAAAATAAAATCTCTTGTTTTGATTTGTTTTATTTTGTTGAAGTACATATTTTTACAGCCTTATTGAGGTTTAATTGATATATAGTCAACTGCATATATTTAATGTATACAATTTGGTACGTTTTTGACACATGCATACACCCAGGATATCATAACCACAGTCAAGATTAATAAACATATCCAGTCCCTCCAAAAGTTTTCTGGTGTCTCTTTGTGTGTGTGTGTGTGTGTGTGTGTGTGTGTGTGTGTGGTAAGAACACTTAATACATTTCTATCTTTTTAGCAAGTTTTTAAGTGCAGAATACTGTCTTAACCACAGGCATTATGTTGTCCAGCATATCTCTAGAACTGGTTTGTCTCATGTAACTATAACTATGCCCACGGAACAACTCCCCATTTCTCCCTCTCTCTGTCCCCTAGCAACCAGCATTCTGTTTTCTGTTTCTGTAAGTTAGACTGTTTTAGATACTGCATATAAATGGAACCAGACGGCACTTGTGACTGACTTATTTCACTCGGCATAATGTCCTCTGGGTCTATTCATGTTATCACGAAGAGTAAAATTTACTTGCAACAAAGGAAATCATCAACAAGGTGAAAAGATAACCTGAAGAAAGGGAGAAATTACTAGCAAATCATCTATCTGACAAGGATATATAGGAAACTCATTCAACTCTATAGCAAACAATAACAGAAGCAACAATAACAAATCATAGGTAGGCTGATTTGAAATGAGCAAAGGACTAGAACAGACATTTGTCCAAAGAAAACAAATAGAGGGTCAAGAGGTAGATGCAAAGATGCTCAACATCATTAATGATCAGGGGACTGTAACTCTAAACCACACTGAGGTATCACTTCACATCTGTTAGGATGGTTATTACATCTATACATCAACATACCTACCTACCTGTACAGACTTCCTGTATCTACACCCAGGATATCATCACCACAATCAAAATAAATAAAGATACCCAGTCCCTCCAAAAGTCTTCTGGTGTCTCTTTGCTTTTGCGTGTATATAGATACAGAACTGACAACAGCGTTGTCAAAGATGTGGAGAAACTGGACCTCTTGTGCACCCGTTGGTGGAATGGAAATATGGTAGGGACTGTGGAAAACACTATGGAGGTTCCTCAAAAGATTAAAAAATAGATCTACTTTATGATCAAGCAATTATACTTCTTTGTATATATCCAAAAGAGTTGTACTCAGAGTCTCAAAATGATACCTGTATACCCATTTCCATTGCACCAGTATTCACAACAGCCAAGACATGGGGAAAGCCTAAGTGTCCATCAGTGAGTGGATGGATGAAGGAATTGTGGTAAATGCATGCAATACTATATTATAATTAGTTTGTTTTTTGTTTTTGATACTCAGGAACTTGTATGGATTAACATGTGTAGGTCTTCCATTAGTTTAACAAGATATTCTTCTTTTAAATCCATTCTGTATTTTTCCTCCATTTCTGCCATTTAGTTTGCAAGAATGTCATGAGGATGTCACAGTTCTGATTTCACAACTCCCCCCTCCTTTTTTTTTTATCATTTCTCCTCCTGTTATTATTCCCATCTGTCCTTTGTCACTATTCCATAAGAGATTCCTAGACATACCTCCTCAGACTTAGTTATCCCCATTGCCAATTATAATCCATAGCACTAGTTTGGGGTGCCTGGCACCACAGTTTGTCGGACCTCCAACTCTTTGTTTCAGCTCAGGTAATGAGATTTCAGGGTCATGAGATAGAGCCCCGTGTGGGGATCTGTGCTCAGCCCAGTCTGCTTAATATTCATTCTTCCTCTCACTCTGCCCCTCACCTCTACTCTCTCTCTCTCTTTCTCTAAAATAAATAAATAAATCTTTTTAAAAAAATAATAATCCATAGCATTTTTTGCAGGTACCATAAATTCCAGTATGGCAATATTTGTGTTTTTAAGTTCATCTCCTCTTTATTTTTTTAAAGATTTTATTTATTTATTTGACAGAGAGAGAGACACAGTGAGAGAGGGAACACAAGCAGGGGGAGTGGGAGAGGGAGAAGCAGGCTTCCCGCTGAGCGGGGAGCCTGATGTGGGGCTCGATCCCAGGACCCTGGGATCACGCCCTGAGCCGAAGGCAGACGCTTAACAACTGAGCCACCCAGGCACCCCAATCTCCTCTTTTTAAAAATCTCTTGTCTCTTGACTTAAGATCTCATTCATCTATACTTACTTTCAAGGACCCATATTTCTTTATTTTTCTTCAGAGAGCAAGGAGATACCTCCTATCAATTATTTTCTGTGATAAATCTTAAAATTGCATTTTCAATTTATGTATGGTACACTTATTGCAAAAGTCACTCCAATTTCCCACCTTCTTCTGCGTCCATACCTTTCGAAATACTACTTTGTAGTTCCTGCCAACAAAAGGTGGGGCCTATTGCTCCACCCTTTGAATCTGGGTGGGGCTGGTCACTTGAATTGATCAGTAGAAGTGAAAGCAGAAGGGACCTGTGTTGTTCTGAGTCTGCGCTTCAAGGGACCCTCAAGAGCTCCTTGCTTTTTGTCTTGGAGCTCTGCCTCCTGCAGGGAAAATGCCCGCTGTTGCTGGCTAGGCGACAAAACACATACAGCAAGTTGTGTCCATCATTTCAAGTGACCACCAGCCAACTTCCAGACACGTGAATGCACTTGGTCGGACTAGAAGCAAAGTCTGGGTTTTCTCATCAACCCACAAGGCCTCCAGCTGAATAATGCTTACTGTTCCAACCCACTGTGCTTGATAGCGTTCCTTTGCCCCTCATTGTGGCATTTGCTAAGTGACAATAATGATATATTTGTCTCCTTTTTTGGATTCAGTTTTTTTAGATATCAAAGTGAACTGTTCTCCAGGGTAATAATCACGAAGAAAAAGCACTTCCTTCTGTGTCCTGTTTGTGACCTGACGTATGGGTGATTCTTCTTGGATCCCATCTTTCTTTACCTGCTCTGCCCCCCTGCCCCTGCACTGGCCCCAGGAGTCCGGTGGACTGTCATGACATTTGGAGGCGATGATTTTCTTTCCCCCATACTAGTGAGGTTTTATCTAACAACATTGCCCAAGCTCACATGTTCTATGTTGGAATCGCTATATCTTGAGTCCGTAGAACCAGTTCCAACTACTGATGATCTCTGGAGAGCAAAGTGGTTGAAACAACAACTTCTAAGCCCATCCTCTGCTCCCACCACTGGTTCTTCAAATTTAGGTTTCACCAGGATTTCTTCTCAAAATTCACCAGGAGGATGTAGGTGTGTGACCCCATCTGTACCACTCTCAGATGAAATATATATGTTGATGTTTCATGTTCTTTCCTACTTTCAGTTCTTATGTAAGCTTTCTCCTGTTTCTGATTTTCTGTCCTCATTTTGACTGTTTGGTGTTAGAGATGAAGAGGAAGATGAGATATATCTAAATGACCTGTCATTTGCAGAAACAACCAACATTTGTATTTTTCTAAATGGGCTTTTGGAAGCAATGAGCTCATTTGGTGATCACAGGCTGTGGTTCTGGGACACAAGTTAGTGTAGGATAATCCTGCCAGCAACCCCCCACCCCAAACCCCTTGGAGTCCTACGGTGGGTGAGCTCAGGGTCGGGTGCTCAGCTAGAACAAAGCACATCAGAATTCCTTCCCAGGAACTTGGATCTGTAGCCAGCAGTTTCAGTCTCAATTTGGGCTGATATTTTTCATTGTTTGCATGGAAAAAATAGCAATAAAATTTTCACCATTGGGTATAAAATTTTTAAAAAGTACGCTAAAGAAGGGGGAGAGAAGAAGAATCAGGTACAGAGCTAAGCATGAGACAGAGGAAGATGTTTGGTTCTTTGTGGACTTTTAGTAGTCAGTGTTCTGGGATATGCCTCATCTCTGTAAAAAACCCATCCATTTTGCAAATGCAAGTCTGAATTGAGTTAAGAAAGAATCCAAATATATGCCCCAAATGTAATCTCTACTTACTTAATATCAGAATTCCCTGTGACCTGACTTCTATGACATTTCCTTTAGTCTGGCAGTTATGATGCCTACTCTTCCTTCTCTGGAATTTTCTGGTGACCGAAGGATCCGTGAAAATATTAATGCAGTGAAACATCATCACTCACTGTGAAATATCACTCTAAGGCTTAAAACACTGTGATCATTCATAAAATAATTACATCCATAAAAAGTCAATACCTCCCTGAAGACTATTTCAGGACATCGAGATTTATGTGTTTCCCACATTACATGAGTAAAGTTAACTCACCTCTAGTACGTAATAAGTCCAGAAGGTCCAAGGGAAGGAATGAGATTTCAAGCACACTCCACATTGCTATTATCCTTCCAGCTAACCATCTCTAAAAGATTTATATAAAATAAATTGAACCGTCTACATTATTAGGATGCTGTTTCACAACTTGTGGGTTGAAGTGTTCCATAGGATTTTTAAGGAAGTGTATAGAAACACTTCTGATTCCTGAACTGATAAATACACTCTAAGAAGAACAGACCGAAGTCTGCATTTCGGACATTTCTTTTCTTTGTTCTGCTGTCTCACCATCTGCTTACTACAAGAGATGTGGTTTGCGTAATTATTTTGCTTAATCCTTAAACCACATTTTTTTCTTTCTTCTTCATCTGTTATTCCCGAACGTTTGGAATTGCAGACTTCTTGCCATTTACTTAGATAAATGTTATAATTGTTGAGTTAAAACCTCTCTAAGTCACCATTTCCTAATTTAGAAATTGGAAGCAATTATATTTACCCTACAGAACTGTTAAGAGGATGGGTTGAGCTCATCGTGTAAACATAGTTGTCAAATTCTGCTAGTTAATTTCTCTCTCCTTTTCCTTGTGAGAAAGCTTCCCTACCACTGGGGATGCCAATTCCAGGCCAGCTTGCTCTGTTGATTGTGTGGACCCAAGGCACCACGCCCAGCTGAACACCGACAACACTCCCTGAAGTGAGTCGTTTTGCTCTCAATAATGTCGGATTTAGGTAAAGGGTGATGGGTGGGTTTTTATGAGAACAAGGAGAGGTCAGGCCAGTGGGTGACATTTCGTTTTAGTTAATACCAGTGAAGTTGGGGTCTATCTTGGGGTCTTGGAAGAACCTGATGCTGAGGTTAGTCTTGTTTAGATAGAAGGTTTGCTCAATGCTCAATTGCGGAGAGGAGTGAATTTGTGTTTCGGGGTCCATAACATTTCATTCAGCAACATGTGCTCCATCACATTAAGACATGTCTCTAGGAACTACTTACTTTCTTGTCCTTTACTCTGAAGCATGAACTCTATTGGTCATAAAGGCTTAGATGAGATTCTATTGAAGACTTCTTTTAAGGTGTATGCATATAGAACTGAAACATATATTATTATACTATAAAAGTGTATTTACTGTCTAAAGAATCTCAGCCCCAGTTTGCAAATGCCAGCTCCAAAAGCTTTCTAGGCTCTGCTCAGTTCCTGAGTGAGGAAGGCACAAAGAAAGAAAATCAGCCCTCGTATTGATGGTACGGCAGGCGGAAGGGTGGTTCTCGGGTGGCCTCACTTTACCATGGCTGCTGCTACCATTCTGCTCAGGGGGAAGAATACTTGGCACAAGATATGTCTCATTTACTAAATTATAACCGGTGGCTTAGCAAAAGGTCCCAGGGGTCAGTCACTAGAAACACCAATTTGAACATTGCATCATTATGATGATTATTGATTTCTTCACTTAATGTTTATATAACATTGGCCAAGCCTTTCGCCCTTCACATAGCATAAAGCTTGACAGTGCCATTTGTTACTCTCTCTAAGTAAAGAACTATTTTCTGAATAGAAATGCAACTTGATTTTAACCTAAAGGTCAATCTCATTGCTGAGGCAGAATTATACATGAGGCCATCTTAAAAGAGAAAATAATCAACTATTAATTATTTAAAGTGCTTAATGATGTATGAAATTTGTTACATTTCCAAGTACATTTTGAGTTAAATATGCACAGATGATAAAAGCCCTAGGATCTAAATCAGCAATTAATTTCAAATCAAAATATATTTGAAATTCAGCACTCTCTACACTTCTATTTTTCAAAACCTAAAGATTTAGAGGAATCTACGCCTTGCCTTCACATTTTATTTATAGCTGCAAGCTTCAATAAAATGCACCTGTTTATATTGGAAAAGAAACAGCATATTCTTGCAAAAGCTTTAGAATTTCAAAATAAATTGAAGTCAATATCATTTGAAAGCAACCAAGTCAGATTTTGGAATATTATGTTCAGATCTTGTCAGTAACAAGATTAGAATAAATGCTAGTAAAATACGAAAATGAATGAGGTCACTATGTTTAAATATTGTACCTGTGAGAGTTAGGAAAAAGTAGACATTTGAAAAACACAATTAACCTTTGAAAAGAAAAAAAAAGCCACATCCACATTAGGGAATGGGCAAACGTAACTAATGAAAATTTATAGCCCTGTAATGTTTGCAAAGAAAAAGTCTCTCTCATTTGAAATGTCAGAATAATCTCAGATCTCCTGTTAAGCAATTTGTTAAACTTTAAATGGTAATAAATATTAGATTCAATAATTGAAAAAAAACTCATGTAAAATGAGACTTCTGAAGTGCTTTTGCCAAATGCCTCTCTTCATTTCAAACATCTGTTTGTTTGTTGATTACATTATTTATGCATCCTTTTAATCACTCCTCCAGCAAACCTAATGCCTCCTAGGTGCTGGGGCATTGAACCAGACTCTGCTGACGCTAAAAGAAAGTCAATACGGTCCCTGTTCTCAGGGTCCCCACAGTCTTGAAAGTAAGAGCTGTGTAAATAGATCATTTTGATGGCACAATAAGGGTACATCGACTACGGGTTGCCTCCCATGCCAGTTACCCACTCTTCTCATGACACAACCCACTTTTACTTTGTTACAAAATAAAGGCAGTGATTTCCCAGACTCATTTCCTGTGAGTCATGGCCTTGGAAAATGCTTCGCTGGTTAAAGGTAAAGGAAAATGTGTACGAATTTTTGGAAATCATCCTGAAGGAAAAGGGTCGTGTTCTTCCTGCTAAGTGGAATGCAGTTGTGGTGATTGAGCACCTGGAGCCATCTTGGATCTTGAGGCAATCTCGAAGACGCAAGCCATGTTCTGGGAAAATGGTGCTGACGAGGGCAAAGAGTCTGAACCATTGATGATTACAGAAAGCCTAAACAGCCATGTCAACTCTGTTTTGTGAAATAGAGAGATGCAGTTCTACCTTATTTTGGAGTACCACGTTAGAGACAACTGAACCCAACCCTGATATGATGGGTTTGTCAGCCGGTGACTTATAACCTACCACCTACCCACAACATGATTCCAGTACGCCAGGAATGTAGGGGTAAAGAAAGCAGTCTCTGCCTTCCTCGTGTGTCACAGAAATAAACACAATAACATCAAAAAATATAATACAGAGTTAGATACACTTTATGTAGAAATTATAACAGCGACTCGATAATACAGGAAAAGATACAAGGAAAGTTTTCACTGTGGAGTCATGACTGAGAAGAATTTTAAAAAAGGCAGCTTTCAGGGGGAGGAATCATCCAGGCAGGGAAGGCAGTGTATATGAAAGCGGGGAGACACAGGATGGCAGGGGACGTCCTGGAAGGTGTCAATGTGGGGTGCAGGGTACCCAGGGTTGAGGTGTGAATTAAGGAGATGGTTGGAGAAAGGGCAGGAGGATACTTCATGCATGGATTCATTTTACGGGAAGATCACATTGATGGCTGGAAAAGTTGGCCTAGGAGTGAGATTTAGACTATCATTTCTATTTTCAGAATTAAATACACCTTTATTTTTTTTTATTTTTAAAGATTATTTATTTATTTATTTGACAGAGAGAAATTATAAGCAGGCAGAGAGGCAGGCAGAGGGAGAGAGGAGGAAGCAGGCTCCCCGCCGAGCAGAGAGCCGGATGCGGGTGAGCCCAGGACCCTGAGATCAAGACCTGAGCCGAAGGCAGAGGCTTTAACCCACTGAGCCACCCAGGCGCCCCTTAAATACACCTTTAGAACATGATGAAGATTGTGCTGTTTTACAAGGCATGTTGAGAAGCATTCCAATTGTTCCATGAAAGTAGCAGTGGCAGACACTGAGATAGACAGTGAGGCATTGCCAAGAGTTTTGTATTTAGTAATTTATTGCATCCTAAAATTCACTGAGATAAGCTGTAGCCTAGGTGCTATTTTTAACCCCATTTCACAGATGAGGAGCCTGAGGCTCAGAGAGGATAAGTAACTTCAGAGAGGGTGCATGGTTAAGAAGTCGAAGAGCTGGAATTTGAGTCTCTAAAGTCATCAGTCTCTCTGAAACAGATTATCCCATTGAGACTCAAGTCATGACTGTGCAAGAGCTTAAATTTGTACAGCGGTTAAGGTCTAGGAAGACTAAGGTCACATTTAATTTTTACTACCATTCTTGACTTCATTCTTTCGATCCCCTTTCTACAAGGAAGCTAGGATTCAGAGAATCAGAACCACTCATCTAGGTCACACTAGGAGAGCGTGTTGACGCTTGAGACTCCAGCTTCCAACTATAGCCTTATAGCCTTGCACGTCTGCTGGTCAGCTCAGCCATCCAAACTACTAGTAAATCTGTCACCCCTCTGTCAAGGATTATTTTCTTTTCAGAATGGCCAAAGCAATGCGTTAGTGTAGCATACCTCCCAGGCTTGGTCTCAAAATAGGAGGCTACAGGGAGGCCTGTCCACAGGAAGCAGCAGCAGATCATGGCCAGAGAGACCAGACTCTTGGGCTGTTTCCCAGGAGAAGAGGCTGGCGATTCCTCACAGCAGAAGCCCTCTGGGATCTGGCTCCCATCCTGCCTTTGATGGAACTAACACAGAGCGTTTTCAGCAAGACCCTTTGAAGCCTATTTCCAGGGGTCCTTTATTTCCTGGTAATCCTTTGGAAATTCTTCATAAACTGGGAGGATGTTGGGGATTTAACCATCTGGTTATGTTAGGAGCCATCTGTGCCTGCAAAATAACTATTACCTACACTCCTACTTGAAAATGGCTTATTTTAGAGGTGCAAGTAGAGAATTTCATCCGCATTATTAAAATCACTCTGGAAAGGGAAATTTATTAATCATTTATCAGTTGGAGGCAAATCATTTAATATTTAATACTATTCAAAGGAAAGTGTTTAAGCATAATCCCTACCCCCCGATTGTTAAACTGTTTCTGAAGCAGTTCCAAAGTTTGTGACAAGTTTTCCAAATAAGCTTGAGTCTGTATGAGTCTCTGAGGATCAATAGCTTCTCATTGGAATGGTGAGTTCTGGCAGGGCATTTGGACTTTCTGTAATTAAGTACTCACGAGGGACAAGGCAACCCATTCTATGGAAAGAGCAGTCAGGGTCAAGAGAGGAGAATGCAGTGGGTCGAGCTAATTGCAATTGGGGAGACTCAGAGCAGAACATAGGGGTCTTACACTTCTGTCCTCTCCTTAGCTTCTTCATGATTGCTGAATGAGACTTTGGTGCTCCCATTTGAGCCCTAATCTCTGGTAGTTGTTGGAGGATTTATTTGTTCATTCAACAAATATTATTGAGTGCCAACTCATGTCAGGAACTGTTTTGGGCATTGAGAATACAGGGTACACAAGATAAATTAGCTCTAGTCTCCTTCACCAGGGAAGTGGATATGTAATTTCAGGCTAGACAGCAGCAGGAGGGAAGAAAGACGTACGATATGATAGGGGGTGACTTGTGGCAGGAATGAGATGGGTGCACTGGAGGGTTTCCTAGGCTGGGTTCCTCAGAAATTGCAGCTGAAGGACAGGTGCACGAGCCACCTTTTTATGATAGAGGGTGATCCTATGGAAGTGGGGTGAATGAGAGAGAAGACACGGAAGTACAGAGCAGAGCCTAAGGGGGAGAAACCTGGAAGGATTCATTTGTGCACTTTTATCACCCATAATTTAAATCCAAAGAAGTCTAACTCTATGTGCACACACAGGGGTGTCTCTGCTGAGATCTGAAGGGGAATTCAGTGAGGTGTCACTGAACTGTGGTTGCATGGACTTGTCCTATGTGTGCAGGGCTGGCCACAGGAGAAGCAGCCCGGTGGGTGCATCAGAAGACCAAGCGAGTCTGGAGTGCAGCAGGAAGAATTCACACAGTTTACACCCTGAACCATCCCCATTACATCTGTCTCCTGTAATACCATATGGGACTCCATTTTTGTGAAAACAAGTCCTCACTTCTTTTCTGAAAGGAAACTAATCAGTCGCCTTGCTCTTGGTTGGCCACCATAGCTACAATGGCCCATTTCCTGCTATCACTGGGCAAAGAAGCTCCAAAAGGCGCCCAATCGTGCTTCCATTGTATGACAGAGCAAGCCTCACCCCTCGTGGCAGCCAGAGCTGATCACCCCTGCTAGCTTGATAACATGTTTCTTTGCCTGTTCCACAGACACCAGTGACCAGGTGACAGCCATGGATGAGTTCCGTGGCACACTTGTGATTGCTTGTGGCAGAAGCATTCTTTGGGAATTAGGACCTCTAACTCCATTAAGCCTAAGGTGGGGAGACGTAGAGCTTGAATTCCTTATATGGATCTGTTTTTGCCTGGGAGCACCACTCCCCACAGGCGGTGTCCCCAGTGTGACCTCTTACCTGAGCTTTTACAGGTTTCCGTAGAGTTCTGTCAGATCTGCTGTGTCTGGGTGCCACAATTGGGTTAGATCTGTGTATCCCAGGGTCATCTATCCATCTTTATCCCTCTTTTGTGGTAAAATGTTCCCTGTGGTCTGGTGCAACAATGTATGGGGATGCCATGCTGGAATATATATTCCCTAATCTTCACATGGCTTAGGCTCTGTATGCCAGGAAGCAAACCATGTGAGAATATGTATAATGACAAGTGTGTATTGATTCCAATAAGGACAAATTGCTAAGTGTGTCAGGGTGGAAAGGGCCCATGAGCTGACTAGTCTGATCAAATAATGGTGCTCAGTCCCAGTCTCTGTTTTTGGCAGGTTGGGAAGTTGATAGTAATGGTAACTGATCTTGGATTTGGTGAGAGAGAGAGCAATGGCCCATGACCTTGGCCCATGTATCCCTCTATCCCTGCTACCATGTCTGCTTTTGTGAATGGAGAACCATAGTGCAGCGATGGTGTGGCTAAGGAGAAATGCTTGATGAACCATCCTGTCCACCTAGGTGTTGGGAGCCATCCTGACAAGAAAGCTTTCTGGTGGGCACTTATGTGAGACCTTAGACTTGTGTCTGCTTCCTGCCTGTTCCCAGTCGTTCATCTTCTTGCTAACTTCCCCAACCCTTCTTGAACTTGATCTGTGAACTTGGCCTCTTCCATAGCTCTCATTAACTAACCATGACATTAACCATTGTCCAGGACTCTGCATTTCCATAGCTCAGCCCAATTCTCCCCATATGAAAAAGAGAACAAAGTGAACCTCTTTCAGTACTGTTCTTGCTAGAATTCTCCTCTACCACTGTTGTTTTGGGCCACCACTGAGAGAGGTTATAATGTGGCAGAGACCATATTCCACTGACACCAAAATATTATGTCAAGACATCTGTGAATTGGGTTATAATATTTTTTTTCCTTCTCTATCAAGTGGGGGTTGGGAATCTCCCCAAATAAGTGTCCTTCTAAGTGGGGGATTCCTTGCAAAAAAAAAGTGGGTGCTATGGACATCTAGACTATCTGTTAATAAAATTTATTCATTAACCCTGGACCTGAAAGGAACTTTTCAACATTTCTGTTAAATATCAGATTTATATTCTGACTGCTCCACAAAGACACACGAGCCTCACATTCTCTTCTATATGTGTTTCCCTGGTGGCTAAAATTCCTTTTTCATTTGAGCTGTCCTCTCTAGGAGTGGGTTTGTTGGGACTTGAGTGGTTTTCATGCTGGAGGCCATGGGAGGCAGTGTATTAGTTGCCCACTCTTGCATGACAAACTGCCTCCAGCACTTGGGGACTTAAAGCAGTAAAATATTGATTCTCTCATTGTTCCTTACATCAGGGATCAAGACAGTATTAGCTGGGTGGCTCTGACTTCAACTACCTCCAATTGAAATTTAGGTATCACACCAGCATAATCTCCTCCAGACCCGTCCATGATGATACAAAAGTTGGGTATTCATCCTTTCTGATGGCTGCGTAATATTCCATTGTATATGAGGAGATTATGTTGAATGAAATAAGTCAAGCATAGAAAGTCAATTATCATATGGTTTCACTTACTTGTGGAACATAAGGAATAACATGGAGGACATTAGGAGAAGGAAAGGAAAAGTGACTTGGGGTAAAACGGAGGGGAGATGAAAGATGAGAGATTGTGGACTCTGAGAAACAAACTGAGGGTTATGGAGGGGAGGAGGGAGGGGGGATGGGTGAGCCTGGTGGAGGGCACGGATTGCGTGGAGCACTGGGTGTGTTGTATAAACAATGAATCTTGGACCACTGAAAAAATAAAATAAAATAAATAAAAGAAGAAATTTAGGTATTGGTTTGTGCTGTGGCTTCAAGTAAGGGCTCAGCATGGGAAGGGTCCTATCCAAAGCTCACTTAGATGGTTGTTTGCAGGATTTAGCTCTCCTCTGTTTATAGTACTGAGAACCTTATTTCCTTGCTGGAAATTTGGTAGTGCCCTGCCTCAGTGACTTGTCAGGCATACTTTATAGGGCACCTCACAACATGGCATTTAGCCTTCCTCAGAGTGGATATGTGCATGATAGAGGACACCCCAATATGAAAGCCATGGTCTCTTCTTAACCTTTATGTGGCTTTTGTCATATACTATTCCTTAGACACCATCCTTGCTATGGCCCACACCCAATGAGAGGTGATTACTCAAGATTGAGAAGACCAGAAGGTGAAGATTTGAAGCTATCCTAGAAATATCAGAAAGATGTGATTCTTTCATCCCATCCTGAGCACGCAAGCCTTAAAGTATCAGTGATTATAACAGATAAACAGTGAATGTGGACAGAATTTTTTGAGATTCAATTTTCATTAGATCGTAATCCATTTTATAAATTGTTAATTGGCCTACTTGCGTCCACTATAGGATAAAGTCCAATATTCTGGATTTGTCCTGGCACTTTCCTAAGTGCTTCCTTAAGTCACACAGTCAATGACACAGAGGATGAAGGCCACATTACGAACTTAATGGGCCTTGGGTGCTTTTGCCTTGTTAGACCACTACTTTACACAAACACACACAATATACATGTAAATACATACATGTGTACATTTGTACATACATAAAAGTGTCCTATGATGACATTGGTGTAATGACAAATACAATTCAGATTTGATTATATTCAGTTTTTTTTCCCTTCTGATTTNTGTGTACATTTGTACATACATAAAAGTGTCCTATGATGACATTGGTGTAATGACAAATACAACTCAGATTTGATTATATTCAGTTTTTTTTCCCTTCTGATTTAAAAAAAAAACCCTAAAACATAGGACATTTTCATAGGCTCCTAAAAGTGTCATGAGTCCTGCATGAGGCAGATTAGATTTATCAGCCCTGCAGCAAAGAGTGCAGGAGAGAAGAACATGATGTCAGGGCTAGACTGCCTAGGTTGAATCCAGCAGCTCTCCCGCTTCTGGCCCAAATACACAGAAGTGAGTTACTTCTCTGTGTTCAGCTTCCTTATCCATATTCCACTGCATTGTTGTAAGGAACTGAAGGGGTTGTTCCTTGTGTGGAACCTTCCTAAGGCTTGAGTCACAATCTCTGTTTCATCTTGGGAACGGTGACTTATTCAGAAAGCCATGCTCTCTCTCATTCAGGGGTTAAACTTCCTGTTTTATGGCAGACCTCGATAGATCTAAACAGATATATAAATGGCCTGTGGTATGTGCCTCTCTTAGCTGCACCAACAGAGAACAAATTATTTGTCCTGGTGGATTTCTTCCAGACTGCTTCCCCCAAAGATGGTTTGAGAATTTCCTTCTGCAATAGTCCATCTACTTGAAGGAGATCTATAGGTAGCACAGCCTAGGAAAATCTGCTTTAGGCACATGGCTGGACTTTCTAAATCATGCAAATTAAATAAAATGTTCATTGCATTTATGACATTTTCACAACTTCTAAAATATATGTGACTTCCTGTGCAGAGCTGATTATATTTGTTATCCTTTTCAGGAACAGAACTGTCAGTTTACTTAGCACTTGCGCTTATGAAGCAGATTATTACTGCGACNTCACAACTTCTAAAATATATGTGACTTCCTGTGCAGAGCTGATTATATTTGTTATCCTTTTCGGGAACAGAACTGTCAGTTTACTTAGCACTTGCGCTTATGAAGCAGATTATTACTGCAACTTTATTTTTATTTTATTTTTTTTTTAAGATTTTATTTATTTATTTCACAGAGGGAGAGAGATCACAAGGAGGCAGAGAGGCAGGCAGAGAGAGAGGGGGAAGCAGGCTCCCCGCCGAGCAGGGAGCCCGATGCGGGCCTTGATCCCAGGACCCTGAGATCATGACCTGAGCCGAAGGCAGAGGCTTTAACCCACTGAGCCACCCAGGCGCCCTTATTGCAACTTTAAAGCTAACTATTAGCATGTGTTTAGCAGAGACTGTTATGTTTTACAATATTAAGCAAAAGAAGTAGATTCATAATTGCAAGTTGAGCTACACTTTAAGGAATTCTTTACTTTAATAAAAAGATCTATGGCTTTACATGGATGAAGAATTTTTTGAAGAATTGAGTAAAACAAATAATATTTGTCATGTTTTTAATTTCCAATTTAATCAATTATTTTAAACATATTCCACCTCAGAAGTCTTCAATGACTTCACGATTACCTTTTTCCCCATGGGTTAGAGAGAAGCCACTGAGGGAAAAGTAATGGAATGGCTTTCCAAGATCAAAAAGAAAGTAAAAGAATGTTAGGTAACCATTTCAGTAGGAAACCTTCATGTGGCATCTGTGGGCACAGTGTCAAATCTAGGTGCTACCTGTCACCTAGGAGTGCAGCTATCCACACCAAGGAAGGAGGTCATCTACATGGTTCAGTTAGTAACTTAAGGGAGGCTCATTTAAAATGAATCCCGAGGGTCACGGTGTAAGTACAAAAGCTGCTGGCTACTGTTTGTACAGACAGATTTTAGTTGCGACTTGGAACTATTCTGGAAAAGCGGTGGAATTTGGAATCAGATAGGTGGTTTGGATCTTAGCTCCACACTCATGCTTTCATCTTTTTCAAAATTTTAAGTTCCTGTAAGCCAGAATTTTCTCTACTATGAAATAGAGATGATGAAGTACCACCCGTGTGACCCCATTACCATGTAAAGTGCAGGACTGGAGCCTGATAGGAAAGGAAAACATCCTCCAAGATCTTGTTCTGTGTCATGGTAGTTAAAGAAAACTTGCCAGATCAGAAACGAGCAGAGCAGAGTGGCTAGAGGAGTGGACTGAGAGTCGTAAGAGCTCCAAGTATACCAGCTAATAAACGCTGCCTTGAGCATGTTTTACTGTCTGCAAAGGAAAGAAAGGGAATTGATTATTGTTTCTCAAGCTCTTTTCACTCAAATACCTGAGGTCATAGAAGAATGAATGGATGATGAAAGATGTACTACTAAAATATTCAGTGCAAACTTAGATTTCTTTGAGATGTCCTGATTAACTGCTAATGGGAATTTTGCTTTCTACTTCATGAGATATACATGTTTTTTTAATGTGAAATGATTCTTTAATTACTTGAAAACTAAATGACTTGACTTCCTTCTCTCCTCAAAGTTTTGGGGAAAACTGATATATCACAGAGATTTTTCTTGTAGCTTTTCAACACTTCCACCCCCTGCCCCGCCAGCCAGGCAACCATGTGATGTGCCCACAGGATTTATAGTTCTAAATTTGAGAAGCACTCTGTGGGATGATTTCTAAGTTCCCTTCTAGCCCTAAATTCTGTTCAGTTCATGAGTGGAGAAAACGTTAAAATGAAACCCATTGGAAGATTAATCTATTAGTGGAAAGGTATAATTAAAAAGATTGCTTAAGCTGGAAAAGAACGTGGTTAGGGAGTAATTAATGTCAACAAATTACATCCTCTCAGATGGTCCAACAGAGGGATACTCTTACAGCAAGTCTGTTATAATGGATGTGACCTGATGAAGTAAAATATGCTCACAGGCTTTGTTTTCGTTTGTTTGTTTGTTTTGGTTTTTGCTAATAAACCCTGACTGGATAATCTTGAAGGAAATGTACAAGCCACCTTACAACAANATAATGGATGTGACCTGATGAAGTAAAATATGCTCACAGGCTTTGTTTTCGTTTGTTTGTTTTGGTTTTTGCTAATAAACCCTGACTGCATAATCTTGAAGGAAATGTACAAGCCACCTTACAACAAATTCCAACAGAAAGAGGAATAAAAATGACATAACAAGGTACATATTTTGAGATAATTCTGTGTCTTTTTATGAATAAAACAAAGCTAGTTGTTGCAAGAAGCTAATGCATTTGTCAAGGGGCATCAACTCTGTCTTGTATGCCAATTGCTATTTTGCTAACAACGAGGTAGGGAATAGAACCAGTCGTGTGTTATCTGCTGATAAGACATGAATGTGATGAGATCCTTGGATATTTTTTTCCTGTTTAGAAGATAAACCAGAAGGCAGTAGGTTAGAATTGATGGAGAAAACATAGAATGTGGCAGAAGCCTTTCTTCAGCCAGGGTTATTTCACTTGGGGGAGGGATGAGGTTGCTTAAAAAAGGAAGACCATGGGTTGAAACTTGAAGACATTTTTAGAAAGCAATCACATATTAAACTATTGTTAGATAAAAATCATTCCAATAAGAGGGAATGTTTAAATATACCAGAAATGTTCTTCAGAGTATTGGAAATTGTGACATAGGTGATGAAGTCTATTTAAATATGACGGTATAAGGTTCCTGTGGGAAAACAATAAACACAGGGCCAGAGAGACGTCGGTAAAGGACTAAATCATAGGCTCTTCTGGATCTACTAATTATCTGATTTCATCCTAAAGTCAATAATAGAGAGAAATTGAATCATTTAAAAAATGGAAGTAATATGCTGATATTTATATTTAAAAAGATCACTTGGGAAACACAAAAGATGTTCTTTGGGGAGGGAGGAAGGAGCTTAGAGGTTTAGACACCAATTAGAAGACATTTTCAGGGGCGCCTGGGTGGCTCAGTGGTTAAGCATCTGCCTTTGGCTCAGGTCATGATCCCAGAGTTCTGGGATCGAGCCCTGCATCGGGCTTCCTGCTCTGCTAGAAGCCTGCTTCTCCCTCTCTCACTTTCCCTGCTTGTGTGTCCTTCTCTCATTGTGTTTCTCTCTGTCAAATAAATAAATAAAACCTTAAAAAAAAAAGAAGACATTTTTAGTGTCTACACAAGAAACAAGGGCCAGAATTATGAGGGTGTAAAAATGTGGACCAACTTCAAAGTTCTATGGAGTTGAATTAACAAGCTTGGTGACTAGCTCAGTATGAGGGATGATGTCGAGGAAAAATTAGCCTCTTGTGGCAACACTGTCTAATTTGCTCACTCTTGTAATCATAATTTCAAACAGCTTTTGACTCATGCTAGGCATTTAGTAAATATGTGTTAAATTAAAGAATAAGTATGTAATGGTTTGTGTAAGTTTTTAAAAGATTATTTATTTATTTATTTAACAGAGAGAGGAAAAGAGAGAGCACAAGTAAATAGAGCGGCAGGCAGAGGGAGAGAGACAGCAGGCTCTCTGCTGATCAGGGAGCCTGATTTGGAGCTCAATCCCAGCACCCTGGGATCATGACCTGAGCCAAAGGCAGCCACCCAACCAACTGAGTGACCCAGATGCCCTGGTTTGTGTAACTTTTGATATTTATGGAAGGCATATGCGTAAGAAAAGATGCCACATGAAGTATAGGATGAAGAGTTATATGTTACCCGGGAGAAGCTGTTCAAGAATCAGGTAGAAATAATGATCCAGAGAATTCCAGTGGTGTCGTGAGTTGTATTAGACACACATTATAGCAGAGAACAATCAACAGTTAACAAAGTATTTTTAAAAACCCAGCTATCTGTAAGTACTAGAAATCAGACTGAAGCAAAAAGAATATGGAGATGACCACTGAAAGGAGGAAGTGATATTTTCCCCAGAAGAGACTTTTGAGGGAGGGCAATGTTGAGAAACCAGAGGTCAAGTAGAAGGCCACGGTCATTATGCCTTGATATGCACAAGGAAGGATATTGGGGCTATTACGGAAGCTAAAAATTGAAGGTTGGAATCCCCAAAAGGAGGGAATTAAAGAGATTCCATATGTATAATCTTCTCAAAGATTATAGTAACCACTGAGCTGTGCACCTGGAGACCTCAAGGAGCTCATTGATTAGCTAGAATGGGAAAGCTGAAATACTGGAGTAAATATGTTAGCTGCTGTCATCACAAGAGAAACAGTTTGGAGTTTGAATCCTAACAAATTAGAAGAGTTTGCTAAGTACCACAGGCTCCCCATTAAAATAAACCCATTCTGATCAAGTGCAAATTCAAACCTACAGAATTCCAAAGTGTTAATTTCTAAAAACAGCACTTTACCTGCATGTAAGAACAAAAGTTGCACTCTCAGAAGAAGAGAGCAGAACCGAGAGTCTCTATAACATACCCAATGAATCATACACAGTGACGAGTATCTAACACAAAATTACTAGATTCAAAGGCACATGAGTATATAACATATGCTTAAAGGAAGCAGTAGCAGGAAATGACCCTAAGATGACTAAAGTACTAAAATTAACATTTGAGAGTTTTATTACTTTTAATTAAAAAATAACAGTTGAGAGTATTAAAGCAGCTATTATGTATGTAATAAAAAAATTTAAATAACATATGGTCATAATGAGGGAAGAGATAGTCTTAGCAGAGAAATGGAAACAATGAAAAACTTGGAAAATATGGAAATAAAAGGTATACTATCTGAAATGAAAAATGTCCCTAGTGGAATTATTATTAGTAGAAGGGACATAACTAAAGAAATTATCAGTGGGCTTAAAATAAATCAGTAAAGGATTACATAATATCAAAAAGAGAGAATAAATGGAAATACATTAACAGAGTCTCAGTAACTCCATAAAATAATATCAAGCACATTTTTGGAGTGCCAGAAGAGGGAAAAAAATGATTAAGAAAAAAAAAATGAAGGAATCAGGTCAAAGTCCTCCCAAACTGGTCAAAAACATTAACTTCTAGATCCAAAAATCTCCTCAAACTCCATGCATGGGAAAAACCACCACCACTACCACCACCACCAAAAACCCAAAATCTTGGTCCATCATAGTTAAACTACTGAAACCAATGACAATGAAGAAATCATGAAAGAACTCAGGAGAAAAATAAAATCGTGTGCTAGAAGGGTGTAATGATATAAGTAAGAGCTTACGTCTTAAAAAAAAATCCTGGAGATCAGAATACAATGGAAAGACATCTTTAAGGCACAGAAAAAATAGGAATTGCCAAACGTGAGTTATATTTTCCATGAAAATATCATTCCAATTAAGAGTGAAATAAAGGTATTTTCAGATCAATGAAAGCTGATAAAATTCATTAGCAAACAGAATTTCATGAGAAGAGATATTTAAGGAACTATTTAAATTGAAGGAATGAAACATCACATAGAAACTGCAAACTCAGTCCTATAAGGAGTAAAAAGTATTTGAAATGTTGATAAGTAAAAAAGACATTTTTAAAAGGTCTTCTTAATTTAAAAAAACATAACTGGTGCACCTGAAAATTATGACATTTTGCTGTGGGATTTTTAAGTATATGAATGTAATATACACAAAACTATATTACAAGTGACTTGTGTATTTTCAGTTATATTGTTACAAGGTTCTTACATACTGCATACACTAGTACAATATTAACTTGAAGTAGATTGTGGTAAGTTAAAACGCATAATTTAATCTGCAGATAATCACAAAAATACAGAAAATTGTATAACTAAAAGTTTTTAGAGTATTTAAATGAAATATTAAAAGTATATGGTTTACCCAAAATAGGACAGGAGTAGAAGGACAACAAAAATGATGGGAAAAATAGAAAACAAATAGCAAAGTGGCAAGCTCTCACACAATCATTTCTATAATTACATTAAATATAAATGAAATAAAAGTCTCAAAAGGCAGATATTTTCAGATTGTACAACAAAAAACACAAGACCAAATTCTTCCAAAGAAATAGTTTAAATAAAAGACAGGAATAGTTTGAAAGTGAAAAAAGGGAAAAGATAGGCCATGTAAATAATTTGCACAAAGGAATTGGTGTGTCTATGTTAATATCAGACAAGGTAATTGTATTAGTTTCATATTGCTATTATGATAAATTATCACAGTGTCAGTCGTGTAAAACATTGAAATTTTATTATCTTAAAGTTCTATAGATTAAAAGTCTGACCAGGCTTTCGGTGGGTGAAAAGTCTTAGTAAGGCTGTATTCCTGTCTGCAGTCTGTGCGGGAGAATTTTTTTTTGTTTTAAAATTTTTATGTTATCTCGTTATTTTAAGATATCTTCTGCATGTTATTATATCTCTTGCTAATGTTATTTTTTACTTGATAGAACTTCTTTTTAATTACAAAGGTGATATGTACTCACTTTTTTTTTCCCCCACTGTAAGGTACTGCAAAACAAAGATATAAAATTACATGTAATCCTCACCTGTCTTAACATTTTGGTATTCATTCACTCATTATTTATTTATTTATTAACTTACTTACTTAGTTATTTTAGCAGATTAGGTGAGACTATTTTTGCTTGTCTTTTTCCAGCTTCTTGAAGTTGCCTGCATTTGCTGAGCGATCTGTCTCCATCTTCCAAGCCCACAACTTTGCATTCCTGTGATCATTATTCCCTGGGTAAAACTCCCTCAGAGTTTTTCCTGAAGGGACAGTTTTATTTTTTATTTTTATTTTTTTTAATTTTTTAAAAATTTATTTATTTATTTTAAAGATTTCACTTATTTATTTGACAGAGAGAAATCACAAGTAGGCAGAGAGGCAGGCAGAGAGAGAGGAAAGAGGAGGAAGCAGGCTCCCTGCTGAGCAGAGAGCCCTATGTGGGGCTCGATCCCAGGACCCTGAGATCATGACTTGAGCCGAAGGCAGAGGCTTTATGCCACTGAGCCACCCAGGCGCCCTGCAGGGACAGTTTTAAAGACTCATGTGATTGGACTGTGTCCACACTGATATTTCAGGGAAATATCTCTGCCACAAATTCCTTAACTTAATCCCATCCACAGAGGCCCTTTTGCTATGTAACATAGTCACAGATTCTGGAAATTAGTGCTTGGATATTTTAGGGGCCATTATTCTGCCTATCATAGTAGTATTAAAGATCAATTAAAGCTTGAATATTAAAGATCAATAAAATATTAAAGCTCAATTAAAGATCATTAGGAACACAGAACCATCAACTATCATCTGGTAACAGAGAAAGATGAAGCATAAACTAAGTGAGCTAATAAGAAAAATAGACAAATCTACATGGACGGTTAGAGTTTTTAATACTCCTTTCTCAGTGATTGATAGAACAACTAGACAAGAAATCCTTAAGATTGTAAAAGATATGAGAAGACGATCAACAACTCTGACCTAATTGATATTTATAGGATGCTACCCATAATAACTGCAGAATTCATGTTCTGTTTAAGGGCACATCCAATATTCACCAAATTAAACCATATATTTTTTAGAAGATTTTATTTATTTACACGACAGAGAGAGACAGAGAGAGAGAGAGAGAGCACAAGCAGGGGGAATGGCAGGCAGAGGGAGAAGCAGACTCCCCACTGAGCAAGGAGTCTGACTCAGAGCTCCATCCCATGACCCCAGGATCATGACCTGAGCTGAAGGCAGACGCTCAACCATTTAACTGACTGAGCCACCCAGCTGCCCCCAAGTCATATTTTCTACCACGAAAGAATTCTCAATAAAATTAAAGTTTGAAATCTTACAGAATATATTTTTGACCTTAAAGGAAATCATTTGAAATTCATAACAACATATGGCATTTATAAAATACCCCCAAATTTGGGAATTTATAAACTTTTAAAATGATGTATTTTTCAAAGAAGAAATGGCAAAAGAAATCAGAAAATATTTTGAATCAACTGATATTGAATTTTATCATATAGAGAATTATGGAATACAAATAAATCAGTGCTTAAGGACATGTATATTTTTAAATGTTCATTAGAAAGTGTGAATTACTTAGATAAAGCAAATTTCCACCTTAAGAAACTAAGGAAATATAAAAAAAATCATAAAGTATATATATAGGGAATAAAGAACTGAAGTTAATGAATTATAACACAGAAAAACAAATATAGAATGTCAACAAAGTCCAAAGTAGATTCTGTGAGAAGATAAATACAATTCAAATCCCTTAACAATGTGGCTCAAGAAACCATTATAATAAATACAAAGTATCAGAATCAAGAATAAAAGGCTGGATATCCATTCATACCCTAGAGATGATGAAAGGATCACAGGGAGTGTAAAGAACAACTTAATGTCAACAAGTGAGACAATATAAACACTACAGGCAAATTGTTTTAAAATGAAATTTCAAAAATGGATAATATAGAATATGTGAATATTTGTATAGTTTTAAAAAGCAACTAATTTCATAATCAAAGACCATCTCTTAAAAAAACAAAAATCAGAACCCATGTGGTTTCACTGGTAAATTACCTCAAACATTTAAGAAAGACTAATACCGATCTTAGGCCAACTTTTTTCAGCAAATAGAGGAAGATGGAAGATTCACTACTTATTTTATTTGACCAGAATATCCCTGAGCAGCACAGCCTGAAAAAAGAATAACAGAAGAATATTACAGAGCACTGTCTCATGAACCCAAATGTAGTAGGTACTCAAGGAAATATTAGCAAATCAAGTTCAACTCAATAGAAAAAAAATTCATGACTCAGTGGCAAATAAAGCATATACTCAAAAAAATCTTGCGCAGGAATGTTCATGGCAGCTTAATACATGATAGCTTCAAATTGGAAAGAACCCAGTGTCTACCGATAGGAGAACGGATATAAAAATGGTGGTATACTTATAAAATTGAATGTTTCTCAGCAATAGAAACTATGGACTATTAGAACACAACATTATGAAGGATTCTCAAAAACATCATGTGGAAAAAGAACACTAGGCTAAGAGAGCCTCCACCATATTAATCAATTTTGTGTGAAGTCAAGGACAAGAAAATCCAGTGGTCATAAAAAGCAAAACAAAGTTTGCCTCTAAAGAAGACGTTGGAGGGGTGCCTGGGTGGCTCAGTCAGTTGAGCCTCTGACTCTTGGTTCTGGCTTAGGTCATGATCTCAGGGTCGTGAGATTGAGCCTCAAGTCAGGCTCCAAGTCCAACAAGGAGTCCTCTTGGAATCTTTCCCTCTACCTTTACCCCTGTTCTTTCTCTAAAAATAAATAAATCTTAAAAAAAAAAAGAAAAAAGAAAAAGAGGTTGATGTGAAGGAACTTTCTGCTTTCTCAGGCCTTTATTACACTGATGGTTTTACACACACACACACACACACACACACACACATTACATACACATATATAACTCATCAAATTTTGCACTTAGCATCTGTGAATTTCACTGTGTGTAAATTTTACCCAAGGTAAAACAGTACAGATGTAGAACTCAGGAAAGTGATCTCAGTTGGAAATTTGCAAACGTGTACACACTCATTATAGTTGAATGCATGACTTCACCCAGGAAGAGTATACAAAGTTAAGAGGAAGGATGGCCAAGGATAGACCCTGGAGAACCCAAATATTTAAGAATGGTAAAGGAGGGTGCCTGGGTTAAAGCGTCTGCTTTCGGCTCAGGTCATGATCTCAGGGTCCTGGGATCGAGGCCCACATCGGGCTGTCTGCTCAGCAGGGAGCCTGCTTCCTCCTCTCTCTGCCTGCCTCTCTGCCTACTTGTGATCTCTCTCTGTCATATAAATAAATAAATCTAAAAAAAAAGAATGGTAAAGGAGCAGTATCTTTAAAAGATATCGAGAACAAAAGTGCTAGCTATAAAAGAAAGAAAATGATAAATTGGACCACATTAAAATTAAGAACTTCTCTTTAGGGGCGCCTGGGTGGCTCAGTGGGTTAAAGCCTCTGCCTTCGGCTCAGGTCCTGATCTCAGGGTCCTGGGATCGAGCCCCGCATCGGGCTCTCTGCTCAGTGGAGAGCCTGCTTCTCCCTTTCCCTCTGCCTGTTGCTCTGCCTACTTGTGATCTCTCTCTCTGTCAAATAAATAGATAAAATCTTAAAAAAATTTTAAACAGACAAGATGAAGCAAATACATGATTGAAAGAATGAGGGAGAAAGATGATAGATATAATAGGTAAATCGAATGCTACCAAAAGTCTATATTAAGAACATACTATTAACCTCTAAAATCAATAAAAAGTTCAGATAACCCAATGGGACAACTGATATTGAATGGATATGTCCCAGAATCACAGATATGTCCGACAAAAGTTTATCAAAATCTCCAATAAACACGAGAAGAGGCTCAAGTTTATTACCAGGCAAGTGCACAATACAACCACAATGCAAAATCACTGATCTCCACCAGAATGAAGTAAAGTTTATTAGCTGAAAAACTCCCAGGGTGGGGTGGGGGCAGGGACATACTGCCACCCATCCTCTCCTACAGCTCTGTTGGCATGGTAAATTGGCACAGACGTGTTGGTAGTGTTAAAGCTGAACATAGGCCCGCTCCATCCACCCCTGGGAAGATCGGATGTAGACGTCTGCATGTACATCCCCGAAGACACTGTAACAGCAGGTGCGTACAGTCCCACTCAAGCTGGAGACGATTCTAGCATCTGGCCACAGAAAAGGGGGAAACTAAATGTGTCATGCTCACTTCGGAATACTTTACAGCAATGAGAATCAACATTGAACCAAAATGGATGCATCTCACAAACAAAATGTGGAGCAAGGGAAGGTCGGAGCAAAGGAGAAAGATGACACACCGTCATACCCTGGGGCAGATGGCAGAGGCAGTTGTTGGTCATGTTGTTTCTCCATCTGAGCGTCCGTTACATAGGTACACCCGTTTTCTGGACATCCACCCAGCTTCAGGCTTTAGAAAAAGCACACTCAGCTGTATGCTGGTTAGACTTCTAATGATCCGAAACGGAGAGACTAGAGTACCGAGTGTGACCCGAGATTTCGCCAGGGAACTAACAGGAACATTTATTTTAGACTCATCTTCAGATAAATTTTTTTTGAAAAAGGGAGGGAGAGAGAGAGAGGCAGGGAGAGGGGCACAGGGAGAGGGAGAGAATCGTAAGCAGGCTCCACGCCCAGCATGGAGCCGGACATAGAGCTCCATGTCAGGACCCTGAGATCACGACCTGAGTCGAAATCAAGAGGCAGATGCTCAACCGACTGAGCCACCCAGGCGCCCATCATCTTCAGACCTTCTGATTTAGTTGAAGGGATGGAGCAGGCAGCCAGGTTTGAGAGCCACTAGTTTACATGCTGGAAGAGAGGACAGCAAGTATCTCTCAGTTCTCGGCTTGTTCACAAATGCTTTACTAGGTTCACTCTCTCGAAAATCACGGAGGAGGGTATTTTTTCCTCATGCCTCACACCTTTCCTTGCCATCCTACGCATTTTCTCCCTCATTCGTGGTCCTGCTATATACAACTTTCCTCTTGCACCATAACATGGGCAGACCTTTGTGTCTGCACCAGGATGACAGCATCATTAAAGTACTCTGTGTGTTTCTGTCGTACGTTCAAGAAATCCCAACGGGGGCACCTGGGTGGCTCAGTGGGTTAAAGCCTCTGCCTTCAGCTCAGGTCGTGATCTCAGGGTCCTGGGATCGAGGCCCGCATCGGGCTCTCTGCTCTGCAGGGAGCCTGCTTCCTCCTCTCTCTCTGCCTGCCTCTCTGCCTACTTGTGATCTCTCTCTGTGTCAAATAAATAAATAAAATCTTTTTAAAAAAAAAAAGAAATCCCAACGGGCTCTTTTGCTTGTTCCTGAACATGTTGATCCCTTTCTCTCCTCAGAAGCAAGGGATCCCCTCTGTGAACAGTCAGGTTCTCCACTTCAGTGTCATCTCTTTCCGTTCCATGTTTTTTGGGACCTCCAATCTCTTTCCTTCCACAGGGCTAGTCTCCTCCGCCTACAGAAGATGCAGACCTAATTTTGTTGGATGCAGATGCTGGGTCCCTAAGTGGTCCAGTCATTGCTTACAGTTACATCACAGACAGAAGTAATTTAAAAGGAATTCTAAACCTTATTAGTATCTCTCCAGGTATAGTATCTCTACAAGAGAAGTCACAGCCGTTGAAGCATTTCCCAAGATTCTCTTGCTCTCCTCCACAAATCTTTCATGATCCAAAGCTCTCCTTTGACAAACTAAATATTGTGCCTGAACATTTCCTTCTGTCCCTTGGCCCAGCACTGCTTCCCCTTGGCAGGGCTCGCAGAGCCCCCACACCTGCTGTCTACCTGGGAGGGAGGACGAGGTGGCTCCCCTCCTTCCAGTCCCCCTTCGACTTGTAGCTGGAGGCACTCTGAGGAGGCCGGGAGCTTTTTTCTTCTTCTCACTCCTTTTCATGTGATTTCCAGAGAATGGCGGTTTGGAGAATGAAAGTCTCCTCTTCCTTCCATAAAATAACACATTTCCTTAAAGCTTCTCCTAATTTGATTGTCAAACACCTTTACTTACCCATTCACAGGAGTTCTTGCCCTTGTTAGCTTGATGCCTTCGTAGCACGCTCACATGTGCTCTACCAACCTGTCTTCTCCAGGTCACACATCATGCCCCGCGTCTGCTTGGAGGTTAGGTCTGCAGCCTCTTTGCTGCCACTGTCGTGTTCAATTTGTTCTCTTGCCTCTGAGACACCAGCCCTCCTGGCCTTTTTCCTTTTCCTGCACCTCTGCTCAGGACCTCTTTCCTCTTCTGGCCCTCCTTCCTCCTGCTGCTTCCCCAAAAAGCTGCTCTTCATGGTCTCGCATGTTGCTTCATTGTCTGCATGGTCACCTACTCTTCTGTTTGAGAATGGCTCTCTTATGTTTCGTCTCCACCTCATTCTTGCTCCCAAGTTCTAGCCTTGCAGTTCCCTTGCCTGGTGGGCACCTGCGTGGAGTGTCCTTCCCACATCACAGAATCCACGTGGCCGCAGCTGAGCTCACCAGCCTTTCCCCGCGCGGTTCCGTCGCGGGTATCTCTGTTTTCTACCGATGATACCATTTCTGCCACGCAAGATCACCTGGTTGTTACTTTTTTCTGCATGTTATGCTCTTGTGGTCCCTTGTTACTTCTTACCATATTTTTAAAATATTAAAATATGTCCTTGTGCTCATAACCCTCAATCTGCCCTGCTCATCATTGCTGTTTCGATGTTCCTCATGAAAATTCTAATCATGCTACTCTTGAGCTCTAAATACGTGTAGCAAATCGGGTGCTCGTGGCATCAGGTTTTGAGGTGGAGTCTGGAGGGCAGGGGACATTTACTAAGGACTGCTGTAGCTTCAGCCCCTGTGGAAAGAGGCCAGGGAAGCAAGAGGGGGTGAGGGACAAGACGAGACACAACACAGGCTCAACGCCAGCCTCACTGACCCACAGAAATCTCTGGAATGCCCTTAAAAGTTATCCCCCTTAGTTTGAGATGGCCAGACCCTTTTATTCCAGCACCGGGCAGCCACCGATGCTGGGCAAAGATTCTCCCTGCACAGTGCAGTCCTTGAAGGTGCCGGTGGCTGGAGGGTCTCTCTCTTTTGCCACCCCTCTTAGCAAATCTGCCACTGAAGGGGGAACTGGAAGGACACCAGAATTTTCTGTGGCTCCCTATTACAATTCAAGCTCCTTAGCCTGAAGGTCATGAGCGTCCATACCCTGGTGGTGATGCTTTCCCAGTTTCACGTCTCCTGGTCTCTATTTATAAGGTCTGGGCTGCTGTGAGGCTGAGCGACTCAGTATTCCCCCTATGTGACAGACACATTTCATCTCTGTGATTTGCACGTTCTTGCCCGTTTTGCTAAAACTCCCTCTTCCATCATTTCCTTATCTCAGAAGTCTCCTTTCAAAGGTCAGCTCACACGGTCCTATGTCCTAATTCCTCCCTGAGATTCATAGATTACTATTTTCTCCAGTTAAGACCTGTATGGATCTTAATAAAATTGTCATCATCATCGTCATCACCGTCATCATTATCAGGTCTACTGTGCTTGCTACCATTACTATCACTGCCGCTATTGTCATGCAATTTAGTAGGAACCTTCTGTGGCCCAAGGGCTATATTAAATGCTGATTTTGCTCTCATTTTTGTAACAGTATCCATGCTCTGTTTCCCTAGCAGTGTGGCAGGAAGTAACTGCATTTGCAGTGGAATCCAGCCCAATGCCTGGCTCATAGGAATGAGTCAACGGTAGTTTTCTGAATGACTAAATATATGGATAAATATCCAATAATATGTGACAGTAGAGATTTCTCTCCTTTTCTTCTTCTGGTCTGGCAGAAAATGATCCTTGATGACTGAGGAATAATGAAAGGTCTCATCTCACGTCTGTAACTTCCAAAGCATTATACACTTTTATCACAGTCTTATAGAAACAACAGTACTCTCAGAAATAAAATTTTAAAGTGCCTACACGAAAGCCCCCTCTGCCAACGGGAAACCAGTGTGAGGTGAGGTTTTCTTGCCGTGTGCCCCAAGACAACGACAGAAATTTGAGAAAAACATAGCTGTGGAATCAGGAATAACTTAATCGTGGAGTGCAGAATCACCCGTTTCATGGGCTGAAATTCCCTTTCAACTTTTAATATTTAAGACCCAACTGATCTTCCTGAGATCTCTCCAGCTTCCCTGAAGAAACACATGAGAGCTTAGTTTCTTGAGCACAGTGAACACGTTGTATTCAAGTAAGCTGATTCTGTTCTTCTTCACTATTGAACCCACACACTCTCCTGCTTTCCCTTTGAGAAAGAAAGCTGAGAACAGTCTAGGTAAGGTGTTAAAATTATTTAGTAATGAGGAAGCACGTGGAGTGGGGGTTGCAGAGAAAGAATGAACTGAAAAGAGGGACGTATTCTAAGTTAGCATTGCTAACTTTGTTTTGTACTGTGAAAAATAGCATGCATCCTTTATGCATGGATAATATTATTACAGCAATAAGCTTATTCAAGTTTATACCATTGTAAAATGCAATATATAGCTCATTTTTATGTGCGAGAAAAATTCAATGTTTCTCAAGGCACCTAGGTACAAAAATATATTTGAGGTCTCCTTTGACCTTATGGAAATTTCCTTTCAAGTTTACAAGGAAAAGACGGCTTTGCCTCAACTGGCCCTTGTTTCCCATTTTTCCTTATAAAAAGATCCTTTCTGCAGTTTTGATTGACTCAAATAAGGTGCGGACCATGCTCTTAATAGAACAGAAATCTTGCAAATAATAGATCAATGGAACAGCATGAATCCACCTTTATCATTTAATGAATCCTTAGAGGGAGGGAAAAAGTAAATTTGATTTGATCACTTTCCCAGAGCACAATTTGCTATTGCCCTTTCATTTACGAAAACTATTTTTAAAAGTTTCTTTTAAAAATCACCTCATGTTGTGTTTTCAAACAGTCAAAATATCAGCAATTTACAGCATCCCCTGTTCTTTACCAGTGTGAATGTTTAAAATAGCTACAATTAATGTGCTCATTAGGAAGGTAAAGGGGAGGAAGACTTGCACAGGGCGGAATCACACCCCAATCTAGGCTTCAAGCCGCAGGTAATTAACACAGGGAATTGGGGTGCTGACGAGTCTCTAATTACCGCCCCGCCTGCCCAGCCGCCCTCCCGGCGGGTCCTGGAGCCTCTGCGCATGGACGCTGGCCCGTGCAATGCCTGCCCCCCCACATTGTAAAATGCCTGCTTACCCCCACCCGACACCGGCAGTTTTGTGTCAGTATTCACAACCACATGAGAGATAGCTTTAAGTGTGATCCACGGACATACTTATGTAGGTAGACAACTCATGTAATGCTAGCTTTTTTTTAAAGATAGGAATGCTAACTTGTACTATTCTACACGTTATACTAAGCCAGAAATAATATTAGAACAGGAAGAGATGACTTTAAAATTGACCAAAAGCTAAATACCCTGTAGGATTGTCTGGAGGTGGGGTGAGATGAAGCTATGGAAGGAACACGCACACACACGGATGTGGATCTGGATACATATTTATAGTACAGTCACAAAAGACACATCCATTTGAAATTTACTTCAGTCTATCCTCTCTCTGTTGGCTTTTTTGGACAGTTTCAGCCTTTAAGCTGCACTGGCCACAGGGACCAGCCTTCCTTCCTCTTTACTGCCCTTCACCTCACCATCTCTGGATCATCAGACAAACGGTTTTATTCTGACAATGATGTCACTGTTTGCATTCTGTCCTTGGTAATATTTATGTCTCCCATGGCTGATGGGAGATCGATTATGAATGTGGAAATCAAATCTACAGTCTTTGCGTTATTACGTCTCAAGTTGATGGAATAAAAAATATAGTACTTAAAGCCACAACTAGAAGAACTAAAATAATCCCTGGATATGGTGGAGGGGGAGGTCAGTGTTTAAAGCTAAATACCATTTTTTAAAATAATATGATGAATAGGTGGTTTATGAAATTGCTAAGCAAGATATGAGCTCCAACACGAAAAGAAGGGGCTCCTGGGAGCCTCAGTTGGTCCAGCGTTCAGCTCTTGATCTCGGCTCAGGTCACTATCTCGGGCTCATGAGATCAAGTACCACATCCAGCTGGGCACTGAGCTTGCAGTCTGCTTAAGATTCTCTCTCCCTCCCTCCCTTGGTCCCTCCTCCCCCCCGGCTTATGCATACTCTTTCTCTAAAAAGCAAAACAAAATTTTAAAAAGCATGAAAAGAAGACTAGACAGCAATTATGGTTCTTGGTGTTTGGTGTTGGGAATGGTGCCAGGGATAAGGAATGGGTTGAGAGTACACTGCTTTTCTTGATAAGCCTTCTGTCATGCTTTTATATTTTACCCATTGCATGTATTTTTTCCTGTATAATAAAGCCAATGCTATGCTAAAGAGGATATAAAAGCAACTTCATAGAGGAATATGCTTATCTCTCTGACCTTTCGACTTCCTTTTCTCTTCCATTGGTCATGTAGGTTTGGTGCTGGCCCGAAGGGACACATCCCTGAGTGAGTCATCAGGGGGAGTGGTCTAAATATGCCTTTAGTTCTTGCTACATTAAGGTGCGAGCAGTAGCTCATTTCAACCTGAATCTCAACTAAACAAGCTCATAACGCTATCACTGAAAACCCAAATTCAGTTTCTCTAATCACTTTTCCTTTAACCAAATTCCCAAATGCCTAGTTCCTCTAGCATCCCAGGAGGCACTGGGGAGAAGTGTGAAGAAAAAGTCCCAGAATGGAGGTGGGCAGGGATCGCAATCCAACATAGTGAATTTATTTTATTCCGGCAAATTTCATGAAAACATGTAGGCAAGTGAACAAGTCAGTAGGATATGTCCCGGGGGGCCTTGCAAAGAGTCATGCATGTGGAACCCTGTGAAGTCTTAATTTCATTTGTTTCATGGTGACTTTGCTTCAGGATACCACTCTACAATAATTTGTGGTCATGGTGGGAAATGACATACAAAGAGACCTCTCTGTTTCACACAGAGTTCTACATCCAAGAAAAGAGGAAGAAAACATTCTGAAGCATGTCTGGCCTTGCCTAACAAAGAGTCATCCCACAGAAACTCCGTATTTTCTGTGTCCAGATAAATTACCACCTGAAGTTCAATTGTGGAAGCCAGCCCTTCTATGTACACTGTAATTTCTTCAAACATTATTTTCTGATATTCTAACTTAAGTTCAGCAAACCTGGATTTTCATGCATCAGATACAAAAAGTTACTTCAACTCATTGTGGGCCTTTCCAGCCAACATTTTAGCTTAAGTGGAATCTCCATCTTTGTTGAACAGATTGTGGAATTATGTAAATACTTTACCGCAGTGACTTTCAACCTGCGTTGTAGAAAATCTCTGGTCCTCCGTTCTGAATCTCAAAAATAAGGGAATATGAATAAATGTTTTTTAAGGCATCGAGTCCTGCTCTAATATTCTAGTTTTGCTCTTTGGCCAATCCCGTGTATTTGAATAATGTTCCCTAACAAAGTGTAACGTCTTCCTTCCACTAGGAGTCAAAGAAGAATAACGGCAAAAGGATGGGTTTTATTCACATCCTGAGTGATTACAGGCTTCTTTGAGCCTACTTCCTCATGTATAGAATGCTGCGAATGATATGTAATTTATATGCACATTGGGGTTGCTGAACGAAGTTATGGCATAATGTGCCTAGCATGGCATCTTGTACCTTTGTTTAATTATTAGCTGCTATCCTCCTCATCATGATCATATCAATCAACTGAAGAATTACATTTCTTTGTTCTCCGGTCCAAGTGCAGCTGCGGAGAGCAGTGGATCTCATGCGTCAGCAGAAGACAAAGGGTTTGCCTGAGCAGCTGGCCAGCGCTAAGTGCAGACGTCTTTATGCCTGTGTCTCTCTAGTCATCCTTGAGAATGCAAATAAAGATAAACGAAAACCACTTTCTTCCTCGGCCCCAGGAGCCAACTTGTCTGTGGAAATGAACTTCCATTCTCTCTGACAATTAGTTCCACTCTAAAATATGATAATTCTTTGAAGGCGCACCACGAGAGGAAATATGGCAGGCTCCACGTTAAGCAAAGGAAATATACGGGGCTGCCGGAGACATTAATCTCATTTGCTCTGCACCTGATTTCTCACCGTTGGAATATTGCAGCAAAGCTCTGTGCTAAATCTCAAGCAATTTAGCTCAGCAAAGTAGATTAGTTAGAGCCAACGCAAAGCTCTACCTTATAACTTTCTTTCCGTGAAGTGATATTCAGATAGATAGTCTGAGGCCTAGACTCAGAACTGAGATGTTCTGCTTTTTCACTTTTAACAATATTAGATGTGAATAAAGACAAGCCGGACAGGTACCTGTGGCCCGGACTCTTCCTCCCAAAATAGTAAAATCTTAAGTAACTTTTATAGAGTTGGTGCCTCTTCCCAACAGGGAAATCTGTCTTGAAGAAGGCTCCTAGGTACAAGTTGGATGAAAGGTAAGAGGGGTTTTATGTATGTCTACTTGGCCCTACAAAAATTGTCTCTTATCTTCAAACTGAGCTATTGTATTTATTGAATGTCAATAAATACCATGGCCCCACAGTAGATGCATCTGGAACGTGCATGAACCCACAGCCAACGGTTTTATTTGAATATTTTGCTAATACAACCAATCACCTGCTCTCCCCTCACGCTTATCACGCGGCACTCATCCGTACAGGACTATATTGGGTTGAATGTTGTCTCTCTGAAACACAAGTCCCCCTAAAACCTCAGAATGTGAACTTTTCTGAAAATAGCATCTTTGCAGATGTAATTAGTTATGGAAAAGTCCCACTGGAGTACGGTGGGCCCTAAATCCAATATTTGTTGTTATGCTGAGACCACACAAAGACACAGAGAGGCACTCACAGGAGAAAGGGTCCCGTGTGAAGGTGCAGGACAAGATGGGTGGTGCGGCCCCACGCCAAGGAACCCCGAGGGCTGCCGGCAACCACCAGCAGCTACAAAGAGGTGGGCAAAGATCATCCCCAGGGCCTTCAGAAGACCCACTTACACCTTTGTTTGGAACCTCTGGCCTCCAGAACTTGGAGAGAGTAAATTGTGCTGTTTTAAGTCACCCAGTTTGTGGTGCTTGGTTGTGGCAGTCCCAGAAAACTAACCCAACACTGTGTCAAACTCTGGGTCAACACAGTTATCACCTCTGCAGACCACCGATGCAGATCTGTCAGCCTTGGCTTAGCCATGAGGTCCCCAGGAGGAGTTATCACAATATACATGCACAATGAATCTTTCTACCCTTAACATCTGGCAGCAGATTCCTCTTTGGAGCCCACACATCAATGCTTTGTCTTGTGCATACTTCAAACCCTCTTCCTCTTCTCTCTCATGCATACTGTGACCGGCTTGGCTTAAATGCACTCATCAGCACCCCACCATAGGCCTGCCCCACGCCACCTGACTTTCTGCCAGAGGGCTTCTCTGAGCCTGGTGTGAGCTTCTCTGGGAGTGTGCCAGTTGCCCCCTAATCAGTGGGGAGGCTGTGCCCATGAGGCACCCTTAGCTAAAGTGCACCAGAGTCAATGAATAAACAGTTTCCCTACTGTGCTATTTGCTCTTAGGTTCATCTCATAAAACTTTTCAGTAAGTCCTAAGGATTGAGGACTAGCTCCCCTGAAGAGTGGAAAATTGGATGGCACGTGATTTGGTTGGCATGCCTTCCCTTCTGGCTTCCCTCCATCCCTCACAGTGCTACCCAAATAAACCACCCACACACGTGCCTCAGATTACACTCTGGGGGCGAACCCAGGATCACTATTGGTGCTAGAATTAGCCTTAGTAATTGGGACTTTATAGGCCTGCTAAGTAGGAGTTCATAGCTAGATCATTCTCTAGTGAGAAGGCAAAAAGACCCCCTTGCTGGAGTAAGTAGATGGTGATAATCCAAGCTTGGAGGACCACCACTCATGGCCATCCCCTGTGAGATCTGGGAAGAAGTTAAAGCAGTAGGTGAACAGTCAAGTGTATGTTAGCTATGACATATGATCAGTACTGGGAAGGAGGGATAATAGTCATTTTAAGAATTTTGAAATTGGCCAGAAGTCTTGGAATAAAACATGGCCCCAGAGCAGACAGTTAACCACTCAAGTGAGTTTTGAAAGCCAGAAGTCCTCTGTAACCAGTTTAAAGAAGACCCTCATCTCCCACAGCTCCAAAGAAGACCATGGTGAAATCCAAACCCAGGTTCTAACTGAAACAATTTCAGAGCCACAGAAGAGATGGACTTCCCAGCCATGATACATCTTCTAGGGAATAGTCAGGGCTCTGGTTAAAAATGAAATTGGGGGCGGCTGGGTGGCTCAGTGGGTTAAAGCCTCTGCTTTCAGCTCAGGTCATGATCTCAGGGTCCTGGGATCGAGGCCCGCATCGGGCTCCCTGCTCAGCAGGGAGCCTGCTTCCCCCCCTCTCTCTCTCTCTGCCTGCCTGTCTGCCTCCTTGTGATCTCTCTCCCTCTGTGAAATAACTAAATAAAAAAAAATGAAATTGGAATATGAGACTTTAAATTGAATATTTGGGAACTAAAATCTGAGAATCTTGAACCCAGATTCCCTTGAACCGTCTGTGAATCCGAGTAGCCCTTCCACAGGGTAGCAGCCTCCTCTTGTTTGGAGATATCAAATGAGGAATGTGCTTCTAATTTGAAACTGGCACTCTTTAAGATGTATCCGACCAGCCCTCATTGCCTCCAGACCTAAAACCAACCTCAGGGTTCGGCCAAGATGGGGAAAGGCAACCCCAGCTCTGGGAGGGAAGAACTCACCCATGAAAATTATTGCAGAAATTATCCAATATATGTCAACAGGAATTGTTGGAACCCATGTGGAAGAATATATTGAAGGTATTGGACAGGGTGGAGGAATAAAATACTAAGGCTAAATAAAGGAGAAATTTTTAACAAGGGGGCACTCATCCATGACTCAAAAATTAACGATTTGACTGGAACTCATGGAGCTGATCCTAATAGCTGTTACGATGTAGAAATCCTACAGTGACTATCGTTGCCTGCAGATGACAGTTCATTAGCTTCCCTGGTATAGTTTTGAGGAAGGTGTCAGGAAGCTAAAGGAGATAGCAATGTTAGAATGGATGCATTGCGAGGTCAGGAGTCCTCCTGGATGATTCAAGTATTAGGAGAACCCAGAGGCTCAGTAGGGACCGTCATTTTGGGGCATATATTGACAGTAGGATGTAATGACATGGGGTTCCAGAATGGAATGGCAGAAGTCAAATAGTTGCACTAAACTGTCAGGAGGCCATGTGGAAATAATGACCAGAGTGAACAGTAATCAGAGGATCTGTGGTGAAGTTTCATTGACCGATGAGTCAGAAGGTCCAAATACGATGTTGCTTCCCTTACAAACAGAGAGAGAGAGAGAGAGAGAGTGAGAGATGGAGAGGGACAGAGAGATGGAGTTGGCGAGCAAAAATTACAATACTTACTTCATTTTCATAGTGAAGTCGATACCTATGAATGAGCGACATTGAATTGGGCAGAGGAAGAACTGAGCTGTCACACAATCTTCACAAAATCCTAAGCATATCTTATGGAGTTGGGATGGCCATTCAAATATGGACAAGGAGGATGAGTCACTGGATGGACGTGGGCAGTCTGTCTCTAGGAGGCTGCTGCAGAGGGACTGTGACATGGGGCAAGGTAGTTTTTGTCAGCTGAGGGCAACACCTGGAGTGGGACTCGGCTGAGCCATTAGCCTTCAGCTCTCTTGGCAACTGAAAAAATGGACACATCAGTCAAGAAGGAGCGATGTGGGCAGTGCACCGCGGCATTGACTGCACAAAGGAACTTTGAGAACTGGAAATTTCAAAGAAGAGAAAGAGTCAGCCTCAACTCTCAATGCACGCAGCTTAGTGACACCTGCACAAACAGCTGGAGGTAAAGACGATAGGCCCTCGAGGGGAAGTAGCTGATGGTTGAATCCTAAGGCCGACTATTACCTATGCAACCTTGGGCAAGTTCCTCCAGTCATTGTGCTAAAGGTGTATTTTCTGGTTGTTTGTTTTAATCTATAAAATAGGGACTGTGGTTCAGCTTACCTAAAAAGGTTGACTATGTGGATAAAAAGAGTTAATATTTGTAAAGCACTTAGCATTGAGTAAGCCCTGTGAGAGGATTTGTTAATTAATAAAAATGGCCCCAGACAACAGCATTTCATATAAGCCATTACAATATAAGCACAAATATAAGGATTTACATAAACAGATTTGTGGGCATCATAGGTCAGGAAGTATTAGATTACAGAGAAGAAGGATTTTTTTTTTTAAGGAGCAAAAATGGTGCATGAATTATCCTACTTCAAATCTACATGACAATTTAGGAATTAAAATGTATAAATATAAATGTAAATGTTTTATGTTAAGATACACATACAATGACACAGCATATTTCATGTAAGTCTTATGAATAAATAGTTAATTATAATAATTATGAATATATAAACACAGAGAGTTTGGGGAGATGCCCTTTTAATGAAGAAGAAATAACATTTAACATTTGTTTTCTAGCATATGCCTATAGCAATACAGATTGAAAGAAAAAGTTTTTACCTTATCCAACCAAATTTATGACAAAAAGAATAATAGTTTTAGAGATAGCATTGAAAATTCTGCCATCGAGTTTCAGAGATTCATCCAGAAAGTCTGGTCTGTCTTCAAATACCACTTCTGCTTGGTCATGGATTTTCAAGCACAAATATACCAGTAATGATTTTGCCGAGCAAACTTGGTGTCACACACCTGTTCACTCCTTTCCCAGGCGCCAATCCATGGTGTCTCTTCCTTTAACTTCCCACCATGCACAGTGGCCCCCTTGGTTTGAAGAGCTGTGCTGCTTTCTCATGTATAAAGGCTTTGATGTATTGGTGGCTTCATCCCCCAAAGGTTTTTCTCATTACTGATTCCCAGTAGCTATTTTTCTACACTGTAATTGAATGGCACTCTTAGGAGGAAGTGTTCGGGGCACACAATGTCACAAAGCTAGGTGCATTCTAGAGAAATGAGGAGTTGATGTCCATTAAAGCAGGGGGTCATGGACAAGTATATGCCCTAAGGTGAGGGCGAACATTCAATAGCTGAAATGGGGAAAGTAGGTCTCATTCGTGTGCCGATTAAGAAAGGATTTAGATCCTTCCTACCTAAACCAGAGTGACCTCTGGCACTTAATTAGTGAATGCAATCCATGCCTTCCTTCCAGTGGGAAATTAGGGCTCTGTGCTGACCTCCCCGCATCCCAAAATTGCCAACCTTCACCCCCCCACACACACGAGAGAGAGAGAGACAGAGAGAGAAGTACCCATCACTCCATTTACTAATACTCTTCATTATTCAACATTGATTTTTTTCAAACACTGAATGGATTATTTGTTTTTAATATGTTTAAATTAAATTTAATCAGTAATACCATTTCAAATGACAATTTCTATGTTTCCAATTAAACATTCTGAAAAAATTACCCTCAAGAATCTACCCTTATATATAATGATGGCTGAATTCTCTTCAAAATTACATATTGAACCAGTGGCTGAACCCGTGGGCTACCAGGATGGGAGTTTGTATTAACTGAATCACTGGACACGTATGTAAAGGTTCCTAGGAAGTACAGGTGTTCTTTGGGTGGAGAGCAGGCCACGGGAAACAGGTCCCTGCTCTCCACCAGGGAGATGAATGCTTGGCAGAGCCATGGGAGGGCTTCAGAACATTGTTCTCCTGTTCATGTGAATGCAGGGCATGGAAAAGAAAGCCCCCTGGGGTCCATATGTGTTACTGCAAGTGCTTATTCAAATGCATGCTTTGTGATTTTCAAGATCATGTACATATGTGTATATGCATTTATGTACACCCGTGTGTGTGTATAATGCTGCTGTGTTTGCCCTAATTTATGGTTAAATTTTTCATGTGTAAATGAAGTGGTGCTGCAAGAATGTCCTTCACCATTCTGGAGGATATCAGATAGGAGGCATTTGCCGTGATAGCCCAGAGAGAGCAAGAGGCAGAGACAGAGACAGAGAATGGGAAAAGAGAGAGGATGGGAAGTCCATCCTGAGATGGCAGTGGGGGCATTTGAAAGATAGCATCTTTCTGTGCATCCAAATGTCATGGTTTCCTTCTGGTGGTTCGCATATATTCACATACATTTCTTGTGGTTCGTTTTTAATGTTCTTGTTAAAATTTTAAGTAAGGTCTCCTTTGAAATATAATTACACCAGTAATTAGCAGTGTGAAGAAAGTTTATAAACTTTTGTATATTTATCTTTTCTAGGGTTTTGCTGCTGTGTTGTAAAATTATAATAGCATAATTTATACTTTTGGATTGTTTAGGAGCACAATTTTCTTAATAAGTAGATCGCCATTTGTATCTTGGCTTTGTCCATACAAATTTCAAAATGATATTAAGTCATGTTGAGCGGAATTGCTCCTGTGTGTTGGTGTCACTTGTCATCCCTCTGATATTGCATGAGACATCGTTACTTTCTGTGCTCCATGGGAAATTTGCAACAATATTTGGAGGGGTGATTTAGCTTTTCTTCCCCTGCAAATTAATGCAGTTATGAAGGCATACAGCAACAATGACAACAACAATAAAGCAAAGCACAAAAACAACTAAGAATAAGATGGTATCAAAATGTAACTTTCTGACAAACCGTTCACTTTTCCCAGTTTATTTATTAAGACCGTGTTCAAGACCTCGCCTTGTTGTGCCCACCACACTTAGACTCGTCTGTCACACACTTTGTCTAATTCCAGTCCCCACCCTGAAAGATCAGCCTTTTAAACTGTGTAAGCACAGACTCTGAAACCGCCTCGCTATTATCTCCTAATAACATCCTGAAAGCTGCCTAAATTGACCAGATCAGTGGTTTAGTCATTCTCTGTATGCTTTATCGAATACTAAAATATAAAACAGTACATCCTTAAGGAAGATGTTGTTAGACATGTTCCTAAGAAGGTGTCTTACAAAGCGAGCTTCATTTGTCAAATTATTTTGATCTGCCAGTAAAGGAGGGCGGAAGCCAATGGACGCTTGGGACGTATTTCCCAGGGAGGTAAGGCTATACGTCAGTAAGTAAATTACAATTTGCTTTAGAAAATTCCTCAAAACCAATTTATGTGAAGAAACAGCTTGCTTCTGGGCAAAGAACTCTCCTACTAGAATAATAAATTGTTCACCTGGCCAAACTCTTCACTTTCAAACAGTTTATTTATTAAGGCTCCTTTCATGACCCTTGCCTTGGCATGTCCACCAATCTTAAACTCTTCTGTCATGAATGTTAACCAAACTGGAATAGTATGAAAGACTAAACCACGCCACTGTTTAGTGGCTTAAATTGTCTAAATATCCTCACCGCAGCTCCCTTTTATGAGGCAGTGCTAAGTCCTAGTCCACGCAGTGGTGCCCCCTTCCTGTAGGACCCACACAGACGCAGCTCTGCTTGATGACCCGGTTATCCTGGTGCTCTGTGGTGTGTGTCTGTGTGTGTGTCTGTGTGTGTGTGTGTCTGTGTGTGTTTGTGTGTCTGTGTGTGTGTGTCTGTGTGTGTGTGTCTGTGTGTGTCTGTGTGTCTGTGTCTGTGTGTGTGTCTCTGTGTGTATGTCTGTGTCTGTGTGTGTGTGTCTGTGTGTGTGTGTGTGTGTCTGTGTGTGTGTCTCTGTGTCTCTGTGTGCGTGTGTCTGTGTGTGTGTCTGTGTGTGTGTGTCTGTGTGTCTGTGTGTGTGTCTCTGTGTGTGTGTCTGTGAGTGTCTGTGTGTGTGTCTGTGTGTGCGTGTGTGTGTGTCTGTGTGTCTGTGTGTGTGTCTGTGTGTGTCTGTGTGCATGTGTGTGTGTGCCTCTGTGTGTGTCTCTGTGTGTGTGCGTGTGCGCGTGTGTGTCTCTGTGTGCGTGTGTGCGCATCTCTGTGTGTGTGTCTGTGTGTGTGTGCGTGTGTGTGTGCGTGTGTGCGTGTGCGTGTGTGTTTGTGTGCGTCTCTGTGTGTGCGTGTGCGCGTGTGTGTGCGTCTCTGTGCGTCTCTGTGTGTGTCTCTGCATGCGCGCGCGCATGGGGCGGGCCCTGCGCCAGCGCCTTTCCCTGAATGTCACAGGCCCCACACGAACTAGGTGTTTGCTCCTGCCCTCCACCTGCACCACTTCCCAAACCCCAGACTCACCGTGGCAATTTTTAAAGTGAAATTATTCTAATCATCAGTATGATGTGAAAATTAGGAATCATGTATAAAATAAAGAATAGACTATCCACAGAGGCGTCACTGGGTCCTGTTATTTGGACACATTTCCATCTATTTTCCCCATTCTATAGTTAAACCATTATATTTATGGTGTGACCGGCTACATCCGGGCATTCCCGCTCTCTGCCTCCCTCTCTGTTGATAGAAAGAGAGAGAGAGAGGTGATAGGTGGAGAAGGAGATGAAGTAGACTGGGTTGCTTCAGACTTGGCTTTACCGTATTGTCATAAGGACCCTTCCCTCTGGCCCAGGGGTGGACATGTCTCCGTCCGCCAAGGGCCCAATAGCAAAGGCTCGGGCTAAGCCTCCGTTCCAGCTACCCACTGTTGCCACTGAGCACAGAAACGGCCGTAGAAAACACGTGAACAAAAGAGCGTGGGTGCATTCGAACAGAACTGTATCTCCCAAGACAGGAGCAGGCCCGATGTGGCCCCCGGGGCCATTAGTGTGCCGAGCCCTAATTCAGCTCTACCTGCTTCTCCAGTTTGGTCAACGAGGACCCTTGGAATCTCTTGGGGTACCGGCCTAGCTGCTCAAATCACCCATCTTTTCTCTGACTCATGCAATATTCAGAGTTTCAAGCAAAACTCCAAAATTTCTCAGTTGTCTTCTGAGTAAGTATCCTGGGCTCCCGTGAGCAGGTTTGAGTAGTCTCCCACGGGCAGAATGAGGAGGCAAACGCCGAAGGAACTTGCAGAGTTCAGGACACATACCTGTGCTCTGTGGAGCGGGGACAGACAGAGGGGGCTCTTTTTCAGAATGACAGGAACACCTCAACCAGAGGACTATAAAGACTGGGGGTCCTCGGGCGCCTGGGTGGCTCAGTCGGTTAAGCATCTGCCTTCGCCTCAGGTCATGATCCCAGGGTCCTGGGATCTCCCTTTCCCGCTCCCCCTGCTTGTGCTCTCTCTCTCTCTTTCTGTCAAATAAATAAATAAAAATCTTTAAAAAAATACTGGGGATCCTAGTGTCCAGCCCCTCCCCATGGCGTCGGCGCTGGGAGTGGACACATGAGCTAGACCCACGTGTGTTCTTCGGCGACAACCACAGGTGTCAGGAGGGGCCTGGACCAGTGGTGGTGTGCATCTGCCAGGTCTCGTGCTGTCAGGGGAATAACCTGAGTGCACACCTGGGCTTTCCTTTGAAACAATGATGACGCTGCCACCTCTATTGCAAGTCTCCAAGGTTTGGTTTTAAAAATGAACCTCTGTCATTTCTGTCCTTTCTGAGGTTAATTCTCGTGCATAGATTCACTTTGTATTCTCATAATGTCTTGGTGAGTTCATAAAACTCTAAGAGTTGCCAAGGGATGGCCATATTGGTGTTTTCTATATTTTAATTTGCTTCTTCAGTTTGTTCTGGAAATGCAGTACTCAGCAGGGTTCACACTGTTGCGGTGGTGAACTAATCTCTTGCAAAGCAATACTATTGAAAGCAAGGTCGCACAGCCCTCAGCTTCACCTTCTGATGGCATCACCTGGATCTCAGACCCAGACATTGGGCAAATAACCAACTGTCCAGTTTAATCCACATATCAGTCCTGGCCCCTCCACAGAAATGTATCCTTCTCACCAAGTACCTAATTTCCAAAGAATAGATTTCTGATCTATCACTCATCCTAACCCCACCAGAAAGGGCAAAAAATGAAACCCATGCAGATACACATACAAACATATGCACACTCTCTTTTTTTCTATGCACCATTTCATGATGGGTAGGAAGAAATCCTTAACATTTTAGAATTATGGTTACTGTGACACTAAGCTGAGATCTCATTGGCAAAGATTTTTATGTTGGTCAATTCACCGCTACTCATGTGCAGACCAGTCATTGGTGAACTGTGTTACGGGCTAGTCCAGTTCCTCTTAACAGCATCACTGCCACATACAGAGACGCAGCCATGACCTCGACCTTAACTCTCATCTGTGGAAACACAAACAAGGAAGTGTTGTGCTGTCTTCTTCTAAAGTGCTCCTCTTCAGGTCGGTTTCCTCTTCAGGGGGTATCCTCCTGAGGGGGCACTCCCCTTCAGGGCTGTGCTCCTCTTCAGGGTGGTACTCCTCTTCAAAGTGTGCTCCTCTTTGGGGGGGTACTCCCCTTCAGGGGTACTCCTCTTCAGGGGGGTTACTCCCCTTCAGGGCAGTGCTCCTCTTCATGGGGGACTCCTCCTGAGGGGGCACTCCCGTTCAGGGCAGTGCTCCTCTTCAGGGTGGTACTCCTCTTCAAAGGGTACTCCTCTTCACAGGGTTACTCTCCTTCAGGGCAGTGCTCCTCTTCATGGGACACTCCGCTTTGGGGGGGAACCTCTCTTTGGGGGGAAACTCCTCTTCAGGACAGTGCTCCTCTTCAGAGTGGTGACAGGAACATATGTGGTACATCCCTAAATACCTCAAATATGAGTTGACTGCTTTCCTGGATAAGCTGTGAAGCTAGTGGATGTTGAAGGCCACTTGTATCCCATCATAGGTGATAAAATGAAAACACTTGAAGTCTTTTTTATTTTAGAGACATGAGGCAGAGAAGCAAAAGAAAAAAAATGAGCTTTTATTATTTGAAACTGAAAGAAAGAGAAGACGGTTTCTGACAAAGAGAAGCTGGACCCTCCCTGGCTTCCATGGCTTCCTGGGTTGTTAAGTTGAATATTGTCAATCCCTAATGTATCTCTGTAGATACATGAGTATCTACAATACATAGTTATTGTCAATGCATAGTAAAAAAATACAATATGAGGGAGAAAAAGGAAGTCCTAAGTTATCCGTTTCCTTGCTTGAGTGGTCTTTCTTTTGTCAAAACCATTAACAAACATTATTTTGTGGAATTATTAAGAATGGACAGCATTTACGAAGATTCCAAGGGCTAGAAAAGCATTCTGTTCAACATCTTATGTTTTATAATGAGAAATCTAAAGCTCAGGGTTCTCAGAGGAGTTGAACAAGGCTGCTGGGGATTTTAAGGGAGATCAGAATGAAACCATCGCTCTAGGTTTTCGGTCTTGTGCCTCACCTTTCAACTGCCGGTCTGCATAGGGTTCCTTTCATATTTCCAGTTGAGTATGTAATAGCTCTTAATTCCTACCAAATTATATAAATAATGAATGCTAGTATAGATTTTTTAAAAGATTTTATTTATTTATTTGAGAGAGAGGGCACATACAGGCAGGGGCAGGGGAGAGGGAGAAGCAGGCTCCCCCCTGAACAGGGAGCCTGATATGGGGCTGGATCCCAGGACCTTGGATCATGACCTGAGCCAGTCTGATGCTTGACTGACTGAGCCACCCACGTGCCCCCTGCCTTTTTTTAAGTAGACTCCACAACCAGCATGTAGCCCAACATGGGGCTTGAACTCTGGACCCTGAGACCAAGACCTGAGCGGAGATCAAGAGTTGGATGCTCAAACGACTGAGCCACTCAGGTGCCCCTAGTATAGATGTTTTTTAAAGAAACTAGGAGAATAAGACAAATCAGGTCAATTGATTTGTTTGTGGAAATACCTGTTTATGGAGCATCCTCTCTGGGGCAGGCAGAGTGCTAGGGATGGGAGACACAAGGCAGAGAAGGCATCTGTGTTCCCCATTTTCAGAATGCCCACAGTCTAAGAAATACAGATAGAAATGATTAGGACTCAGAAGGAAATGGACATCAGCAGTGTTTCAGGTGGCAGTCTGACTTAAAAAATAAATAGTAATAATCCTTTGGATTCTTAAAATAATCTGAGTGGTCCATGAGAGCAAAAATGGATATGCCAATAAATTGAAAATGTGGAGGTTCAAGCAGCTAGTCAATCAAGTGTGACTTATTGATCATTCACGGATTAATTCATGTATATACACAAATGATAATAATGTGTTGACCCTAAACGCGCCAGCATCCGAGTTCATGGTTTACATCAGCTTCCAATCCCATGTTCAGTGAGGTCATGTGGGTACTTGGAATTAGTAGCGCCCCATTTGGATGTGTCTGGAGTCTGGGAAGCTTAACTACCTTATGTTCTCCTCCAAATGAACCTTGAGAGCTTGTTTGCAGGTTCTGGCAGGGGAGCTCAGCTACCCGCTCACCCTTGACTGAAGAACGGTGCTCCTCTATCGGGTAAGGTCGTCCTCTTTGACGGCGCACGCAGCTGCAGGAGGGACGCACGTGGAGCAGCGAAGGAGGAAGGGGACGCCCTCCGGCCAGCCGATCAGCCAAGTCAACCCTGGTGATTAATGGGGTGACAGGTGTTGCAGCGGCATCATGCTCACAGCCTCCCAAGAATTATTTGATCTAAGGGAGCCAATTATGCATCTGAACTCCATTCGGAGAGAGGTCTGGGGCCCTGGATCAGCAATTGTTTTACAGTGGGTCTCAGTTTTTAAGCTTCTTTATATCTCTGGCTACCACACAGCATCTGGGCCACATAGTCTGATGTGCCTTCATCCCTGGCCGGATACCTCGTGAGGCCCCAGCAGGTGTTTACAGAAGACTGCACTCTCTCAGTACCGCCTCCGATAGACTCTTTCCTAAACTGTCCTTATTTCAGGGAATTGAGATAGGTGTGGTGGACTGATCCACATCACACCCCTCCCCTCCTCCATTACTTTACAGAAGGACACAGCTGTGTGGAGAAACCGAATGTCGGCCATGGTACAGCCAAGAGCCATACATGGTGCGATTTTCACCCTCAGCCACAGGCTAAGCTGAATCGACCACGCAGGGTACTGACTGCGGTTCTGTACAAAAGAAAAACAAACAAGAATAAAAATAAGACACTGCATTGTGTATATATACCACATCTTCTTTATCCATTCATCTGTTGATGGACATCTAGGTTCCTTCCGTAGTTGGGCTATTGTGGACATTGCTGCTATAAACATTCGGGTGCACGTGCCCCTGAGGAACACTACCTTTGTGTCTTTAGGATAAATACCCAGTAGTGTGATTGGGCAAATAATAAAAATAAAATTAAAAAAAAAAAGTAAGACACTGCAACCACAGTATTTAATATAATTGAAATAAAATGTAATATTGTAAAAATCTTGTGACTAGGCTCACTACTGAATGCAGGGAGAGGGAAAATATTATTATAATCTCTCCTCAAGCTTCGTTTGCCTGGCTCAGCAGTCTGTATTTGGAGTCTCAGGTCAGGTACAACATACAATTCTTATTTAATTATTTCCTTTATTTCTGTATTATTATTAGGAGACTGTACTCCCCCACTTATTATTTTCTTTATTTCTTTTTTTAAAGATTTTATTTATTTATTTCACACAGAGAGAGATTATAAGTAGGCAGAGAGGCGGGCAGAGAGAGAGGAGGAAGCAGGCTCCCCGCTGAGCAGAAAGCCCGACGCGGGGCTCGATCCCATGACCCTGAGATCATGACCTGAGCCGAAGGCAGAGGCTTTAACCCACTGAGCCACCCAGGCACCCCGATTTTCGTTATTTCTATATAATTATATTATATAATATATATTATTTTCTTTATTTCTATAAAATTGTTATTTTCTTTATTTCTTTTTTTTAAGATTTTGTTTATTTGACAGAGAGAGAGACAGCGAGAGAGGGAACACAAGCAGGGGGAGTGGGAGAGGGAGAAGCAGACTCCCTACTGAGCAGGGAGCCTGATGCAGGGCTTGATTGCAGGACCCTGGGATCATGACCTGAGCCGAAGGCAGACACTTAGCCGACTGAGACACCCAGGCGCCCCTATTTTCTTTATTTCTATGTGATTATTATTTCTCTGTTTCACTATTAGAAGTGGGAAGGAATGCAGCAAGGGTCTGGTGGTTCTGTCTGATAGTCCCAGATATTTACATTGTCTTCTCAATGAGCTTTGCTTCAGCCTTTGCTGGACATGAAGTTGTCAGACACAGGCAGTGCTTACATGTTTGCTTTGGGGAAGTGGTGGGTAGGTTTCTGACCCACTCTTCTGATACATCTTACTCTGCAAAGCATTTCTTACTTCTGGAAAGAAGTAAAGACATTTAGTTTTGTTTCTTGTTTTATTTTGTGTTAATGGCTAATCATCCGTTGTCGAATATTTTGTCCTAACGAAAGGAGAAAATCATTACGTGTTAGGAAAGGCCATGTGTTTGGCAACGCCACCATTGACTGCAATCCCCAGTCTTTTTAAGGAACTCTGCCATCTTCTTCACAACACTGAAAAAAAATGTGATATTTTGACCCAGGCTCTTTGAGCATCTCCAAAGGGGTAAATGTATTGCTGAGAAATATGACTTGTACCTGTCACTTGAAATGATAGGAATGCTTTTACTGGCATTCTTGGAGAAGTTATTTTAAAGCCTTGGGTCAGCCCTGTCCCTCTGGCCCTCATATGCCAGCATGGAAAGGAGGAGCCATCTTGTCGTCTGTGCCCAGTAGGCTGCTCAGCATCCTTGGGCAGGTCAGGCTGGGAGAGGAACAAGAGCACTGAGGTCCTAAGCCAACTTAAGGTAACCAGATGACTGGATCCTGGTTCTTGCTCCGCCCCTTATTCATTGTGCAGTTTTGAACAAATTACTTTTCTGTCTTTGTGTCTGTTTTCTCGTCTATAGAATGGGGGTATTAATAATATATCTACCTTACAGGTTACATCAGTGGCTCCATGTAAAGTACTCAGAACTTTGCCTGGCTGCTTATAAGTACTCCAAGATTTACCCTTTTGTTACTATGATCACAACTTTCAGCAACTGAGATCACTGCACTCTAGCTGGCCTTCAGCTGGGACGTGTCACAATGCCTGTAATAATCATGTCTATTTCTGGGCTCACTGAGTATCTTTAAGTGAAAGACATGCCTTCTCTTGCAGCATGGATCACATTTTTTAATGTGGAGATAAAGATCACAGGACTTCTTAAGCTTGCACTGCACTGTGGTGTCCTTCTCTCCCACACAGGTTCTCCGAGAACTTGACTTCATCGGTAGCATGCCTTCTCAACAGTCACTTGTACTGTGCATTTAGCTTATAGCATGGGCTCACTAGTAGTATGCAATTCGTCCCTAGCATATCTTCTCCTGAGCATGCATTCCTCTGAGGCATTGGTTTTTCTCCAGCACAGATTTTTCTCTTCTCTTGCATGGGTTTTTGAAAATGTACCGATAATGTAGTGTTCAGGCAAGTGTCCTTCATACATGCCAAATTTCCGACATGTCCCCTGGGCATCTGTTGTTTTATCTGCCTGTATTACTTTTGGTGTGCCTATATGACAGTAATTACTCCCTCAGATTGTGTGTCATTCGCTTAATCAATATACAACAGGGTCATTCATTAAAATAACATTTCCCATGGCTGGTGTGAAATCTCAGTGAATATATTATGGTGAAAGTCCATCTATCCAATTTGCTTAACATAATATAGTTGTTCATTTAATTGAAATGTTCAATTAGGATATGGAATAAAAAGATTATTAGCATAATTAGACAGTTTATTTTAACTTAAAAAGACAAGTGGACGTTCATTGTGACTGTTCAGTGAAGGGAGAAGATCTCTATATTTTTATTATATGATCCATTCTGAATCTCAGCATTGTCTTTTTACCTCACCCATAAAGCAACATCCAAGACTAGCAATTCTGGACTCCATTAAGTGCATTGAGGATCTAAATGTACTTGGGAAGAAATCGGCATGCAGACTACCTCTAAATTTGCATGATTCCCTGCCCTGAGATCTTTCACTCTTGTCTAATTTGGCAGCAATACTTTTAGCAATTAACATTTAATTGTTTTTTCAAATTAAAAAATGGGCAGAAGACACGAACAGACATTTCTCCGAAGAAGACATACAGATAAGTAACCAACACATGAAAAGATGCTCAACATCCCTCATCATCAAGGAAAAGCAAATCAAAACCACAATGAGACATCCCCTCACAGCTCTCAGAATGGCTAAAATCAACACCACAAGAAACAACAGTTATTGGTAAGAATGCAGAGAAAGGGGAACCCTCCTACACTGTTGGTGGGAATGCAAGCTGGTATAGTCATTGTGGAAAACAGTATGGGAGGTTCCTCAAAAAGTTAAAATAGAACTACCCTATAATCTAGTAATCACACTACTGTGTATTTACCCAAAGGATGCAAAACTACTGCAAAGGGATATACATGCACCCCCATGTTTATGGGAGGATTATCTACAGTAGCCAAACTATGGAAATAGCTCAAGTGTCCATCAACTGATGAATGAGTGGATAAAGAAGATGTGGTATAAATATACAACGGAATATTATTCAGCCATAAAAAGAATGAAATCTTGCCATTTGCAACAGCATGGATGGAGGTGGAGAGTATACTGTGAAGTGAAATAAGTCAGAGAAAGACGAATAGCATATGATTTTGCTTACATGTGGAATTTAAGAAACAAACAGAGGGAAAAAAGAGAGATAAATCAAGAAGCATATTCTTAACTGTAGAGGACAAACTAATGATTACTGGAGGGGAGGTGGGTGGGGGTTGGGTAAAATGAATTAAAGAGTACAGTTATGATGAACACTGAATAATGCATAGAATTGTTGAATCACTATACCGTACACTTGAAATTAATATAACATTATATGTTCATTATACGGGAATTAAAATTTAAAAATGAGCACTGGGTGTTATGCACAACTAATGTATCATTGAACACTAGATCAAAAACTAATGAAGTACTAGACAGTGGCTAACTGAACATAAAAAAAAGAAAAGATCTTTACAATGCAGAAAATTAATAAATGAGTAAAAAAGGAAGATATTTAACTCTTTTTCCCCCAAAACATTCAATTTGGTGTTCATTAGGATAACTTTTTGTTACAACTGTATTTAATTAGATTCCAAAATAATTAACACAATTAAATATTGCAACAATGACTCTAACTGCCGTGAACATTTGGGAAGAAAGATAAGTGACTCTTCCTACAGACAAAACTCAAGTGGGGGAGGCAGGGAAGTGTGAGAACCTTGGGGACACCCCTGCAACAGGCCTGATACTCCCATTAGCCGTATGTTTCCTCCTGGGAGTGGACAGCAGATCTGGGGACCACTGAGGTAAAGGTTCACTAATAGAACATGGGTTTCCCTTGCTAGCAATCCTGTGAATGTTTTACATTCAACTTCCCAATCATAGTGTAATTTTGCTCTATGAAGTAGAATGTTGAATAATTGCTCCATAGTTTGTTCTCTGCTTTACATAAACAGCACAATTTATTAATTTAGATTGAAAATAATTATTTCGGGCACCTGGGTGGCTCAGTGGGTTAAAGCCTCTGCTTTCGGCTCAGGTCATGATCTCAGTTTCCTGGGATTGAGGCCCGCATCTGGTTCTCTGCTCAGCAGGGAGCCTGCTTCCTCCTCTCCCTGTCTCTCTGCCTGCCTCTCTGCCTACTTGTGATCTCTCTCTCTGTGTCAAATAAATAAATAAAATCTTAAAAAAAAAAGAAAAGAATTATTTCATATTTATTCGAAACAAAAAGTATGACTGAGTTAACATTTAAAAATATTTTTTAATTTTAAAAATTTAAAAAGATTTCTATAGAATTTTTATTTATTTACTTGACAGAGAGTGCACAAGATCTCACAAGCCAGTGCAGCAGCAGAGGGAGAGGAAGAGGCAGGCTCCTTGCCAAGCAGGAAGGTTTGACGCAGGCAGGGCTCCATCCCAGGACCCCAGGACCATGGCCTGAGCTGAAGGCAAATGCTTAACCGACTGAGCCACCCAGGCGCCCCAAAAACTACTCTTTTTTTTTTAAATAACAAAGCAGGTTCTTAAAAGGTTTTGTACTGAATTTGAAAGGCAAATGGATTGCTGGTCCTGTAAAATCCAATTTTCAGTTATTTACATGCATACTTCCAATTTACAGTGTCCTCTTTAATTCTGCATGTGTCAGGGACCCCAGAGGAATGTCACACTTGTCACAACCCCACAACCTTCATTTACATTTGAGTCCTGTTTGCTATTTGTTTTTACAAGATTCCTTGGAACTGTAAAAATGTAGTTACTGTTTTCATCATGAATTTTTCACTGTGGTGAGTGATTGTTTTGCAACGAATCAATTCTGGGGAATTAAAAACTTAACACCAAACAATAGAAATAACAATAACATAAATTTGACAACTGGAAATAATACGAAATGGCATGAAATTCCATCAGCCCAAATGGAATGCAACTAAAGGACTCGTGATCAGAGATCAACGGACAGATTTATTATCTGTAACATACGACAGCCTTTTAGTCCCTCATGACTGTTAATATGAACATAATGATCTTTTATTGAAAATCATTCCTTATCTAACCTTTCCAATATATGAAGGGTGTGTGTGTGGGGGGAGATTGAGATTGAGAAAGAGAGACAGAGTGAGAGATGGAGGATATTATATTCTTTACCTTCCAAGGTACCAACCAGCCTGGAAATGACCCCATTCTGTGGGCCACACTTTGAGGGCCCTGTCCTTGCTGGTCCTGGCTGGTAATCCAGGCTCCCTCCCTCCATGTGAATCCTCCTGTAGATTGCTTTCCCGATAGTGACTCTTGGCAGATCCACTCCAATCCATCTGAGAGGACTGACTGGTATCCCTAGGGAGGAACCCTTTCTTTCCTGGAGTTCCTGGCTTCTTCTGCAAACTCATCCATCTGCTCCTCAGAGCTGAGCTTTGCCAAGAGTCACTGGAAAGGGCCACGCAGGGTATGGTGAACTGCCTGTCCTTGTGCTTCAAAACCAGCCTGCTCTTGCTCTAATAAGGGGTATCTGCTTCTGTTACCTGGCTTTCGTCTCTAGTTATACGTGTGGTCTCAACTGTTACTTCTTTGCAGTTGTATAGACAAAGATGCTGTTTTCTTTCTCTCTCTCTCTCTCACACACACACACATACACATGTGCGTGCGCACGCACACACACACACACACACACACAGTGCCTTGATAACTTCAGACATGTGATGGGGTTTGCAGGCTCTATTTGAGATTTGCAGATGTGCTATTCATCTGCTTTGATGGAATGAAAGGAGGAGCAGAACGCAGACTCGACAATCATTGGTCATTGCACAAAGTTGAAGACCAAGCAAGACTAATGACAGCCATGGTTTTTATCTGTGGGTATCATCATGGCGAGGGGCTAGACAGTGTACCTGTAATTAAAATTATTCCTGATGTACCTCATAGTTAAACAGATGTAAAGATGCTTAAAGATGCCATTTCTAAAGGGCATTTGTAAAGCGCTGATTGGATTATCATAATGTAACCAAAATACAATTACCCAAGTTAAATTGGAAACAATAAGCGATTACTTCTTTTTTAGGCTTTGCGGTTCCCAATATACTTTAGGGTGGTTCAAACATACACGCATTTATGTCTGGAGATTAACAAGTAGAATTTAATTATCATAATACATCTTCTTCGATGCCAGAAATGTGCAGTGATAGGGAGCGTAGTTCATTTCCTTTGTGAAATGAGAACGCTCAGAAACAACGCCCACGATGTCCACAGGAGGCTGCTTTAGGGGAGCAGTAAGAGCTGGCGTCAGGTCTCCTGGGCCATGCGGGCATTTTCCTAACTGAAAACAAAACAAATCAAAACACGTGATTGGTATGCTATGGATCTCAACTCTAGTCTTTTGCCCTAGGAACCCGGCCTGGCTCCTGTTCCTCTTTCATTTCCCACCTCCTGGCATGGCTAAGGAAAAGCTCTCCTGGGGCATGGAAGCAATGCCGCCAGCACCCAACACCCGGGGCCCTGTCCCAGCCGATGGGAGACGGTCTCCTCCATCCCTGCAGGGTAGGGGCTGGATAGACTCCAACTGGGAGTCCGAACCGGGAGCAGAGGGTGAAGGAAGCAGGAGTATGTTGAGCAGTGAAGAGAGGGAAGGAGAGTGTAGAACATTCTCAACAGCCTTCGGAAGGGAGGCAAAGCTAACCAGAAACTGTTCTGACATCAGACTACTGGGGCCCTTCGGGTGTTCCCCACACACGGCTCCGTGCCGGGAAGTGCTTCTATTTTGAACATTTATACCGCGGTATTTCCTGTTCCTCCTCCTCTGCTTCCTCTGCTCCCTCCTTCATCCTCCCCTTGTCCAGAGGGAAAGGAAATTATTTTGTTCATGATGCTACAACCTGCATTTCCCCCAGTTGGTTCCACGTTTGCTGAAGAGTTGGACAGGCGTTTTTTGTTTTGTGTTTTGTTTTTGTTTTTTTCCCCTCTAGAATACACAATTGGTATATTATTTATTTATTTATATTTTTAAAGATTTTATTTATTTATTTGACAGAGAAAGAGAGAGACAGCGAGAGAGGGAACACAAGCAGGGGGAGTGGGAGAGGTAGAAGCAGGCTTCCCGCAGATCAGGGAGCCCGATGCGGGGCTCGATCCCAGGACCCTGAGATCATGACCTGAGCCGAAGGCAGAGGCTTTAACCCACTGAGCCACCCAGGCACCCATGATTTTTTTTTTTTTAAAGACTGATGAATCTGGTACAAGTGTAATATACACAGACCAAATATGCCTGTGGTCTCCAGTTTCATTATATTGGTTAACAGTTCTTTAGTGATTTATTAAAACATCAAGTTCATTTAAATAAGACAGTAAAGATTTTAGGATTAGAGGAGTAGGGTTTGACTAGTCAAGGAGCAGAAATTTTTAGCTCTGACTACCAGTGTGTCTGACCTGTGAATATCTAATCAAATAAAATTGCATTGCAATCATTTTTAGGCTTTAAATAACTCTTAACTTCCTAACTTGGGACTTTTAACTAGCTGTTGGGGTTTTGAGAATATTTCTAATATATATTTTTGTTCTACCTCACGTTTTTCCCTTCTGACTAGATTCTACCAATGACTTTCTCCTGCATTGCTCTCTGATTTTTATAGATAAATTAATTACAGCAATTAATTATGCATTGGGCTTAGGAATGTAGTAGAAGATTTGACCTTACATAATCACAATTATAGAACAAAGGGATGAAAGAAAAATCTAAGCAGACAGACAACTTGGATGAATGCTTGGCTCCTGGATCTCTGGATGTTGTAGATGTTGGTACAAGACCAGTAACTTCCATGGGTACCGCCCTGCCACCCAGAAATAGTGAGTGTATCATGGAGAACCCAATGAATACAACTGATTTAACGAGAGGTCTTTGGGTAAACCCACTGTGGCCTCACCCTATGTCTTTTTGCTTAACTTTTCCTGTTTTTATGAAGACTGATGAATCCTACTGAAAGACTGTGGGTTTGTCTGTGACTGCAATCAGATTGTATCTTGCATTTCTTGGTCACAGAATTAACCACTTAAGTGAATACATTATGAAAAAATATACCTAAGTAGATATGTACACACAATGGTGAAAAAAAAAGTTCATTGGGAACAGAAGAATTTTGGAAATGTATCTGCCCAAAATGGTTGATTTCCTGGATGTGGCCTCCTTCAGTTCTCTCTAAGTTCCAGACAGTAAATAAAATGTGCAGAGCTGCACAAAGCCCACAGCATCTGCGGCTGCTCCCGCCAATTAGCGTTCGCCCTCAATCAGTCCCGTTGCAGGACCAGGCAACAAAGGCCAGACCGGTCTGTCTGCCTTAAGACGAGAGAGAAGCGCATTTTCGGAGGTATTTATATTTGAAATTAATTTGATCATATTGTCTGCAAGACAACCAACAGCTGAATCTTCTACCTGCGTCCCCCAAAGCATTTCGAAACTACGGGGCTGAACCATGTTCTAGTAAAGATGGACTTCAGCTGCTTTTAGCTTTAATTTTTCTTTTTCTTTTTTCTTTTTTTTTTCTTCCTGCCTTCCTGTTTTCTTTTCTAGTGTCTCAGTTGGTAGACAAATACACCAGTATTTTGTAGTTTATGTCAATTTATGTTGAATGCCTCTGTCTTTCTGATACACAATAGCACTTATGCACCCTTTGGGGTTCCAAAGCTTGCCTGAAGTTTGTTTACACCCTTAATACAAACCCAATGTCTTCACAAGTCCTTCAAAGATTGCATTTCCAATATTGGAGAAAAGGTGATTCAGAGGACTATAACACACATCTAAGTAACTACAAATTACTTCCTGCTTTATCAAAAACTACTCTCATGGATTAACTTCATGGTGCAATGCTGTGTCTGGAACAATATATCATGAATAATACCATTCCTACAGTAGGTGATTCAAATGGCTTTTGAATAAGCAGTATTCCGTTTCCCTCAGTGCCTGGGCTTCCCACAGAGACTTATTCAGCCCTAAATTGGGAATAAATAAAGCATACTGTTAGGAAAAGTGTCTCCGAGGCTTATGCTTATGCTAATTTATTTAAATATATACATTAGGACAGTGTGGATCTGAAGATTTAGGGGGTCTTTGAAAGTTCCATATGCAGGCTATCCCTTTTATTTAAGATCCAGTTACTGCTGATGCAATTTTTCCCTGTTGACTTTTTCTGCTGCTGAAAAGTTATGTATCACTTCAGGACAATGATCATCTTTAGTGAATCATCCAGTTTTTCAATCATGTTAAGTGTGTGCAAACAAAGCAGGGTGACAATTAGGCTTAGAACTCCAGCTTTGATTGTACAGAGCACTTTTAAGAAAAACTCACAACCACATTTGGGGAATTTGGGTTTTTGGGAGCTCCTTTTCATTTTTTTCGGCTGTAGCCCTGAAGAATGAAGTAACGAGTGTGCAAAGCAAGCCGGTATTCCTGACTCTACTGAGCCGAATGCCAAAGCAGGCTTTTAGATCCCCCGAATGTCTATCTAAAATGCACGGATAACTCCAGGAAGCCAGGAGACAATCAAGCGAGGCCAGGAGAGACACCTGCCAACACTGATGCAGCCCGAAGCCATTTGCTGTGCACCCAGAATGTCATCGAGTGCATCNAGCAGGGTGACAATTAGGCTTAGAACTCCAGCTTTGATTGTACAGAGCACTTTTAAGAAAAAGTCACAACCACATTTGGGGAATTTGGGTTTTTGGGAGCTCCTTTTCATTTTTTTCGGCTGCAGCCCTGAAGAATGAAGTAACGAGTGTGCAAAGCAAGCCGGTATTCCTGACTCTACTGAGCCGAATGCCAAAGCAGGCTTTTAGATCCCCCGAATGTCTATCTAAAATGCACGGATAACTCCAGGAAGCCAGGAGACAATCAAGCGAGGCCAGGAGAGACACCTGCCAACACTGATGCAGCCCGAAGCCATTTGCTGTGCACCCAGAATGTCATCGAGTGCATCTTTTGTCCTTTGTGCTTACGAGTGTTCATCTCCCGTTCCTTCTAAACAGACAGGACCCAGCAATGATACAAGAATGGGGTCAAACCGGGCGCCTGGGTGGCTCAGTGGGTTAAAGCCACTGCCTTCAGCTCAGGTCATGATCTCAGAGTCCTGGAATTGAGACCCACATCGGGCTCTCTGCTCAGCAGGGAGCCTGCTTCCTCCTCTCTCTCTGCCTGCCTCTCTGCCTACTTGTGATCTCTCCTCTATGCCAAATAAATAAATAAATAAATCTTTCAAAAAAAAATGGGGTCAAACCTGGCTTCTCCCTCTCCACATCCATTCTCTGCACACAGCATGGACTCCGAGGACCCACTTTCCCTCAGCTCAGCTGGATCCTTCCTGGGCTTTCTCACCTAGGTTTTGCAATGGCCGTGACACTGGTATCCCTGCTTCCCTCCTGAGTCCCCGTATCACAGACCACAGGATTTCAGAATGACCTTTTCTTTTGTATATTCTGCATCAAACCTTTTTTTAACGTTATCGTATAGATCATAAAACTACCCTATGCTCCTGATAAAACACGATCGAACAGCTCAGAGGGGGAAAACATGTAAAAGACCTTCTTTTACCGTACAGACATTTCACTCTCCACAAACAGTAATTTTAAACAATGAGTTTAATGCTTTTTTTTCCATTTCCTGATATTTTAAAGATTTTATTTATTTGTTTGACACAGAGAGAGAGAGAANTCACTCTCCACAAACAGTAATTTTAAACAATGAGTTTAATGCTTTTTTTTCCATTTCCTGATTTTTTTAAAGATTTTATTTATTTGTTTGACACACAGAGAGAGAGAAATCACAAGTAGGCTGAGAGGCAGGAAGAGAGGAGGAAGCAGGCTCCTTGCTGAGCAGGGAGCCCGATGCAGGGCTTGATCCCAGGACCCTGAGATCGAGACGTGAGCTGAAGCCAGAGGCTTTAACCCACTGAGCCACCCAGGTGCCCTTGATTTTCAATATATTTGACTCCCTGCTATGGAACACAAAGTCATTGTCACCTACTTCTTCTGTCCCACCTGCTGATTTTGGACAATACGTTATTTATATTTTTATTGCTATGATTTAAAACATTTCATTCTAGATTTATAATTATGTCTTTCTTTGCTTTGTCTGAATGTCAAACATAGAATCTGAGATACATAATGATTATGTAAGTATTATTTTCTGCAGAACCAAATGTTTTCTCATGTAATGTAGTTAGACTTGGAATCCGGCAGGTAAACAGCAACAGTGCACATTCATGGAGCAAACCGTCTCACTGGAAGGCACATCTGTGAACGGCCACCCAGTGCGGATGGCAGAGCCCAGAAAGAAGAAGCCTCAGTCACAGCAGAGCAGCTGCGCCAGCCCCACACCCCGGGCTCAGGTTTCCTGCTGAGGGATGGAAGAGAAATGCCCCCTCAAACCACCTGCACTGCTGGCCATTTGTCCAAACACGAATTTCTGTTCCAATGTCCTTCCATGTTGCCGTTCGCTTCTGTCTCGAAATTGTTTTATTTTTATTTTTATTTGTTTTAAAGATTTTATTTATTTATTTGACACAGAGAGAGAGATCACAAGTAGGCAGAGAGGCAGGCAGAGGGAGAGGAGGAAGCAGGCTCCCTGCCGAGCAGAGAGCCCGATGTGGGGCTTGATCCCAGGACCCTGAGATCATGACCTGAGCCGAAGGCAGAGGCTTTAACCCACTGAGCCACCCAGGCGCCCAATAAATCTTTATTTAAAGATTTTATTCNTGAGGGATGGAAGAGAAATGCCCCCTCAAACCACCTGCACTGCTGGCCATTTGTCCAAACACTAATTTCTGTTCCAATGTCCTTCCATGTTGCCGTTTGCTTCTGTCTCGAGATTGTTTTATTTTTATTTTTATTTTTATTTGTTTTAAAGATTTTATTTATTTATTTGACACAGAGAGAGAGATCACAAGTAGGCAGAGAGGCAGGCAGAGGGAGAGGAGGAAGCAGGCTGCCTGCTGAGCAGAGAGCGCAATGCGGGCCTCGATCCCAGGACCCTGGGATCATGACCTGAGCTGAAGGCAGAGGCTTTAACCCACTGAGCCACCCAGGCGCCCTCGAAATTGTTTTAAAACCGTGTGGAGTCTTCTAGATTGATATTTTTCCTGAATTATCTCATTTTCTCTCTCCTTCTCCCCGCTCATCTCTCTCTTTCTCGCTCCCGCGCTCTGTCCTGCTCATTCTTACTCTGGCTCGTGCCCCTGGTAGAGTTCCTCAGCGTCAGATCACTTCACTCCTACACGCTCTACTTGTCCTTGTCCCCACTGGATTGTGCTTACGTTTAGGAGTCACAGTTTGTCATTACAGACGGTCCCACTGCTCTCAGCGGCAAGAGCGAAGCACGCTGCTCGTGGTCTCGCTTCCTTCTGCGGAGGGCTGTTTTCCTGGGCCTTCCCTTCCGTGCTGCTCCCCTGACATCAGGGACCCCTGATAGTCTCCTCCTTGTTAGCTTACGGAGGTGTTGATGGGGGGGGTCCTGACCACAGTGTCTGCATGGTGGTGGGAGGGCGGGCAGGAGGGCCAGGAGATGTGTCCCAGTGTCCAAGGCCAGGAGGACACCCCGCCTAATGCCGGGAGCCTGTGTCCCGGAGACGTGTGCCAGGGCCGTGCTGGGTGCTCTTTCCTTTCCATTCCCGTTTTCTCCTTCGCTTTTTCCTCTGATTGTTTCGGAGGTGAGAGTCCCTTTTCTGCTGCCCCATGGGCCTCATGCTCACCCCGGGGAACACAGCCCTGGCCACCTCTGAGGTCTCTCTCTGCGAGGCCCTTCCCCTCCCACTGTCTTCCTGGACACCCTCAGCTTTGTGACGCTCCTCCAGATGTCCTTCCCTGCGCCCCCCTCTGCCCCCGCCGGCGTGCACGCACCTGTCACCCTCTCAGCTGTCAGGAGTGTCAACCTCAGTGGGGAGTCGGTGAAGTCCCCGGAACTGGGCTCAGAGCTGGTTTGGAAAGGAATTCTTCCGAGTTGCCAAGTTTACACATGTGGGCCAGAAGATGAGCGTGGGGTCTAACGGGCCTGTCCCGATCTCTGCGGGATTCCTTTCTACGGGGTGGGGAGCGGTGTGAGGGAGAGCCAGACTCGGGCACTGCGAATCAGGCGGTCCTAGGCCTGGGTCTCGTGTTGTTGGCCTCCAGGAATCTGATGAGTCTACGAAGCGTCCACACGGACGTGGAGTCACCGGACATCACAGCCCCAGGACAGCGGACGGACAGACTTCCACAGCATCGCGGGATAACCGCTGCGAAGCACCGCACAGGCTTCAGGGAGCAGGGCTGGCCTGGCGGATCCTCGAGCGAGGGCACCGATTCAGCCAGGGGAGTCCAGGCGGGATCGATATTTCCAGCACAGGCCACGGCGAGCAGGCATGAGCAGTGCATTGGTCAGGGTTTATGTGGACATAAATTAACAAACCCCCAATAATAATGGGTTTCTGTAATCTCAGTTCACGCGCTATAGACAGGCTCTGAACTCTGGACGGGAGAGTCCCTGAGGATGGCTACTTGGTTTCCTCTAGGCTCCTTCTCAGCTGCTGCAAGGCAGTCAACACGGCTGCATTCGGGGAAGAACGGAGAAGGTGCGGGAGCCGTGAAGGTGTTCCTCCTCGTGAGGCCTCATCATTTTATTCTAGAAAAGATACATCCAACCCTCCACCCTGCTGGAGTCCTAAGAGTTCCCCCTACCCCACCCCTGCCAGACAGTGGTCAAACCCAGGAAGGGGCCAATTCGGGCTGGGGGCGGGATTGCAAAGCCTGTTCTGGTCTCTCATGCAGGGCTTTCCCCCCTGGGAGGACGGGATCTCTGCCTTCCCTTTGAATATAACAGGCTCCCTGAATCGAGAGGAAAGGAGTACGCAAGATGCTTGAGGGAGCACAAAGCCCTGACATCCACCTCAGAAAGGAGTCGGATATTGGGAAGTTTAGTGCTTTGGTCCCATCAGGACCAAGAGCACGGGGATCGATGACCAAGCGTAGAATCTGCCCAGGAAGGAGGGCCCAGATGGCCCCGCAGGACAGTCTCAGTACTCAAAGCGTTCCATCCATTTTTAAAAACAACAGCCACAAAAAAATGACCCACAGATGGTCATTATGCTTTTCATGCACATTAATGAAAATATATAGAATAATGAATGGCTAGGAAGTAATAAAAGTTTAAGCTCACGTGTAAGTACGCATCATGCACTCATCAGAAGAGCGCCCACATATATTTAGGAAACAGCCGTGCGTGCGTGGGAGAAGCTCATTTTGTATTCAGTATGCAAGCTGCGTGAGCTTTTCCAGTGCACAACGAGGTGTTTTAATTAAGAAAATGACAAGATCAGTTTTGCCTTTTACTTAGCTTTGTGGCTGGAAGACGGAGGCCTGGAAGTGATTAAGCAAGTTAGGAAAGTATGGTCTAAATCCAAGAGCCCAGATGAAAAGCATGGAGAGAGGATTGTAAGCAGAGAGTCCACAGAGCTTGGGGACTGATTTCCCGCAGGCCTCTCGGGCCTCGTGTCTGATACCTGGCACAGAGTAAGCTCCCACGTATGTTCCCGGAGGACAAAATAACTGAAGAGCAGAAGGCACAGGATTGGGGGATGAGTGGGGGTGGAAGGAAGGACCCTTCAGTTCAGCTGGGTTGAGCTGAGGTCATTGCAGAATATCTGAATGAACTCCCAGATCAAGAATTTAAGAGTGAGAGCTGGGTTGCGCACATTTAGGAACCGTCAGCGTGCAGAGAAGAGCTAAGGTCAGAACCCTCGAGAAAATCCAGTGGTGAGGAAAGAGAGTGAGAAGGAACCGTAGCAAAAGGAGAAGCTGAGAGGCTCATGACCATGAAATCCAGAGCAGCAGGGAGATGAGACTTTCCTCAACTCTGCCAACCTGAGCAGAGCCAATCAGCAAGATAAAGTATTGCTTTGGATTCAGCCATGAGAAGTTGTTGGTGACTCTGGCAAAACACATGGGGAGGAGTCTATGGGCAAGGCTCCAGGCGGGGAGGGACATAGCCTTGCTCTTCCCGCGCCCATCCTAATGGCACACGCACGTGTCCTACACGGGGGCGCCCAAGTGTGGACGTAGGCAGAGAAAAATCCAGAGATAGTGTGCATGTGTGTGGGGGGAGGGGTAGCAGAAAGGACGCAGGGAGGTCCCACTCCATGAAGGGCACAGATGCAGAATACCAACGCTACTGACACACGCAGACCAGACCGCTCCCAAGAGGAAAGTGACTCGTCCATATTTGAAGGAACGTGTGATTGTTTGCTGTTTATTTGAAGAGAATTGAGGGTGCGATCAAGTACCTAAAAATGACGGGTGACTATTTCCTTTTTAAGGAATCATGTGACATGTTCTGTACTTAAAGCATAAATGATCAGAAACATATATTCTTTGCTTCAGTATTTTTTTTCCTTTGACTCTCTCAGGAGTGCTCGGTGGGGCATGAACACAGACAAGAGTTTCCTCGACAACAGGCGGTCCTTTTCCTAAATTCATTTCTGTAGTCTTTGTAAACTTTGCAGTTGCTGAGAATCCATTACATTCTTTAAAAATATTATTGTGTCTGTTTTTAATTAAAATTGGTTCATCAGGTGCACAGCATGGATATAAAAGTAATAGGGTCATTTTTCATCCTGGACTTTCTTAAACGTGTGGTTGGTTTTTGCCCTTAATTGTCCACCAGGGCTTACTGCGTTTTGCTTATTATTTGTTTGTATTTCACTTTTTCATCCAAAATTGCTATCAGGCACACAGGCAGATAGGAGAATTTCCTTCCTGTGTAATTTAAGTCATAACATTTTGATGTAAAAGCCTTCAAAGGATTGAGAGCGGTTCTTGTATTCTGTGAGAAACATTACAATATTTTGGAAGCATCGTGATGATTTTTTTTTAATTTCATTTAACTGAGAGAAATACTGCTTTAACACCAATGCGGAGACCTGTCAGTGAATAATGACTTTAACCAGTCAAGATCCTTCAAATACTTCCCATTGGCTTGGAGCCTGATTAAAATGCACAGCAAGACCCCTGGAAACTGTGAGGACACCAGAAGGGGCTATTATAGAAATCTCCGCTGCTGTCAGTGTGTCTTGGCTTTTCCAATTAATCGTTATCAAGTGTACCCTCTCAACTATCGGTCCTTACCTCTCACTTATGTTTTTGCTCATTTCCGCTTTCTGAGACACGAGACTGGGCCATCAGTGTCCTCGATTTCCAAATCCCACACCAGGGCCCTGGGACTCAGAACTTGGGCAGGTGTCCCGTGATTCTCCAAAACTGTCTCGGTAGTTTTCTGTACTCAGCTTTTTTTCTCCCAAGTGTCCATTCCAAATCTTCTCTTCAAATAGTTGGTCTCATCCTTAAATTTCTCTAAGACAAAAAAATCAAAAATAAATTAAAAAAAGAAGTCATCTGACCCCTGCCTTCCTGGATGCCTTACCCGCTCTTCCTTCCTGCTCTTCCTTCCTGCTCCTCTCACTCACAACACAGGGGCCCCCCCTCCTGCTCAGGGCTCCCGACACCACCTGCTCTTCCTCTGCTGTTCTGTGTGTCAGTCCTTCCCTCTTCTGTGCGCTCACCCTCCTACTCTCCAATCGACATTTGCAGGGACTCTTCTCTAAACAACAGAAGGGCACAGAGTTGGCGTCTGGGGTCCAACACGGCTTTTCTCTCAGTTAGAAGTCCTGGGTCTGTGCCGCTCTCCTCCTGATAGCTCCCCCTGCTCGTTCTGCAATTGTTGGCATGGGACACTGTGGGCCCCAGACTGCTATGCACAGGACACACTGTAGGAGGTAGTTCACACTTCTGGGCCCATCTGTGGATTCAGTGGAGTGCCTTACACTCATGCGGTCTTCCCAGAAGACCCAGAAATTTCACTGGAACTAGCATTCCGAATGACTCTAAAGCTAGCTGTCCAGCAATCGCATTTTCAGAAATGCCACTAGAATGCAGACTTGTCCTGGCTCAACTTTGGCTTTCTCCAGCATCTTTCAATCATCATAGCTGCTTCTTTTCTTAATGGATACTGGATACATGGCTACAGTGTGGGGGTCACTGTACATGTGACTTGTTATCACTGCTAATGCTCTATTAACATTGTCTCTCTCACAGTTCCTTTCCTCTGGGCAACTGAGGAGTAATTACATTGGCTTCTTTTGGGGGGTAATGGCATTTTGAAGGTTGTGAGGTGCCTGAGTGGTCATCCCCATTCCCCGAGGACGTGTTGCCCATTGGTGAATTTCTGTGTATAGACACCACCTTCTCCTGCAACAAGGAAAGTAAGTTCTGCCCTTGGAGACAAAGCATAACTTCACGAGGGGTCTGTGACTTTCCTCTCCCACACATGAGGACTGTGGACATTTAATTAAAAACAATTGCAATGCTTTCTGTTTTAGGAAACCATTTAGCTTTCTGAAAAGTCTGGCAAGTCTTATTTGTTTATGCAGCGTATTACCATAAACTAAGTTATGACGTTACAGTATGTTGGAAAGAGGATTGTCCTTTGGAAAGCCCAGTAGCTTAAGGAAGGAGAGAAAACTCGAGAGATTTCAGGGATTTCATGGATTTTACATCTGATAATGGGCTGTGTCTTGGTAATATTTTAAAAAAGCACTTTAGAATAAAATATGATGAAAGATTCTTAAGTCAATTTTTATGCACTGCCTTTGAGGGCAACCACGCCCAAAGCAACCAATTGTTTTATCAGTCGAGTTGATTGAAACTAACACACCACAGGCTTCCTCAGTAAAAGTAAGGAAGAAAATCTCCCTGAATTCCCATTTCTGCTGTGTTAAATTGAAGTGTCTTTTGGAAATACAGAAATCGGGTTACCCAGAGTGCAGGTGGGGGTGTGAAGGAAGGAGGCAGCCAAGTACCCTGAATCTCCTATTCACATAAACCCCAGACAGTAAATTTAAGGTCTGAACCTTAACTCAGGGTAAATCAGGAGGCACGCAGTGCTGCTCTCACCTCTGAAAGGCCTGACATAGTGTGGGTTTCCCTCATGGGGAGAGAACGAGTCCTGGCTTCCGAACGACCAGAAGGGGTGGGATCCTGATAAATAAGACACTCATGGAATCCCCACTCTTGCACCTGAAGAGCAGAGTTAAAAAGATGCACCTTGCAATATTATTGCACCAGGATAAAAACATTTACTTTTAACATTTTTGGAAGGTCAAGTTAAAATCAAACTTAATATTTTTCTTCTTCCTCTTTGAGATTTGATTGTTCTGAAAGTTTGGAGAGAGAAACTTTTCTGTACTGTGTCTCTGTAGATAAAGAATTTGTCACATCTAGTCTCAGACACGAGAGGATACAGGCTCCTTGCACCTCTGGAGGATGCTTACTATGATATATGCAGTTTAGAACATAGGTAACACATGTGTCCAAACCACCCGTTGGTGGGTGGCCAGAGTGGACCGCTGTGAACTGGCACAGATACTCTGTAACAGGTTGCTCTTCTGGAATTAACAGAATTCATGTATTTGTTGGTTATTTTCCCTAATCACAGTGATAGTTAACCCACATTTGAGCTAACTTCTACGGAGAGGTGAGATTTACCCTTGAGTTAGGACCCACCTAACTGCTTCCTATCTGCTCTCTTCTTTATGTGTAACATCAGCTGTACGAGGCAGATGCTTCCATTCTGTGCCCATTGTATTGGTGAGAAGCTTGAGGAACAAGGAGACTAAGTAACTCAGCCCAAAACAATGTCTGCATTTATTAATGGAAGGACATGGTTAATGGTTTGAGGAATCAGAGGATTCCAGCCCGTTGCCAGGACAAGGTCAGTAAAGGTAGGGTGTATACCTAGAGTGATGGCCGGGAGCGAGATATCAGGACAAGAGAAATAACATTTATGTATTTCACATGTATTTGGTTCAATGCACTGAACACTTATTCCGCAGCTTCTCCACACCATCTCCTGGTTGAAGTTTAAGAAACACAAATACACATAAAAACCAGCCTCTTGCAAGGGACACCGTAACAAAGAAATTGTGAGCATTTCATGAGGGGGAGCAGCATGAGGGAGACCCCAGAGGGAGTGGTTTCCTCTCTGATAGCGGAAAGCCACTGGGGAACGTTGGAGAGGTGACAAGGTCTGAGCACTGGGATGGTGGAAGAGTAACCGCCAACAGGGGGTGGAGGGAGCTGTGAACAATTCCAGATGGTGAAGCCAGCTGCCAAGATAAACATTTGAGAGAGATACCTACTCAAGAGGCTCTCTTGGAGATGATTTTTTGAATCTGACACCAGAACCAAAGTAAATAAATAAATAATAAATAAATAAATAAATAAATAAATTAGACTGCATACATCAAATTAAAAAGCTTCTACACATCAAAGGGAATAACCCATAAAATGAAAAGGGAACTTACTGAATGGGAGAAGATGTTTTCAAATTATATATCTGAGAAGGGGCTAATATCCAAAAGAGAAAAAGAAGGAGGGGAGGGGAGAAGGGGCGAGAGAGAGAGAGAGAGAGAGAGAGAGAGAGGGGAGAACAAAAAATAAAAAGCCGTCAGTGTTCTGACAACTCTGGAACATAAGCCACAAGGGATATATGTCGTGAGATGAGACGTGGAACGTGGGTGGGTTTAGTAGGGCTTTTGGGATTTCCTCTGTGGTCAAGCTGTGAACATATGGGAGGCAATGGCAAATGTTCATTACATGATAAATACATGAGAGCTATTGGCATGTAAGGAGCAAAGCATGGAGAATCCACTGTCCCTCGACTTGGATCTTTTGGGAGAGATTGTGGGCATCCCTCTGTGTGCTCTGGAACGCCCGGAAGTATTCCATCTTCACTGGTTGGTCTTGGTTTCTGCTTTAGCCAAGGCGGGTTGGGCACTTTAGAGGCCAGCAGCTTTACCTGGGATGGAACAGACATTGTGAATTAGGCTGTGCCACCGGAGGTCTCTGGTGCAGCCTCCGGGTGTCACGTGGCCAAAGCTGACCTCTTTGCTGGAACTGGTTTGGGGGTGGGCGGGGCGTGGTGAGGGGACTGGGGAGTGGTGCCGGGGTGTTGACACAAGTTCTGAGCTCAGGGAAAGATTAGCAAAGCCTTCCTGGGAAAATTCAAATCTCCATGGCAAACTTGCGATGGAGATTGACGAAATGGCCCTAATAACTTCCTTGTGTAGCCCGTCTCCTGGGCTTCTCCAACCTGCACAGCTACCCTTTGAAAACTGAAAGCAAAAGTCAGTGAAATCTACTTAGTGGAATTCAATGGACATAATGAAATTAGGCTTCTGTTTTTTAGAATTCAAGAATTCTGTTCTTTAGAATTCTGTTCTTTAGAATTTAGGGTGGTGTTGTAAAAAGAAAAATAAAGATTTTATAAGAAAAGAGGTTTTAAAACCCAAAGAATTATAAATCATTTCCAACCCATAGGATGATATTTGTAAAGCACAAAATGACTCACTCTCCAAAAGTGTTAATCGTGCCAGGGAAGAACAAAACATTTCTAAGAAAGACCACTTTTTTTGTATTTTGCAAAAAATGCTATTTGGGGAAATTGAAAAGTAAAGTATCTAAACATTTCTAAGTAAATACTAAGAAGTCCCGTCAACTCTCCTCTCTGTGATTTTGTTTTTATTTTAAAGAGGTGTGAAAGGATAAAACTAAAGAGAAATGCCTTTTTCTCTCCTTGAAAATCACGTGTTCTCCAGGCAGGACGTCCCTGCACTTCTTTTCTCTGTGGCATCTTAGCATCCCCAATAATTGCTTCTTCCCGTCTCTTGATGTTTTGAGCGCTACTTTTCTTGTTTTCCTGAGCAGAAGTCTTGACTTTTGGATGTGTTCTCTCACTTGTTTCCTAGGTGTTTCTATCCTGAGATTCTTTGATCTTCCAGAGCCCCTTTCCGCTCTTGTGAATTCCTGGCAAAGTTGAAACACGGACGAATTACAAAGAACTTGCAATGTCAAGGGTTTTTCTGAAGACACACTCTGTACCATTCTTGGAGATTAATTGCTTCAGGTTAAAAAAGAAACTCTTAATGAAAAAAAAAGATTAAAAAAAAACAACCCAAACTTTTTCTAGAAAAAGTTTCAGCCACCCAGGTAGGACTTCCACTAATGAGCACCGGCTCCTGACTCTGGGCTGTGGAAACTGAGGCTGGCAGGAAGCTGGAAAGAGCCATCTCAGAGCTCGCTCCACAGGTGCCAAGTTCTAATTCTGGAAGCACTCCTGTTGTTGGGCGTTAGTGCAAAGCTACTTCTTGGGCTTTTCAGGAGAACATCTCAGTGTTCCTCATGCTCTCTCTGCCTTGATCTGCGTTGTTGTGAAATGACTCGTTATTTCACATCTTCTCCGTGCTCTGTTGTCGCCACACTTTCTAATCTGTACCTACAGTGGTTCTTTTTTTTTTTTTTTAAAGATTTTATTTCTTTATTTGACACACAGAGAGAGAGAGATCACAAGGAGGCAGAGAGAGAGGAGGAAGCAGGCTCCCTGCCGAGCAGAGAGCCCGATATGGGCCTCGATCCCAGGACCCTGAGATCATGACCTGAGCCGAAAGCAGAGGCTTTAACCCACTGAGCCACCCAGGCGCCCACCTACAGTGGTTCTAAGTGAAAAGCCAGTGCCTCGCAGTGCGATGGTCTCAGTCTGTGGTGCTCAGTTCCTCCCCTGTCCTTTGCTTTGAGGACTCAGCTGGCCCTGGAACAAGGGAGTCCAGAAAACACAGGGCGCCACCTTCTTAAGCTCCTAGGATCCTTCTCTTTTCTTTTGGTTACTCCTCCTCTTTAAACACATTCCATCCACTCTGCCATGGGCCTCCCTCTGGGACTGGCCACACAAACGTCCCACAGCCTTTAGGGGAAGGTAGTTTATTTTCAGCTGCATTTTAAGCCAGTTCCAATGGTTTTACACCAGAAAGGCATTTGGTAACCCCCATCTAACGTGAGGCAGGCTGATGGAGTTAGGGGCTAGGTGGTATCAAGAAGAGCTTAGACCTTGTCCACGTTTTTGCCTGTGTTTAGTCTTTATTCTGTGCTTTCAGATTTAGCCTTTCGTGATGATAGCTTGACGGGGGCAGGTCAGGGTACTGGCCATGAAGAAGACGAATAAACTGTTCTGGGCCAGAGGAGGCTAGAGACATGCCCCCTCATGTAAGGCAATTTCCTGGACTGGATCCTGGAATGGAAAAAGGCTATTTAGTAGAAAAACTGCTGGAACCTGAATACCGTCTGGAATGGAGTTAAACGTAATCCACAGTACCTGTTCCTTCGTTTTGGCACATGTTCCGTGGTCCTGTAAGATGATGACTTGAGGGAAAACGGACAGTGGGTGACAGTGTGTAACGTCCCTAGAAATCTAAAATCTGTAATGGGAGATAAAAATAAAATTTCCCACCAACCCAAAAAGAAAAGGAAGAACCCACAACAGAAAGTTTTCTCTGTAAATCTTGATGGAATGGAGGACTATCTCCTAGAACCAACGGGCAGACATGGCAGCTGCGGAGTGGCCCCTGGCCCCTTGGATCCAGAAAGAACAGGAGCTTGTCGTCAGGGTGGGCACCCATCGGCGAGAAGCCATTTTCTGCAGTTTCTGAAGAGAGGATACTTCGTTTTCAGAGTCGTTTATTGTTATGCAGAAACAGTCATGTGCATCAGTAGGAAAAACACAAAAGTCGCTGAATCCGAATAGTTCTTTGAGCTGTTCTTTCTGCCCTTAGGCCCCAGTTTTCATAGGTCCTCCTGGTTTCTTCGTGTTACGGAGGCATCGAACCCGGGGAAACAGGAGACACACAGAACCAGCCTGTGCTGGGATCCCAAACCGGTCTGCTCTCGCTGGGTCAGGTGGGCCTTTTCCTTTCCTGTCACCCCCGCTCCCCAGTAGCCAGGGCTTCCCTTATTTCTTGTGCACTTACGGGTGTCTCGGGGGAACTCGCAGGGAGCGGGGAGGGATGTCTGCCTGAGGCTGCGGGGGCCTCGCACAATTCCAGAGCAGAGACGGGCTCATCACCAGGTAAAGCAGGGGCCAAAGTGCAAGGCATGAGCTCACCAGTCCCAGATTAGAAGGGCTGCACAGCCAAGCTGTGGAAGATCATGTGGTCTCAGTGGATCCCAAGACAAGTTCTTTCTTTTCTCAGTGTCCTCTGTGGACCTGTCTTTCCTCCCTGTGAAATGTATTTTACCAGGAACTGCAGCCAGGATTCAGGCCTCTCTCTGTGTCCACTGTCCTCTTTGTTCTTGTCAACATCCTTCATTCTCCAACCTCCTCAAACAAGCCCAGGACATGTTCAGTCTGGAGATAGAGCTGAGAAGCCCCCTCCCTCCCATGGCTCTAGACTTTGAGTCCTCTCTTCCCCTTACCGCTTGTAGAAATTATTGCCAGAAAGACTCCCTCTTTTGTCTTAGCGAAATCTACATGGTCCTCTCTGACCGTGAGCACAGACGTTGAACGGAGTGGGGATGGGTCTGGAATCAGAACCCCTTTATCAGACTGAATCTGTTTCCCAGGCTGCTGGACCAAGGGACCACAGACTCGGGGGCTTACGGCAGCAGAGTGGTATTGGCTCACAGTCCTGGAGGTCAGAAGTCCAAGATCAAAGTGTCAGCAGGACCATGTTCTCCAAAGCCTGTAGAGAACAGGCTTTCCTTGCTTCTTCCTGCTCCGGCAGTTACCGGCCATGGCTGACAATCCTTCACCTGTGGCCACAACACTTCCATCCTTGCATCATTGTCAAATAGCACTCTGTCGTGTGTCTTCATGTGGCTGTCTTTTTACAGGGACACTAGTCACACTGGGTTAGGGGCCCACCATAATAGTATGACCTCACCTGAACTAATTAAACTTGCAATGACCCTATTTCCAAATAAGGCCATTCTGAGAGACTGGGAGTTAGGACTTCAACAGACCCTTACGAGGGGATACAATTCAACTCATAACACACATGAGAAACAGGACTGCACTCAGACTTTCATTGCTTTGCCCCTCTCCCCTTCAGGTTTCCTTCGGGTCAGCCTTGTTGAAAGCTGCTCCCCTAGCCCAGAGGTCGGAGGCGAGTCAGCAATGAGGGTGGGTGAACCGGGGTAGGTAGGGACCCCCAAGAGTCACCAGCTCCAGAGTGAGACATGCATTTCTGGAGTTACGGTTGGGGAGGTGCCTTCCATCTGGGCCCCCTGGGCCTCTCCCCACGGTGGTCATTTTAGAGCTCAATCTGCATGCATTTTCTCTGACTTCTGTACTTTATCGCATATTTGCTTTTGCCCCCAGCTCCTCAATTTATTCTCCCTGCCACGCTCTTGTCTACCACGCATTTCTGTGAAATGTATTTTACCAGGGACTGCAGCCTATTACTGTGTTGTGAAAAAAAAAAATTAAGAACTCACTCTCTCTTTTCTTAAAGTCCAGTGCCATTTGTTTTTTAGAAACACCTCTATATTTTGGGAAGGAATGTAGCCTTGTAAATGTAGGAACACTGATATTTTTTTCATCCGAGCTGTGTTATTTAAAGGTCCTGGTAAATGATGGTTTCCTGTTATAGTAGCAGGTGGAAAAGAAGGCCGTGTGTGTGTGTGTGTGTGTGTGTGTGTGTGTGTGTGTTTTAATTACAAAAAGCAAGGTATTCATTGACTGTAGGCCTCCGGGGAGTGCAAAAACATTTGCCTACCTCTCTTTGGCTATTGCAGCTAAGAATCCTTGACTCAGGGGGGCAGTGAGCAAGGCGGGCAAGCTACAGAAGCTCAGAAGTGTCCTTCTGGTGGCGCATGGGGTGGTGTGCAGGCCCAGCTTGGAGGCCAGAGAGGCTTAGATTTAAGGGCACTCTTGAGCACTTCCTCAGTTCAGATCCATGGACCTCCCTCCCTCAGCCGTCTATGTAGACACAACCCTGCTTACAGGACTGCTGTGTGAGGTGATGGGAAAATGCATTATTGTCTGGCACTGCGTCTGGTTTATCACAGATACTCCTTAACATCTAGGTGTTGTTTCATATGAACATAATATTTATCTAGATCAAAATGAAGCAACTTGGATAAAAGATGAGTGATGGGGGCAATTGTATGTCTTTAAGCATGAAATAGGTCCACAAATTGATGTGCTATCACTATCATAAAGCATATGCTCTGGTGCACTATACTACTATGGGTCATTTATTTGTTATATAATAATAATTTGTATTTGATTTGGGTCCTGGAGGGGCCCCTACAGTAGCTTCATGAATTTAAATGCTTTTGCTCAACATTTGTTCACATGAGCCCCACATGAGCTACCTGCATAGGAATAGTAACCAGCTAAAGACAAACATGCATGACCCACATTTTATGCTTCCACGACATTTGAAAGGAGGTGTGCAAAGATTCGAGTGACCTGTGATTTCATTTCTAACTCAACCAGTTTGGTGGGAAGAATTTATAGATGGCTTTAAGATCTCCACCCTCGGCGACCACACCTTACAAAACCTTTTCTCCTGAGTGCAGGCAGAACCTGTGGATAAGTGAAATACTGTTCTTGGGGACTTTGAGATTATCAAAAGGGAGAGGGTGTGCATGAGTCTGACATAATTAGGTGGGTTCTTGAAAGGACAGACTGCAAGTGCAAGGGGTCTGTAAGAAGGGTCACATAGCTGGGACTGGAAAGCACTGGACTTTGATCTAGACCTCTAGGACCTGGGCATCAGTCAGCAAGAAAACAGGAGCTCAGTCCTGCACCCCAAAGAAACAGAATTTGTCAGCACAAGCATGAACTTAAAGAGAACGTGAACTCTAGATGAGAATGAGCCCTAGTCGACATGTTGGTTTCCATCCAGTGAGATCTTGAGCAGAGGACCAGCTGAGCCAAACCTGGACTCCTGATCCACAGAGACGGTCGGATGGTAGATGTGGGAAATTGTTGTGGGCTGAACTCATGGTCTTTTGCTATTCATCAAAGAAAAAAATATATATATCCACTCACATGGCACAGAATTGGGGAAGATCATAAATAACTTCATACAAACAAATCCAAGAGCATCTTCTCCTTGCTAATTTTATTTGACATCTTTTAAACATTTTTAATTGGTAAACATAGGGTTTGGGTTCCAAGACCTGATTTGGCTCCCACTTTCCACAGGGAAGCTTGGACAAATTGCTTAACTTTTTTTTTTTTTTAGCTCCATACATTCAGAATAAAACTCTTATTCCCTTAGCCACCTCATAGGATTGTTTTCAAGATTCAATCACACAAGCAGACATGCACAAGCATGATCTCACTTTGCCCTGTGACTCTGCCCCATCAATAGCAGGCTCTTGTGTCACTGTACTTGGCTTGGTTAATCTCTCTGTGCCTCAGGTTTCAAAACAATATGTTTTATTTTTTTAAAAGATTTATTTATTTATTTATTTATTTATTTATTTATTTATTTATTTATTTATTTTAAAGATTTTATTTATTTATTTCACAGAGGGAGAGAGATCACAAGGAGGCAGAGGCAGGCAGAGAGAGAGAGGGGGAAGCAGGCTCCCCGCTGAGCAGGGAGCCCGATGCGGGCCTCGATCCCAGGACCCTGAGATCATGACCTGAGCCGAAAGCAGAGGCTTTAACCCACTGAGCCACCCAGGCGCCCAAGATTTATTTATTTTTTTACTTATTTATTTATTTGAGAGAGAGAGAGAGAGAGAGAGAGAGAGAGAGAGAGAGAGATTACAAGTAGGCAGAGAGGCAGGCAGAGAGAGGAGGAAGCAGGCTCCCTGCTGAGCAGGCAGCCCAATGCAGGGCTATCCCAGGACCCTGAGATCATGACAAAACAATATGTTTTAAACTACTACTTTCAGTGTGGTCTAGAGAAAACATTGGTCCTCAGAGGACATGTTAGTCAGTCTGTAAAAAACCTTCCAAATTCAGATATGGAGTATGTTTTGAAACATAAGTCTTCACTATCCTATATCCAAGTGCACAGTAATTCTAGTTTCAAAAGGTTGAGCTCATGGTGTATTACCATGATTTTTCAGAAGGCCAGGCAGGTTAGCTGGATAGCGTGCACAGGATCTCATGGGGAGCAATGCAGGGGTTAGCAAAACTGAGTTTTCATCTGGAGGTCAAGGTCTTCTTCCAAGGTCATTCAGATTATTGATAATTTGACTCCTTACAATTGCAAGAATGGGGTTGAAGATAAACATAAGTGAATAAATAAAATATAAAGCAAAGACAGTCCCTCCCTTATCAGAGTGAGTTTGAGAATCAGTGACGTGAAGGCTCTGTAAGATTTCTCACAGTTACAAAATTATGAGAACCTAAGTTTATTCTTACTTAGCTGATAATTCTTATTTTGGTATTTCTACTTGGCTCTCCTTCCTTTAATACCATAAGATGAGCTCCGGACATGACGTGTTTTCATCTTTTGCCTCATCTCATCCGTGGGTGGATTTTGGTCTAGATTCTTAGAACCTGGAACACAGGTGGTGCCTCTATACTTGGGCACTCAGAAGTTTGTGGATTTCAATGACAGGAAATGGAAGGTTTCAGATAGAAAACACTTATGTCCAAATTACATATTTGAAGTTCAACATAAAGATGATCCCTCCATTCATGGAAAAATCGAACGGTGCGCTATGTTTGACAAAAGAAATCATTCGATGCTTCAGACCTTTTTAGTGCTAATGAATACCCCTGACATGACAAAAAGCCTGCCGGGATGGTGCTCACATTTGAGACTGATTGCTCAGAAAGGGCTCTCCACCTCTGGAGAGATTTTCAGAAATGAGCCAAACACTGTTCTTTGAAATGGGTAATTGGTCATTAGCCGATGATCTCACTTGTAGTTATTTTATAGACAACGAAGGTCTTCAACATGGCAGAAGGTCGGATTGCTAAGAGCATGCACTGAGCAGTTCAGGGCAGAGATACCCAGCTGGAAATGTTCTCTGACCTACACGATATAATCTGAGTTGTCGTTTCAGGAAAAACCCTTACCTAAAATTGGATTCTGTTAGCTGCCTGTATGCTTTGGTTCTTTATTGAAATGATCATAACCCTTGTAACCACAGCACTGCTTGGGGAACAAAATCAGGTCATTCAAAGGCTAAACTAAATGTTAATACAAGTGTGAAACGAGCTTAGTACTTTATATTTATTTTCAAAGTTTCTCTAAAATTAGGAGTATAATATGCACATTTTCCCATTAGCTAACCAAGTTCTCTAGCAAGTGAAAATCCAGAAGAAACCAGAAAAAAAGAAGTCCTTAGATATATGTATCTATTTGTAAACATCCTTACTGTTTAAAATCCTAATTGAATAATGAGTTACCATTATATTTCCTTTCACCTTTTGAAATGCTCTCTGTTTAGATATGTTAGCCAGTGATTTTATTATATCATCCGCTATGCTATTGAGATTTTAAACACTCTGGGGAAGCCGAAAGACCTGAGGAGCACAGGCTGCCCATGACCTGTCATGAGGTCACCCAAGTGCATCCCAGGACCGTGGGGCTGTGCAGGGATGCTCACCAAAGTCAAGGGAACGATTGGTCAGAACCTTGAGAGATGCCTAGAAGAAGTAGACAGGTCAGGGAAGCCAAACAAAAAACAAACAACAAACAAACAAACAAAAACCCCTCAATTCTTGTTTGTCTTCCCCCTCTGTCTTAATTAACACAGAAAAGGAAAGTCCAAGAGGAATGAGGGAGCTACACCTGTCATCGCGGTAACAGAACCTCAGGATCTTAAGGAAGCAGAAATGCACAGGCAGGAGCTACCCAGCCTCCGTTCTCTCCAGAGGAAAGTGGTCTATGCTGACTTGGACTCAGGAAGCCACTTCCTCACCATCAGGACGACCTTTCTTGAATTCATGTTATCAAAGATAGCAGTGGGGCCATTTTTAACCAGTTTTTGGGGAGAAGCCCTTTAAAAATACGAAGTTCAAAAAATGAAAACAAAATCAACCTGTCAATTAGGGTCTGGCTATCAGCTGGTCATGTCAGCTGTTAATTAGGAATATCAGGTCTGATGTCAAAGAGCAGACATGAAAATGCATGTCTGAGGGGGAGATTCAGCGATCTGTCTGTTTCAAAGGCTATACAGAAAAGTCTCAAGAGCCTGAGCGTAATTGCCGTATTAATTCAGCTTGTCAAAAGCCACTGGAAACATGGTACTTGCTTTACTAACAATTCGAAGGACTTTGGCACTTCGGTTAGTGTTGATTTTCCTGAACTGTCCCGTGCATCTGGCTGTCCACAAGCTATTGTGTTACCCTTCAAATGGATCGATTTCACCATATGGACCATTGTGTGAGCTCTACCCGGGAATGGGGAGAGACCATGTGGCCGAAGTGATAGAATATTGAGTCCAGTTGTTTGTCAAAACAGCAACAAACCCAGCTGTCTGGGGAACACTAGCGCTGAGTACCCTCTATCAAAATAAGCAAAATCACAAAAGGAAAAAGAGATCTTTAGACCATCATCATTCTAGGTGGTAAGAAAGGATGACAACAAATTAAAGCTAAGATCGAGAGGTAAAATTCTAAGACATAAGTTTGTTTACGAAATTGAGCGCTCACTTGGCATGAACAATGATGATAATGCAGCCGTGGTCCCTTTACGGCCTTAAAAGTGATACGGTGTTAATACCACAGCCAGAGAAAGTGAGGAAGAGAATGACTGAGCGAGAGTGAGAGGGGAAAATTGGAGTACCCTAAACGTGCTAAGGGATTTCGCACAAACAAGGAATATCAGGAGAGCCTTTCTAGCTAATGATTTTTACAATAGAGAGTGTTTGGTTTATGAGTTTGGATGCTGTTCTGAGAGCAGCTGTTGCTGTTTATCTACGTTCTCCGATCACAAGGCTTTAGAATCCTCTCCGCCAGACGGTGCTCTCTTTCAGCGGGTTTTAATCGGAGTCAGGAAGGAGCGCCGCAACCTCGCATCTTCAGAGTGCTTTCTCAAACCACCTGCTGGCCGCCCGACGCCCAGCCCTTCGGGCAGGTTTTGCGAATAGGGTCACCCTGTTCACCTCAAGTGAAGTGGAGGAAGGAGGGGAAGGAGGGGCGGGCTCGCGCCTGCGACCTCGGCAGCAGGCGCCCGTAGGGACGCGGCGCGGTGCTGGTGGGGCACCGCCAATGCCCAGCAGGGAGCACCGCAGACAGCGCGGCCCAGGGCGGCCCTGCCTGCGCGGGGTCTCCAGCGACAGCCAGCGGGAGGGACTCGGGTCTGCAGTGGAGGCGCAAGGGAAGCCAGGGTGCTGGGGAAAGGGCCCGGCAGCCGTCGGCAGCAGGTCCCGGTCAGCCTAGGGCAATGCCGTAGATGCGCGAATCTGTCACTTTCCTCATGCGAGGTTCGTAGCTCTGCTCCAAGACGGTCAAGAACGAATAGGAGGAATGAACGACCAGCCACGGCGCTGGGTGGACGAACGGACTGGAGGCGCCAGGTCCGCCCAGAGGACCGGAACTAACCGAATTGAGGGCGGACTCCTTGTCGGTTATTATTCTAAAGGCTTCACATCTATGAGTTCATTTCATCCTCAGAAGACGCTCGGACGTGGGTCTTCGCATCCTCGTCGTACAGGCAGAGGCTGGGGGAAAGAGGGGTGTGCAGGGGGTGGGGGCCGGACCGCAGCAGATAGGCGGGGAGGGCGGCGCAGGGCCGTTGCGGAGGCTCCCCGCTGGGCCTTCCTGACCTGGGCGGATGCTTCTGTCTACAGCTGTGTCCCCCTCCCAGGGACCCCCTGTTTCCGCAGGCTCCCACTCTCCCTGCAAACACAGTCTCTAACCTGGCCTGAGGTCCCTGTGTCCCAGGGGCCCTCCCTGTCTTGATTTTTTTTCTTCTTCCTCTTCCCTCTCCTACCCTGCACTCCTCTCAGGGCCCCGCTGGGTCCTATTTACAGCCACAGCAGTCGGGGTGTACCTTGTGCCTTCTCTTTGCCAACTAGCGATTGCATTCCTTTTCCGTGGGCCACGTCCATGCGCTGGAGTTGCAAGCTTCATAAGTAGTTTCTGAGTGCCCAGGTTTTCCACTGGACCAAGGGCCTGGGTCTGTTCCTCCTGGTGACTGAGTGTGAGCTGGTGCAACACCAGCTATGCTTACAAGTGCCCTGAAATCTGTTCCTGTTCCATGGATGCAGCTGCACTCCAGTCCAGGTCTGTGTACAGAGAACATAGACTCCTTGGAGCTGCAGGACATGGTGGAGGGAGATGTTTTCTGGAGAAATTGTGTGCCCTGACCCCACAAATGTGATTCACAGCCCAGCTTCTACCAGAATTGAGGCATCCCTGGCTCCTGGGCTACTGCACCAATCCTATCCTGTGGTCAAGCCACTTGTGTCAAAAGAACCCCACTTTGGTAGTGGAGGAGAGCTGAGCTCTCTCCACATCAGGGGGTTCCTGGAAAGACAGGACCCAGGCTGGGGCCTGGTGGGGAGGGTGACAGGGTGTTACCAGGAATGCAGCTTGGAGAACCAACATGGCAAGAATAGGTCCAAGAATAGCTCCAACAAGCAGCACTGAGTGCCCGGCCTACGCCGGAGAAGACCTCTTTTGCTATAAAAAGCTAGAGAGGCCAGGCAGAGAGGAATGAAGAAGAGTGGTGATAGGTGAAGGTATAAATAAGTACGGTAGAGTCTTTGGGGATTACAACAAGTGTGTGCCAGCTTATTCTGCAGCTCTGTTTGAAGTGGGCCCTGGCATGCGTCCCTGAGCAAGGAGACAGACCTGACAACCTTCGTTGGCCACGCGAGGTCCTGCTTTCTGAGACAGTCCTGGCTTAAAGGTGTTAAGAGCATGAGTGCAGGGCGCCTGGGTGGCTCCGTGGGTTAAAGTCTCTGCCTTCGGCTCAGGTCATGATCTCAGGGTCCTGGGATCGAGGCCTGCATTGGGCTCTCTGCTCAGCAGGGAGCCTGCTTCCTCCTCTCTCTCTGCCTGCCTCTCTGCCTACGTGTGATCTCTCTCTCTCTGTCAACTAACTAACTAAATAAATAACCTTAAAAAAAAAGAGCAGGAGTGCAATAACCAAGTGCTTCGTGGGGCAGGAGACATGCCCTCCTCAGAGCTGCAAGGGCTGCCAGAGCTCCCTCGGCGGGGAGGGAAGATGAAGTGGCCGCGAGCCACAGAGGGCCTCTGGTCTGTCACTGAGTCAAGCAGCGGGGCAGGCGCGTCGGTGGCGTCAGGCATGGAGCCTTTGGAGCATAATGGAAGAACGATATTGTTGCCTCATGCCGTTGTGACCAGCCTCGCTCTCCCCGGAAATGCCCCCAGAGGAGTGAAGTGCAGCCCACTAAGTAACGAGGCCTCCTTGTGCATGGGCCACTCCCTCCCGACAGAGCTGCCACTGCAGGTGGCATATCACACCCGTCTCCGTCACCCCTGCACGCCTTTCAGCTTCGTGTTCAGGCCCAGAGGGACATGGTGTGGTGCGTAAAATCCCTTCGCTCCTACTGGGTCTCCCCCCAACAACCTAAAGACCAGCATCTCCCTCTCGCAGTCTGGATTCAGGGCTCTTTCTCTTCCCCGATGTTGGTACTGTCACAAGTACCTGCAATCCCAGTGAGCGGCCGTGACCTCATCAGAGTTGGGTGGGTTGTTTTTTTTTTTTTTTTTCATTTAATCGACTATAATGGAAAATCACAAGCTAAAATCCAGTGTTGGCCAGGGCAGAGTGAAAAAGCTTTTATTCCACCTCTTCAAGTGTATTCTTAATTGTGCTGCCTAATGCTGTATAATCATCTCCTTGGTGACAGTTAGCTAACAAAGTTGTTCCGTGATCTTTAAATATGTTTTTCAAGACCCGCGAACCATAAGCTGGTAATTGCCCACTCGGCACGATCAGAACTGTAACTGGTATAGGAGAAAAGCACAGAATCAGAGGACATCAGCCTTCCCTGAATGTGCGTTTGCAGGTTGCTAGTGCAGTTAGGCTCTCACAGGTAAATGGTTCTTGCAAAGATCGGGTGCCTCAAAAATGTATCTTTTTTTGGTATTATAAAACTTTATTGATTATTCGTAGTTTTGAGAACTGTGCATGTGAGAAAATCCTTTTAGTGTATGTTATTTGATTCCCGATGCAAGTGATGAGATGGGTGGGAACCTACTATTACTGTCATTTTCTAGATGGGACACAGATTGAGGGAGGTTAAATGTCCACCTGCTGGAAGCTGGGTGCAGGGGACTAGAATAATATCGAAGGCATCAGACACCTAATTTGTAGGCTTCTGCACCAGATTGGGAGAATCGAAAGAAAAAGTATATTTATTTAATCTTCATTTTTATTGAGAATTTCTAAAGATTCATTTATGTATTTAGGACAGAGAGAGAACAATGAGCAGGAAGGACAGAGGGAGAGAGAATCTCAAGCAGACTGCACGGAGAGCAGAGTCTGACATGGGGCTCAGTCTCACAACTGTGAGATCACAACCTGAGACAAAATCAAGAATTGGAAACTTCACTGAACAAGTCATCCAGATGCCCTGAGAATTTCCGACTTTACCACTCTGTTCTGTGTCCGGGGTTTTGCTAAGTGGTAAGAACATGAAAAGTTTTGGGTAGGTCCCAGTGGTGAGATGGTTAGCGTATCAGGCAGGCCCACCGTACCTAAACATTGTGGGGCACCTCTCTGAGCTCTGGCTTGGAAAAAAAAAAAAAAAAAAACAGAAGGGGGGAGAAATGTGCACACTAAGAAGAGGAAAAGCCCTTCATTTATAGGTTGGCTTTAATATAAGAATTAAGTTCTGACTCTCAAAGAGTTCATGGCTGCTGTTTTATTTTAAGAATTCTGAAATACAGGAATTAGATCAAATGAGATTAATAGCTTTGAAGAAAGATTGGCTCAGACTGTACGTGGCTCTTTTGTTGACGAATGAGTTTGTTGCCTTTCCAATTCCCCAGAAGGGATTCCTAAGAACAATATAAAGAGTGCTTGAAATTTCTCTTATATTTTTTTGAAGATCCTCACTGTGCTCAGTTTTGGCATCAGAAACCAACATTCCTACACTCAATTTATTTACGCACGTCCAGAAACAACTGTCCCCGGTAAATTGTGTCTTCTACTCTTAGCTTTTATTGAATGTTCTTGTAAGAAACATCCATTTGAAGAATTGGAAAACTGTAGTAGCTGAAAATATTGCCTGTGGATTCCAAAATCCTTTACATGAGAACAGAAGGGATATAATTTTCATGAATCTATACCCAGGAAAGAGCATCTCTTAATTTAAACAATTTGTTGGCTTCTCTTTAGCAGAACATAATAAATATGAAACATGAGTAACTTGGGGATGATTCATGATTGATGATTCAGGGCTGTACTGATATCAGACATTTATACATAAGTTATGCTGAGCCCACAATAATTTACACATCCCCATCTGGACTTACTGTCAATATTTGCAACTTGATGTACCCAAAAGAGGACATTTGCATCCTTTTCTGAATTGCCTGCAGTATTAGAGTCACTGGACACCCTAGAACTGACAGAAACAGGAACTTAAACCACGCGATTGTGTGCAGAGCAGATAGAGAAGAAAAGAACCCACGCAGTGCATGATGAGGCATTCTGTGATGCCTGGACAGCACGCAGAAACAGAGGAGGACGAGGGGACAGGGTGTTGCCATAGCCCAGGAACCAGAGCTGTTGAGAAGTCAGCCCTGTGACACAGCTCTCCTCCGCGAGCTGAAACCGTGGAATGAGGGGTGAGAATACAGCAGAAGTTGGAGCCATGGAAGCGATGCCCTGAGAAAAACAGATGGGGGAGGGGACATCCTGGTCTCTCCCCTTCCTCCTACCCTCTAGTCTTCCCACCGTGGCTACCACTGGGCAAAACTCCTCAAAGAGCCTGAGAAAAAGACTGACACACAGCCCAGAAGGGGAAGGTGAAAAAAAATGGGTCTGAAAGAAATGAGTACCCCATACGCATCTTGCCATGTAATCCTGACCACAGAGCTACAACATAAATGGAGTGTCACCAATCACAAAAGAAGAAACACAGCATCAAGCAAATCAAAGTCAACAAGCAGGGGCACCTATGTGGCTCAGTTGTTGAAGCATCTGCCTTTGGCTCAGGTCATGATCTCAGAATCCTGGGATCCAGCCCTGTGTTCAGCTCTCTGCTCAGCGGGAGTCTGCTTTTCCCTCTCACTCTCCTGTGCGTTCTCTCTCTCTCTCTCTCTCTCTCTCTCTCTCTCTCTCTCTCTCTCTCTCTCTATCTCTCTCTCAAATAAATAAATAAATAATCTTCAAAGTCGACAAGCAGAAGTGAAAGAACACCACCAAAGTGAGCAGAATTCTCTTGTTCCTACACCTTCTTGTCTCTCTTCCAGTCTGATCTTCTCCTCTGGAATGACATCTGCCCCTGGCTTCTTCACTTCGAGTAAGGGCACCACCAATACCCAGGGGCCCAGGCCCTGCCACCTGGACCCTTGATCAAACTGTGTCTTATATGGTATCTATTCCTTGCTACGTCTCAATTCTCAAAGGATCAAAGACAACATCTCTCTTGTCACTTAAAACACCTTCTTGGACTTTTTTCTTCCCCTCACACTATTATCGAGTCTCTGCATTGCATTTCATTCAAATTCTGCCTTTCTAATGGACTCACCTCCCCTAATCATCCAGGTGCATATAAATGTATTTGCCAACGTTCTGTGGTTGGCTTCTTATTCCAACTGTGTTTTCTTTCTGATCTTAATTATTTTCATCACCACCATCAGTAACACTATCAAACTATAGAATATTAATTAATATTAATAAAATTAACATTAAACACAGTATATTAAACTATATTACTAGAAAGAACTTCTCTTCTGAATTCTAAATGGGACTTTTGAGTGGTTCTTTGTAAATATGTAGCAAGTATATCAAAATCAGCATGTCTAATGTTAGGGTTTCTCCAGCTCAGTACTGTTGCCATTTTGGACCATGTGATATGTGGACCATGTGATATGTGGGCCATGTGATATGTGGATGTAGGATGTAAATTTGTTGTGGGTGTATTGTAGATAGCATTCACCCGTTGCCCCCATGGTGACAACCAAAATCATCTCTAGACATTTCTATGTGTCCCCTTAAGGACAAAATCCCTTCTTGTGCAGAGCAACTGCCTGACTCATCTTTGAATTTATATTTGCTCTGCATGTCTGCAAAATTTCCTTTGATTCACTGATTCATGAGTTTGCTGCTTCCTCGTTTTGTTAACAGCAACACTGACCTTGATATCCCTATGATCTGAAATTATAGCGTGATTGTATCTTCTCCATAGTCTTTGTATTTTATTTCCATCCCCTTGTCAAGTTGTTTAATAATGTCTTCATGGTGCCTCTTGAATCTATGTTTCTTTTTGCACAAGATTATGTCCTTACATGTTCTCGTTAGGGCTATTGCAATAGCGTGATACTCTATATAATCTATTTCCAATTTCTAACCATAGCCATCTATTGTTTTACATGGTGATCCCAGCTTACTCTCCAGAGCATGCAAGTCTGCTGACATTCTGTGTCCTCTAACTTCTAGAATGGTTTCCTCCTGTGTCAGTATCAACAGTAACTCCTCCACTCTTATTCAATACAAATTCCCATCCATTTATTTCAGTGTTTTTTTTTTTTTAAAGATTTTATTTATTTATTTGACAGAGAGAGAGAGAGATTACAAGTAGGCAGAGAGGCAGGCAGAGAGACAGGGAGAGGAGGAAGCAGGCTCCCCGCTGAGCAGGGAGCCCCATGCGGGCCTCGATCCCAGGACCCTGAGATCATGACCTGAGCCGAAAGCAGAGGCTTTAACCCGCTGAGCCACCCAGGGGCCCTATTTCAAACAGTGTTTATTGGTCATCATATTCTCTTCTTGATTCTTTGGACCCACTCATGTACAAAATTAACAGAAAACTCTTCTCTCATGGTCCTACAGTCTAGTAGGGTAGAGAACGAGGATAAATGCATAAATAAATAAATAAATAACTTGTAGAAAATATTAAAAGGGTAGTATGTGCTATGAAAATAAATAAGGCTACAAAGTAGGGCAGGGAATGTTGGTCTGGGCATATATTGTGGATTTTAAGAAGAGTGGCTCATGAAAATCATTAAGAATGGAACATTTGAGGAAAGACTAAAAAAGACTGAGAAAGAGGACCATGTAAGTTCTCAGGGAAACAGGGTGTGAAATAACAAACATAAAATTCCTACAGTATTCAAGTAACAGCAAAGAGACCTTCATGGTGAGAGCAGAGCTAGTGATGGCAAGATAGGTATATGACAAGGTCAGAGAGCTAAGTGACAGGGTGCATGACTTTTAAGGCTTTAAGACAACTTTGCTTGAACAAGACAAATGTTCTTATGCTCTGAACGAAGAAACCACACTCAGGTTATGAGCAGAGAATGACATAAATGAGTGTATTTTATTTCAGGATTACATGGGTCTCTGAATTTAGGGAAATTATTTGAGCTGCGATATATACACACATACATATTTGTTATTGATGTACAGATGATATCTAAAGCCATGAGACTACAAAGATGTGCTGGATAAAAGATAAATTTAACAGGAAAGTATCATACTGGGGGTGGGAGGGTAGGGATGGGGTGGATGGGTTATGGACATTGGGGAGGGTTTGTGCTATGGTGAGTGCTGTGAAAGGTGTAAGCCTGATGATTCACAGACCTGGACCCCTGGGCAAATAAAAAAAACAAAACAGGGAAGTATCAGTCCTAGAGGCCCGGGATCCTCCAACATGAAGAGGTCAAAGGGAAGAAATCTACAAGCTGTGGGGAACTTGGGTGGAATATTTAACTACCTCTGACCTCAATGTCCTCATGTAGAGTGCATCTTGTCTTTTTTTTGTGAGAATAAATGTTATATTATGTTTATAATTATTCAGTATGGTGCCTAGAACAGAATAAGTACTTAATATGGAGGATTGGTGATGATGGTGATGTGATGATGATGATTGTGATTGTAATATTGATGATGGTGGTGATGGTGATGATAGACAGTGATGATAAGGATAGGAATAAAAGAGGAGGATGACCACTACTACTAGGAGTTGTAGAAGAAGAAGAAGAAGAAGAAGAAGAAGAAGACGACGACGGAGAAGGAAGAGGACTAAGAAGAAGAATGAAGAGGAGGAGGAGGTTAAGAAGAAGGATAAGAAGGCCACAAAGAGAACGGCAAAATGAAGGAGAGGCATTATCTGCCCAAGAGAACTTTCTAAGTGCCAAGCTCCGAGTTAGGTGCTTTTAGGAATCAACCATTTCTAAACTTCACAATAACCTTGTGGGCAGCACAGTAGTGCACTCATTTGACAGATGCAGGAACTAGTGCTTATAAAAATCACTCTGTTGCCCCAGAACATATGCATCTATGGAAAACAAAACCCAGAAACCCTTGTAGAATCACATTTAGGTCTTGCTGATTGAGAGACCACTCTCTCCACTCATCTGTAATTTCAGGTTAAGTAAGGAAATTTGGTCTTGTGCTTTAAGGTAATTGCAGGAAAATGGCTGCATTTTGTGTGGAACACCATTCAAAGTAATATAGAGGGTTGCCTCTGTGGGTCCCAGAAAACGAGTCATACAAAATTTTTCCTAATTTGGGGCCTACATCTTACTTAAGTAATTTCAAAATACTGCATTAGGCTGGCAGGAATTTTTTTCTGGGGTGACTTCCACCTAAAAAACATTTCTTCTGTAATGAGAACGAAAGTAGCTTGAGGGAAAAGAGCTATAACTGTATTTCTTTGCTAACTTTTCTGACATCAACTTAGACTCTTCAAAATACTGATTTTAAAATTCTAATGTCACTGTATCATTAGTAACAAATGCTAGAGCAGTTGACATTATTTGGGAAATATAGAGTGATTAATACCTTTATGACATTGTTTCAAGTCTATTAATTACTTGGAAGACAACAAAATGTTTCATGTGGTAATAATGTCTAATGCTGACAACAAATTAAAAAATTATGGATCTGTCTGGTGGGATTAACATTTTTCAGAAGATTATTTAGAGTTTTTAAATTATTGTCTACATCTTTCTGTGCACAGCAATATATATAGAATGTGGTTTTGCGGCCAGGAATACTGAGTTTGAATTTTGGCTCTGCCATGTTCGAGATGTTTGCACCAGTGGTTGAAAGTAGGAAGTTCAAGACGAAAGCATCAGGTCTCGGATACAATGTATCTACGTATGCCTGGCACAAAGGAAGCCTGCTTCTATTAGAAATAGATACAGATGCAGATGTTCAAGCCTATTTCCAGGGGCACCTGGGTGGCTTAGTCCAGTGGGCCACGGACTCTTGATTTTAGCTTAGGTTATGATGTCAGGGTCATGGGATTGAGCCCCACGACAGGCTCCGTGCTCGGCGTGGAGTCTGCTTGAGATTCTCTCTCCCTCTCCTTCTGCTCTTCCCCCAGCTCGTGCATGTGAATTCTCTCTCCTTCAAATAAATAAACAAATAAGAAAAATATTTTTGAAAAAGCCTACTTCCAAAATGAACTCCTGAGTAACTTTATAAAGCAAATAATTGCATGTGTAGATTCTATATTCAGAATTATTATTTCATTGGCCTTCCTTGCTCCCTCCGGGCAGTGGTAACCTCACTTGTGATGAGCAGCTCACTAGTGCTTGGAAAGGTTGGAAATAGTTCAGAGGACCAGGTACTCTCGACTTTATGTGTTAAAGGACATTTGGAATGATTTTGACTCTGCTTTTTTTCCTTCATTCCCTGATGTTAGAACTTAACTCTCAGTAAGATATGACTCTGCTGTATTTCCTTCATAAAACATTTACTGGGCATTAAGGAAAAATAGCAGCCAGATAACATGAAGAGTATGATGGCCAGATATAAAGGCATTAATGCATCTGGTGGTAATAAGTTAGAAGATGAGAATTAAATGTTCAAAGAATTAGATACCAATAATATTTAGAAATAAATGCAATGAGAAATGTATATTACTTGTAAAGAAAAAAAACAAGCTTCATTTGTTTATACTGGTTATTTAAATATAAGGGAATTTGGGGGCACCTGGGTGGCTCAGTTGGTTAAACATCTTCCTTCAGCTCAGGTCATGGTCCCAGGGTCCTGGGATCAAGTCCCACAGCAGGCTCTCTGCTCAGCAGGGAGCCTGCTTCCTCCTCTCTCTCTGCCTGCCTCTCTGCCTACTTGTGATCTCTCTGTCAAATAAACAAATAAAATCTTTAAAATAAATAAATATAAGGGGATTTTAATAAATAAAGATACATATAAAGTTAGTGAAAACATTCAATGAAAATATAGTAATAAATACAAAATAGGAGGCCTATTATCCAAAAACACAAGATAACACAAAGATAACAAATTTTGTAAAGATGTGGACAAATTGGAAACCTCATGCACTGTTGGTGAGGATGTAAAATGGTGCAGTCACTCTAGAAAACAGTATGGCAATTGTCCAAAACGTAAAAAGTAGAACTACCGTATGACCCTCTAATTTCACTTCTGGGTATTTATCCAAAGGAAAATAAATCACTATCTGAGAGAGACTTTTGCACTACCCCACGTTCACTACAGCATTATTCAGAATAGCCAAGATGTAGAAATAATATAAATGTTCATTAGTGGAAGAATTTATATTACTTACATCCTATTTACAATAGAATATTATTCAGCATTGAAAGGAAGGAAATCCTGCCATAAGCAACAGCCTGGGTGAACTTTGAGGACATTATGCTAAGTGAAATAAGCCATATAGAGCAGGACAAACACTGCATGATTCCACTTACATGAGGAATCGAAGAGTCCAACTCACAGAAGCAGATAGTAGAGTAGTGGTTGTCAGGGGCCAGGCGGTGGGGGGAAAGGGGAGCTGCTATCCGATAGGCATTCAATCATGCATGATGATTAAGTTCTAGAGATCTACTCTATAACACTGATATGTATGTTATAATATATAATATATATTATAACATACAATACAGTTAATGATACTGTATTGCACACTTAAAAATTCGTTAGAGGGTAGATCTTATGTTAAGTGTTCATAGAAAATGATATACATGGAAAGAATGAGGCAATGCAATAAGATGTATTATATAAAATGCAATGTCCAGTGAAGAATATAAACAATTCATACTACTACTACCCATGTTCTCTGAAAAAGAGCAGTAGGTAAATTTTCAACAGCTCTTGGCTACCTGTAGTCTGGTCTATCTCTATAATTCAATGCCATACTTCATTTCTCTGAATCTCAGTGTTCCCATGTGCAAAATAGGGATGATAATAGTACATGTTATAGCATTGTATGGTTAAATAAAAAAGTATGAACAGATCTGAATGATGGTAATATCAATATCATCCCATCTTTTAATCCACAAAGTGATTCAACCTGAATTGCATTACTCTCCCCATCTGGAGAACATAAATTCACACATTGAGAAAACAGCTAGTTAAGACCCTAAACCCAAGTTCTTTTTCACGAAATAGTCTCTCTCAAAGTCTCTGATAAGAAAATAATGAAATGTAGAAAAATAATCAATGATTTTTATAATTGCATCTCTTTGTCTACAATCAACCGGAGAGCCTTATCTGGGTGTGGCTATAAGGGCTGGTTTCCAACCCAAGTCTCCTGGCTCATTAGCACTTGATGACTTGATGGCAGCACTCTGGCCCTCAAAGCAGGGGTCCCTCCAGACTCCCACTCTTTGGGATATTGTCCATCCTACGTGCAGGTGAAGAGGTGCCACTGGCTGCGTCCCACTCTTCTGAGGCTGTTCTTGGAGACCATGTCCTTGCCAATCTCCACGGATCCTCAAAGGATACGTCCCTGACTTGGGGCAGGGCTATGGAATTCCCAACATGTAGACTCCCCCCATCGTAGGAAGCCACTACAGCATTTTAATAAACCTCAGAGTCCAGAGCTCAGGGAGTGTCAGGAAGGAAAGGCTTGCTAAGTGACAGGTTCTATTTTCAGGAGAGATCCCCCCACTCTTAGAAATTCAGGCTCAAGGAAAGATGTTTCTCCTCAGGACAGTCTCTCCAAGAAGAAGGTTTCAAAACACGGTCCCTAGGAGTGGGAACTAAGATCTGAAGGCGAACCTCTCCTTCTTCCTCATTGCTGCTGTGAAAATTACCTCCTCCTCATGAGGCTGTTAATAGAATTGAGTGTGGTGTCCATCCCCCAGAGCCAGGCAAGGGCAGGTGAGAAGCATTTTTGAAAGGAAGGTGCAGCCACATTTACTAATGTTGCAAATACTGCAGTGAAAAAAAATAGAGCCATGATAAAATGTAGGAGAATGCGTAAATTATTGTATTTGTAATGTAAAACATAAGGACCCTATCAATTTGTAGTCCTAAGTCATTTTCCTTAGAAACCTTACCCAAAGAATATCATTCAATTGTGCTATGGTGAGTGCCGTGAAAGGTGTAAGCCTGATGATTCACAGACCTGTACCCTTGGGGCAAATAATAAAAATAAATAAATAAAAATAAATTAAAAAAGAATATTTTTCAAAATTGGAAAATATATAGCACACATAGATTTTGCAACATTATGTATGTATTAGAAATTAAAAGTGAAAACACATGTGGAATGATAAGGGATTAGGTAAGTGATTGTACATACATATGACATAATATGGGATACATAAATATTGCGGAGCTGTTAGCACTGTAAGGATTATATGCTAACATGAATATGTGTCTGGTATAGCATCAAATAAAAAGTGTAATATGAAATGAAAAAGCATAAGAAAAGCTATGCCATAACTTTTATTATGGTTAAAATGTATGCACTCATGGAAAAAAGTAAAACAGCTGATATATCTAGTGGCTATATTTCCTTCGTATTATTTCCTTTATTATTGCTAGAATATTATCCATGCAATCAATAAAAGTCAGAAGAGAAACACAGTGATTCAGGATAGAGGAATATTTACTCTCTTCAAATAGTATATACAAACTTACAAAAAATCAGAAAACAGGAGCAGCAAAATCAATTATCAAGATTTCAGATATGGAAATAAATATGGAAAAATCCAGATGACATTTAATTTTGCTTCTGTTTCTAGAAAATATTTTGAAGAAATTCTCATTTGCATACTGAAGTACCGAAATGTATGGTGCCATTCGTATTCATATTATTGAGTTGTTTTTCCCGATGATATTTCTTTTTCAATCACTATTCTACTTAAAACGAAGCAGATGGTTACATTTTTAGCATTTTGGATGTTTTAGGCCAATTTATTTTATTATTAAAGAAAAACTTTTCCCAGATTTAAAGAGATATATTTGACATATAACATTATATAAGTTTGGGGTACCTGGGTGGCTCAGTGGGTTAAAGCCTCTGCCTTCGGCTCAGGTCATGATCTCAGGGTCCTGGGATCGAGGCCCGTATCAGGCTCTTGCTCAGCAGGGCGCCTGCTTCCTACTCTCTCTCTGCCTACCTCTCTGCCTACTTGTGATCTCTCTCTCTGTCAAATAAATAAATAAAAATCTTTAAAAAAAAAAGAAAAAAATCATTAAAAAATATATGTTGAAGGTATATAAATATATTTTATATATAAATGTAATAGATATATTTTATATGTAAATATAAAATATATACAATATATACTTTATATTGAATATTGTAATTATATTCACAAAATATATATTAAATTGAATATTGAATATTTTTCTATATATTATCACAATATATAATATGTTATTGTAATATATTATTTTGCAATGTATATATTGCAAAATAATTACCCAAGTAAGGTCAGTGAACACATTCATCACCTGACATAATTAACTTTGCGTGTGTGCGTGGATGTGTGTGTGTGTGTGTGTGTGTGTGTGTGTGTGTGTGTGTGTTTGGTGAGAACATTTAGGGCCTCTATCTTAGCAAATTTCTATACATACGGTATTGTTAACGACTGGCACCATGTTGTATATTAAATCCCTAAAACTTATTCTGTGTGTGTGTGTGTGTGTGTGTGTGTGTGTGTGTGTGTGTGTGTATTCTGTTTTTCTTTACCCATGCATCAGTCAGTAGAAACTTAGACTGTTTCTACATTTTGGCTCCTGTGGGTAATACTGCACCAGACATGGGAGTATAGATATCTCTTTGAAATACTCGGTTTCCTTCAGATTTATGTCAGAAGTGGGATTGTTGGATCAAATGTTAGTTCTGTTTTTAACTTTCTGAGAAAGCTCCGTGCTCCTTCCAACTGCGCCTCTACCAGTTTGTATTCTACCAGCAGAGCACAAGGGTCTCTTTTGTTCCCTATCTTTGCCAATATTCCTCATCTTTTGTTGTTTTGATAATAGCTTTTCGAAGAGATAGGAAGTGGTATTTTATGGTGGGTTTCTTTTGCACATTTGCATTTCCCTGATGATGAGTGATGTTGAACAACTTTTTGCATACCTAGTGACCAATTGTATGTCTTCTTTGGAAAAATATCTATTCAGATCCTTTGTCTACTTAAAAAATCAGATTATTTGTTATTTGCTATTGAGTAGTATGAGTTCCTCATGTATTTTGGATATTAGTCCCTTATCAGTGGGTGGTTGGCAAATAATTTCTTCCATTCCATAGGTTGCCTTTCCATTTCATTGATGTTTTCTTTGGCTGTGCAAAAACTTTTTAGTTTGATACAGCCTCACTTATTAATTTGTGCTTTTGGCTTCGTATCCAAAAAACTGTTGCTAAAGCCAATGTCAAGGAGCTTTTTCCTTATGTTTTCTTCAAGAAGTTTTATAGTTTCAGGTCTTACATTTACGTCTTTAATCTATTTCAACTTCGCTTTTGTGAGTGGCTTAAGAGAGACGTCCAATTTCACTCTTTTTCATGTGACTATCCAGCTTTTTCAACATTATTTAAAAAGACTATTTTTATTGAATATTCTTTGTGCATATGCTTTGATTCCATTCTTTTTATCTTTTGTGTATCTACTGTAGGTTTTTGCTTTGTGGTTACTATGAGGCTTACATAAAATATTTTATACTATAATGGTCTACTTTAAGCTGATTACAACCTAACTTTGATCACATAGAAACCCTCTGCCCTTTTACTCTTCCCCTCACACCTTGTTTTGATGTAACAATTCACCTCTTTTTATATTGTGTATCCATTAATTTATTATTGTAGATATTGCTTTTGTTCTTTAAACTTTATAATACAAATAAGTGGTTAACACACTACCATATTACAGTATTACATATTCTGAATTTGACTAAATATTTGCCTTTACTGATGTGTTTTATAGTTTCATGTTCCTAATTAGTGTGCTTTCATTTCAGTTTGAAGAACTTCCCATGTTTCTAGTAAGGCAGGCCTGGTGTTGATGAAATTCCTCAGCATTTAAGAGAGAAAGTCTTTATTCCATCTTCATTTCTGATGGACACCTTTCCAGGGCAAAGTATCCTGGGTGCCAGTTTGTCTTTTAGCATCTCGGATACATTATTTCATTATCTCCTGGCCTAGAAGGTTTCTGCTGAGAAACCACTGATCGCCTTATGAGAAGTTTATTGTATGTGGTGGTATTTTTTTCTCCTGCTTCTTTTAGAATTATTTGTCTTTGATTTTGGACAGGTTTAATCTACTGTGTTTTAGGAAAGATTGTTTTGGGTCAAAAATTTGGGGGAAGCTATAAGCCTCATGAACTTGGATGCTCAAATCTCTCCTCAGATTTGGGAGGCTCTGAGCCGTGATTACGTTATTTATTATTTTTTTTTTAGATTTTATTTGTTCACTTGACAAAGAGAGAGAGAGATCACAAGCAGGCAGAGAGGCAGGCAGAGAGAGAGGAGGAAGCAGACTCCCCGCTGAGCAGAGAGCCCGATGTGGGGCTTGATCCCAGGACCCTGAGATCATGACCTGAGCTGCAGGCAGAGGTTTTAACCCACTGAGCCACCCAGGTACCTGCCATTATTACTTTAAATAAGCTTCCTCCCTCCTTTCCCCCTCTTCTCCTTCTGGGACCCCAGAAGTTTGCAGGTTGTTTCTCTTGATGGTTTCCTGCAGGACAAGTAGGCTTTTTTTTTTTTTCCTAACATTTGTTTTTATTCATTCTTGTTTCTTTGTTTTCCTCTGACTAGATAGTTTCAAATGATTGGTCTTCCCTTTCACAGATACCTTCTTCTGTTGATCAAATCTGTCGTCAATACTCTCTATAGCATTTTAAAAAAAAATCCTCCCATTGCATTTTCAGCTCTAGAATCTTTTTTTAAAAATTTCTCTTTATTTAACTTCTCATTTAGTTTGTGTATCACTTTCCTACTTTATTGAATTGCCTTTTTTTTGTTGTTGTTGCTATTTTCATATAGTTCACTATCTAGAATTCTTTATTGGGCAAATTGCAAAACTCCATTTTGGGGCCCAATTTTTGATAATGATTGTGTTCCACTGGTTGTGCCATTTTTCCTTGATTCTTTATGTTCCTTCAGGTCTTATGCTCCTGTCTTTGCATTTGAAGGAGGAGTCAGCACCTCTAGTCTTTACAGACTGGCTTCAGGAGTATCTTCAGGAAATCTCTTCCAGCAGCCCTGTCAGGGATTCTGAAGCTTTCCCAGAACTTTTCTTTCTTTTTTTCTCCTCAAGATTTTATTTATTTATTTATTTATTTATTTGTTTGTTTGTTTGTTTGTTTATATAGCACAAGCAGGCGGAGGGGCAGAGGGAGAGAAAGATTCTCCAGCAGACTCCCGACTGAGTGTGGAGCTCCAGGTAAAGCTCCATCTCATGATCTTGAGATCATGACCCGAACTGAAATCAAGAGTTGGATGTTCAACCGAAGGAGCCACCCAGCTGCCCCTCTCAGAATTTTTTTATGCATATGCCTGCTCCATTGGTCATGTTACCTTTCGGGGGTGATTTCTTACTATTGCGTGCCCTCACTCAATCCTGCAAAGCCAGGCCAGGTTCTGCCAGCTTTCTGCCTGCTTTTCGTAGGATCCTTCAGAATTCTCGGGTCTGTGTCCTTTCTTCCAGTCCTGCAGTATTGGGCCTGCTTTTCGTACATGCTCACTAGCCATCGGCAAAGGCTCCCTCTTACTTTCCTCTGCAGCCTACGTAGGGAACTGGCCACTCTGGGCAGAGTGTGTGTGTCAGTGAGGCTGCCTGTGGGCCAGCTGTGGGGAAGGGGATCTCCAAGGGGGCCATCCCTGTGGCTCACGAGCAGGCTTCCTGGTGGAGCCCACTAAGAAGTTACTATGATCTTGGTCCCTTTGATGCCGGGAGAGACCTGGCTGCTGTTCTCCCAGCTGCTCCTCCCTCTTCAGTCATGCAGCTCACCTCAGAGTTCCGGACAGGGTGAGACCGAAGTGGGTTTTTCCACAGCACTCCAATCCCTGGGAAAGCTGGGTGTTCACTCACCTCCTTCGCTTTGTTCTGTGGAAGCAATCCTAGCTCAAGAAGGTCTCTTTTCGGCACTGAGCTCTGCTGCCTTGGGAGAAGGGGTGATGCGGATAAAGTGAAATCACTCCTATTACTCATTTCCATGCATCTAAACTTGGATTTTTTTTTCTTCAGCAGTGTGTTGGAATTTCTTCATGAGCCCCTTTAACTCCGACAAATGCACTCTTGTCATAATTGGTGTTCTTGGGGATAAAGAGGACAGAAAAGTCCCAATTCAGCACTTTTATGACACCACTCTCTTAATTCAATTTAAGTTGAAATAACAAATCTCTATTAAAGCAATTGCAGTGTGCAATATAATGTGTGTGTGTGTGTGTGTGTGTGTGTGTGTATTACAGCTTTGAAAAATTTGAACTTGAATTCAAAGCTGATTAAAAAAAGTTTCTCAGGACATTTAGATTTCAGAGAGAGAAAAGGGGTGGCAAAATACGCCCCACCCACATACATAAATAGAGCAAGTTGTCTAAAATTCTGAGACTTAAACAAAGACCATCAACACTTTCCACATGCATTTGTGGTGGTGGTGATGGTGATGATGGTGATGGTGATGAAGGTGCTGGTGGTGGTGATGATGACGGTGACAGTAATGGTGGTGATGTTGATATTGCTAACATAAAACATCCTCTATGATAAATGCAGAACAAGAAAAATATAGATCAGGTAAACATCTATGCTTAGATCAATCATTTACCCCAATCTCTCTTGCAACTACATTTGAAAAAGACTCTGTTCCCAGAAAAGGAAAGCTGTGGATAGAAACTGGAAGGAGTCAGCTTTGGCCACTCTTGGTTTGGAAATGTGAGTGCCCTGAATAATGGATTTGGTAATATGAGTCTTTATGATTGTACAACTTACACCACATCTATTTATATCTGGTTCAACAACCACCAACCTGATTATATGTAAGGGAAGCTCGTATCGAATAATAGGTTTGAGCATCTTGGACCCCTGACAGTGACATTTCTTTCACTTTCTTTTTAATTTCTCTTTTATTTATTTATTTACTTACTTTTAAAGTTTTTTTTTAATTTAAATTCAATTACCCAACATATAGTCCATCATGAGTTTTTGTTATAATGTTCAGTGATTCATTAGTTGAGTGTATCACCCAGTGCTCATCATATCACATGCCCTCTTTAATGCCCATCATCCAGTTACCCCATCCTCCCACCCAGCTCCCTTTCCACAATCCTCAATTTTTTTCCCTGGAGAGAAGAGTCTCATATGGTTTGTCTCCCTTTCTGATTTCTTCCCATTCAATTTCCCCCACCTACCTCGAGTGTCCTCTGCACTATTCCTTATGTTCCACATATGAATGAAACCATATGATAATTGTGTTTTTCTGATTTACTTATAGCTGCATTTCTAATGCAAATCAATTAATAGCATTCTTATTTCTGTAGTCTGGCTCTTGACTTCGGTTACCGTTAGTCTGTCCTATTTGGGGAAACTGAGATGGTTGGCTAGCGGAAGTTGGAGCCCAGTTCCTAATTCCAACTCTTTCCAGTATTTGCATCAAAGGGGTTCAATGTATATAGGTTGAATGAGTGGACTGAGATAATGTCAGAGTGGGGGATTTGGCTTCGGTTGCTAGTTAACGTCTATAAGTGGTGTCTTTATTTTATCATGTTAACTCTAAGACAAGCTGATGAAGGATCACAGAATATATTGCGAGGTTCTGCTCTTGATGTTGAGAATAAAGAAGATAGCGGGTTAGCTTAGAGGTTTTCTGATGAGGGCATGCCCTAGTAGAAATAGGGAGTAGCCAAAATGCTGATGGTTCAAGGAACTAGTCAGATACTGAGCAATGATTAGGTCAGGGGAACGTACTGAGAACAGGACTTGAAAAAGAGAGTTACACCATGCTGCTTGGGAGACTGCTGCTGGACGGTAGTGAACTAAGCTCTGTGGTCCTTGCATTGGAGCACTGAAGGCCAGATATTCCTGGCAGACAGTAGAATGTTGCCATGATTGTTAAAACATAAACATACCAAGCACTGCTTATAAGATTGAATAATGCATTTTACACATATATATTTACATTTTTCTAATGTCCAAAAATTTATTTAAAGTGCATATATAAGCCATTTTGAATTAAAATTTTATGATGCATGTCTGAATTCACATTATTTTTCATCATTTATTTTCTCAATAAATGAATATGAAAAGCACATCTCCCACCATCTAGGCATCTTTGAGATATTTCGTTGTTCAAATGGGTCATTATACATAAAGGGGTTGGGTACTGGCACTGTAATTCTGAAGGATATAAGGAGAGTCGAACAGGAATTTATACCTCTGATGTTTCTTGACTCTTTGCTGCCTGTTCAATTCCTTTATTACCTCACTAAATGTACTATTCTCACTCACTCTTGCTCTCACTCTTACTTTCTCACTTTTGTGTGTGTGTCATTACATAGGTATATGTATTGGTCAGAACAGGATAGATTATGTTGTAACAAACAATCCCCAAATAGCAGTGACTCAAAACAACTAAGACTTTTTTTTAAGAATTATTTTTTAAACTTTAGTGAGAGAGAGAGTGTGCACAAGTGGGGGAAGGACAGTGAGAGAGGAGAGAGAGAGAGAGAATCCCAAGCAGGTCCCATGTTCAGCATGGAGTGCAATGGGGGTTCGATCTCATGAACTTGAGATCATGACCTGAGCTGAAATGAAGAGTCAAGCACTTAACAGACTGAGCCACCTAGGTGCCCCCCAACAACTAAGAATTCTATCCTCTTCATAGCTCATGTCTCTTTGCTTGTTAGCCAAACAGATTCTATTCATTGGGTCACTTTGATATTCTGATTGATCGATCAGGCATCATTTTGAACATGACCAGTCATCATACTCTAGGGAAAGAGCCTTCATGCCAGAAACTTGCTCAAAAATCATTGACTAGAACTGGGACAGGACCCTGCAGGACCTCCAGGAGTTTCTGAAGTGCATTCCCAGCATAAACGCAGAAGGCAGAGAACTGGAAACTCCTGGTGACCTGATGCATTAATGACTAAGTCAGCATTTTGAATCATTGCTTTCATCCAAGTGAAACCCTAAAAAAACTTTTCCATGATCAAGGTCATTAGAGTAAAATGGTCCTTCTGTTAAGACAAGGAACAAAATCCATGGATCCATGGAGCATGAGTGAGGTCACAACATGGCTAGATAACCCTGATCATGTAGTGCGGTGGCCTTAGTAGGCAGATCCTTTTATCCACTAAGATAACGATCTAATCAGAATTTGAGCAGGGACATCAGTGATATCTAATCAATTCCTCCAGGATGTGGGAGAGCAGCCATTGATTTTAAGAGAAAAAAGTCATCAGCTATTGAATTGGTATCCACCCTTGATAGATCTCTGACCGAGCAAGTGTAAATCAGGTATTTTCAAGATCTTAAACTGTTGTTGTTTGTGATTCATGGAGACTCTGGCAGAAAGGCAGTGCATGGGAAATGAGAGCAGTTCTGCGGGAATGGTTTCAGAAGTGCACCCAATGTGGTTATGATTTTGTTATCACGGTTCTTGGATTCTCTCTTTCACTACAGTTTCAAACAAACTGTATGCCTGTAAAAAAATTAAAATTAAAATTAAATTTAAAAAATTAAAAAAACCCAGATCACTTTTTGAACTGAATTCACTGCATATCAACACAAACTCAATTTCATAGAGAAAGAAATGAATCTAAGACTCCTTTATCAGATTGTGTTAATTTTTAGACTTTTTTTAAAAGATTTTATTTATTTATTTGACAGAGAGAGGGATCACAAGTAGGCAGAGAGGCAGGCAGAGAGAGAGGAAGCAGGCTCCCTGCTGAGCAGAGAGCCTGATGCGGGCCTCGATCCCAGGACCCTGAGATCATGACCTGAGCCGAAGGCAGAGGCTTAACTCACTGAGCCACCCAGGCGATTTTTAGTTTTTGAAATGTTTTTAGGGAACTGTGCAGCTGAGAACAGAACATGGGGGACCACGAATACAAAGTTGAGGTATTTATCTCTTCCTCTGTACGAAAAGTATTTTTTATTGTTTTTCTCAATGTCTGTGATAAAACTGGAAATAAGAGAGAACAGTAAAAATTATCACCTTAATCCCTGTCAACAAAATGTTTGCTGACTATCCCCATGAGAACGAACCTCTCCTTCCTCCTAAGTCCTGAATGCTCAGACCACCGAGCTCTCCTGAAAATAGCACGATGCCAAATACCCTGAAATACTCACCCAATATTCATTTAAAAAGTAATTGAGAAAAAAAATGGGGGCGCCTAGGTGGCTCAGTCAGTTAAGTGCACGACTCTTGATTTTGGCTCAGGTCGTGATCTCAGGGTCCTGGGATGGAACCCCACCTGGGCTCCCCATTCAGTGGGAAGTATGCTTGAGGTTTCTCTCTCTCCCTCTCCCTCTGCCCCTACCCCCATTCCCATGCACATGCTGTCTCTCTTTCTCTGAAAATAAATAAATAAATCTTTAAAAAATAAAAATAAAAACAAATAAAGAAAGTAATAGAGGAAGAGCGGGGTGATGTTCTGATTAAAAGGGAATTTTTAGAGCTGCAAAGGAAAACATTTAGATGGATAATAACATGCAGGAATTGATTATAGATGCAAAGTGAGTGATATTATTAGTTTCCTATTGCTACTATAACAAATTGCCATATATTTAGTGGCTTGGCAACAGATTTACAATCTTACAGTTCCAGAGGTCAGAAGCCTGAAATGGTCCTGATTGGGCTAAACTCAAGGTGTCTGTATAACTTCAATCCTCTGTGGTCTCCAAGGAAATTTCCTATCCCAAGACCCTTAATTTAACCACCTTTTGTCATGTAAGGCAACATTCCAGGGTTCCAGGGATATTTAGAGTTGTCCAGGGACATCTTTGGGGTAGGGGTTCTGACCAACCTACTATAGTGATGAAGAAAAAAAAAATAAGAGTAAGCAAATAACGGATGTAAGCTTGGATGCAGTCACTCCCTACCTCTCATTTTTGTCTTATTCTCCTGCCATTTTTAGTCAGTTCGGTTAATTTACGTGGAACTCTGTCATTTATTTTTATTTGGTGCTAAACTCAGAAAATGAATGCAGAATGGACCCGACCTTCTCGAGCGGTTAGAGAAAAACATTATGCTAACCTAAGATGAGGTTTGACAAGTGATACATGGTCTAGAAAGCAGCTGGGCACTGAAATTGCATATTATGCAATTATATTCAATTCCTGACCATTGTCGAGGAAGTTTTTACAGGTAATTATGGAAGGCTACAACAGTGGCCTTTCTACTAGAGTTTAATGTTTCCAGTGGATGCTCATGAATAGTGATATTTTACCTAAGAACAAAATCACTCACTTCCTCTTAAAACACTCATTAGCAAACTTTTTAAATGGTTGCATTGTCTGAAGCCTGATTAGTCCGGTTAGACTTTGATTAATGTTGCTCATTACTGAGATTAAGAGTTAGCTTTGTGTAGGCTACTCCATTGACTAATAATGCGAAACATTTTACATTGCAAGTGAGTCATGTAGACAAATGATAGTATTTTAATCAATTGACTTAGTGGTGCTATCGCAACCTCATGAAAGGTCTAGGCACACTGGAATATGCCACATCTTTAGTAGTTTATAGTTAGTACTGGACAATGAATGGCTTTCACATCCACTGAGAAGACCTTCCTGCAGGGCTCTTCCCCCATGAGATGCACTGAGAAGAATGACAGAATGCATATCCTGCTGCTGGAGAGCATTACATTTAGCATTATTAATGGTGACTGTAGATTTAAATCTTAGTTTCCCTAATAATCTTAATACCATGAATCTAACCAGAAATATTGTCTGCTTGTTTGCCAGAGGAGGTAAATCAGGTAGAACCACCGTATGCTGTGCACTCTTAATTGGACTATTAATATGATGGATGAAGACTCTCATTTAAAATTTTATGGGGTAGAACAACATGGCATGCAAGTCCCCCTCTGTGTTGTGTAAGCAATGAATGAAGACAACTAAAACCTTATAAAATCTCATACATAAGGCTGTAATTGATGAAAAATCTCATTATGGTTTTCTGATGGGAGGGGTAAAAACTATATAGATTACGTACTAATTTATTCATGAAAATAATAAACAGTCTGGTTAGCAATCTAGGGTATAGAAATAAAGATAGAAAGAATATATTGTTAAAAAAGCAGAAAACAGGGCACCTGGGTGGCTCAGTGGGTTAAAGCCTCTGCTTTCGGCTCAGGTCATGATCTCAGCGTCCTGGGATCAAGGCTCGCATCGGGCTCTCTGCTCAGCAGGGAGCCTGCTTCCTCCTCTCTCTCTGCCTGCCTCTCTGCCTACTTGTAATCTCTCTCTCTGTGTCAAATAAATAAATAAAATCTTTAAAAAAAAAAGCAAAAAAAAAAGCAGAAAACATAAGAAGAATTGGAGCTTAAAGTTTGTACGTTTTTCTCAATTTTTCCTTATGTTTGGTTTACTATGTAAACCACTTTGACCTAAAAACAGAAATCTGTGAATGATACAATCTCAGACCAGTTTTGTTATCCTATATTGGCTGGATAAATTTTCAACATCTGTGTAAATTATTTGTGAATATTTTGAACTTCAAACTGTGTGCAGTCTTTAAACAAGGATAAAGTTATTTAGTTTGGAGGTTAAAAAGAAATCCCTGCTTCTCTTTTCTTCTCTTGTCTGAAAATATGACTCATGTTGTAATCTCCAGTGATCATCAACACTGAGACCTCATGTTCACTTAAGAATCAGAAATGTCTTTTTTCTGTAAAACAGATAGTNGTCTGAAAATATGACTCATGTTGTAATCTCCAGTGATCATCAACACTGAGACCTCATGTTCATTTAAGAATCAGAAATGTCTTTTTCTGTAAAACAGATATGATACAGTTTGTCACATAGTGGCTGTTAAGCAAACATTAGAGTCCCTAGACTTCTGGGGAACTTATAAGTGCATTATTTAAAAAAAAATACTACATAAGAAATGTCTATTTAATCATAGCAATTTTGTTCATGAAGAAAATTTAGAGGTATACATAAGCAAGAAGACCACAAAATATCACAGAATTGAATAGTTTTGTTCAAGTTCACATAGATGTTCAAGCCATCTTAAGAATTTTAGAGTTGTGGGGCACCTGGGTGGCTCAGTGGGTTAAGCCTCTGCCTTTGGCTCAGGTCATGATCTCAGGGTCCTGGGATCGAGCCCCACATTGGGCTCCCTGCTCAGTGGGGAGCCTGCTTCCTCCTCTCTCTCTGCCTGCCTCTCTGACTGCTTGTGATCTCTCTCTGTCTGTCAAATAAATAAGTAAAATCTTTAAAAAAAGAATTTTAGAGTTGTGTCAAAAAATATTTTCCCATGATTTATTTATATTATTGCGGAGGTAGTTAAAGCAGTAGAATGGTATGAGCTGGTTGGGTTTGGCTAGATCTGGGAGGGAAGAAATGCATGACTGCACACATGCTGGACTAGAAAGAACAGCGTACAGAGAGGTGGGCCAGATGGCTTAGATGCTGCCAGGACCTGCAAGGTCGTATGTTTCTTGGGTCAAGTTTCCTTGGGGCAGAAGGAGAGAGAGGAAACTCAGGAACCATTGCACTTAAATTTTGGATCTCCACAATCGGAGATGCAAGGTTAGTCTGAGTAGACTTGGCTCTGGGTTATTTCATTTTGAGCAGGAGACTTGCTAGTGAGAAATGTCTGGCAATGCTCTGTTGGTGGTAAATGTAAAGAATACAAAGCAAAGTAAAAAAAGACTGGGATCTGGGAGAATGGCTAAGAGTCTGCTCAAAAATCTGGGCTTCTGGAAGGAAAAAGAATGGATACTATGAGAAAGATTTTGAGGCAAGAATTTGTGCATTAAAAGATTTACTGAATACAGAGGATTTGGGAATAGTATGATTTAAATGAGTGCCCAATTTCAAGGTTTCATGAACTAATCTCAGGCAGTGTTTGTCTCATTGACAAGGAGCACATATCACACATGGATGGAAGGTAAGACGGTTGGTTTGATGAATGTTAAATGTGAGTGTGAGTTGGTGGTAGATTTTTCAAAAGGAAAAGTGGTTGTGTTTATTAGAAATATAAAAATGATACTTACCCAAAAGTATCAAAAATGATACTTATCCAAAAGGACAGCTATTTATTATCATGTTTTCATGATTGTTAATAATATGTTGTTAAATGCATCCCAGAAAACATATAATCAAAGTAGTGCAATAAATCTACTGATAGTTCAATCTAAATGTGAAGTGTTCAGGTAAACAAGAATTTTCAGGTATCATTCTTCTAAGATTGACTTAGATTTTTATGAAAATGCAACTTGGAATTACTCAAAACATCGGAAGATTATGAGAATATGTTTGAAGGCAAAATTATTCAAAAACAGCAACTGGTTGTCCATGCTCCAAGATAATACACTCACTTTTTAAATGTGAACTTGGAACATTTTAAATTGACAAGATTTATAGGCAACGCTGATTATGTTTTGAGATTATAGACTAAGAGAATTTATTTTTTCTGGATTGCATAGTATTTTAAACAATCCCATTTCTCATGTTGTATAATTTCGGTGCACATAACTTACTGAACCACTTGCCAAATAAAATAGAAACCAAGACCCATATTAATTCCATCATAAAGTCATAGAGCTGAACCACCTAAGTGAGAGCAATATTAATGCAGTGTGGAATTCAGTAAGTTCTTTCATGTTTTAAAGAACACAAAATCTTTCTGTATACTTGACATCTAAAGTACTGATATTTTAAAAACTGATTTTACGCATTCATCAAAAATGTACTAATCTGTAGAGTTGTCAGAAATTGAGCACAGTATTTCTGCTCTGTCACATAACCTATATGCACAAATCCACTATTAATGAAGCTTTCCTTATCTTTATTCAGAGGCCAACCAAGGCCTCTGGTTATTGCTTTACTTGCATTATATCTCATTTAATCCACAATATCATTTATTTAGGTAGGGAGAACAGTTATAACCAAGGGAACTGAAGCTTAGAGATTTAAGTGATTTGCCCAAGTTATACAGTCCTTATGTGTAAGGGTTATGCCTCAAGCATAATATTTAGAAAACACTGTTTAATTTATTAAATACCTATATGATACACTTCATGAACTTGGCATTTTTTCCATAATTAAAAGTCTGCATTAAGAACTTTTGATCAAGAAAGAAAATGTGGTATTTACTGAGATTGAAAATTTAAAATATAACCCAGCTCTTATTCATTTTGAAATATTGTAGGCACATTTTCACTTTCTCAATAAGTGATGATTAATTTGTTACTGAATCTTTTCCCTTGATGTTCATCATTTCTGTCAAAACTATCTAAAGGTCCCCTCTGGAATATCTTTCTTTTTATCCTAAATGTAAATAAATGATGATTATGTGACTGGGAATTTATTCAACAAACTTTGTTAGCAAAGTTATTAAGAGCCTATTATATGCCTCACTGGGTAGAAAGAAATGGAATATTTTCAAAGATAAAGACAGCGCTTACACATCTGAAGTTCTCAATGTATCACATAGACATACACAATAGTGTTATGACATAAACGACTAGAAGGGTTGTTTGTTTATAAGCAACAAAAACTATCTCAAGCTAGATTAGTAAAATAGCAATTATAGTACCATATATTCACAGATTTCAATTATAGCTGAAAAATCAGTCAGAAGCCCAGAAAACTTGAGGAGTTCCCTTCCCTGGGATGAATCAGGTCAAGCTTTCCTTTTTCCCATAAGATGTTGTCCTGTTTGAGATTAAAAGCCCCTTGGGAGAGGAATCCAGTTGGTAGAATTTGGTTGAGATGCCCACATCTTTGCTTGGGTGGGACAGGCCAACTTGATGGATGGCCCTACCAACACTGAATATGGTGGGAATAAATACAAAAAATGAACTGAGGTGCTGTTGCTACAAAAGCATTTTAATAGATGTCAAGTAGCAAGAAAGTCTTCCAATGTTCACTACAATTCTGTTGCATCTGTCAAACTCTATCTTTGTCTCTAGCTATATATATTCTCTAAAGGAACACAGTAAGGGGAAAGCCTAGTAAAGAGGTATCTACTTTTTTCTAATTTGTAGTTTCTTAAGTCACTTATTCATTCTTCCATTTAAAAATACATTTATTAAACCAAAGACTCTTCTGTGGAAGAGTAATCACTAATAGCCAAAATGGATATGAGTCTAAGTACCTGCCATGGTAGAGCTTACATTCTTGTGGGAGAGACAAACACCGACAAATAAAATATGGTTTTAATCAGAAATAAAAAGGAAATGTTTAGGGAAGAAGGATTGAAAGAAGATGCTATCCCAATAGAGTAGTCAATGGTGGTCAAGGAAGGCTTCTCAGAAGAGGAGGTATTTCCATGAGACTAAATGCAGTGAAGGAGTAGATGATGGAAGAAAAGCAGTGAAAAAAATATTTTAGACAAAGGTAATAGAAGTGGAGGGGTTTTGGGTTGGTGAAAGTGCGTTTCTAGAAAATGTGGTTGGAGAGGCAGCCAGGGACACTTAAGGTGATAAAAATTTTGGATTATCTTTATAAGGAGGGAAAACATTGGGTTTATAGAGGAAAGGGTTATGTATGCCATGAGTAAAAAGCTTAGTATGAGTTTCTCTGTGGGTAGGGCCAAAGGCATTCCAAAGAGAGGTCATGTCATGGAGAGTTATGTAAACAAAGATGAAGTATTTGAACGTTGATCACAATGGCCAAACAATAGAGTGTCCACTGTGATGTGGTAGAACTCGGAGAAAGTTGTGACAAATTGTGGATGTCTACTAAATGGGATGGATTTTTTCCCTGTGGACAATGAGGAATTGTGGATATTTTTCGGAAGGGAGATCACGGGGGAACAGATGTGAGGAAAACATGAAGGCAGATACAGCATGTAGGATGGAGTTATTAAAGAGTCCTGGCGAACACTAGCTCCACTCCCAACTCATTGAAAAAGAAACTCAATAAAATAAGTTTGGAAAGCGTATTTTTGAACACCTCTTGGAAGTCAAAACAAACATGAAAAAGTTACTCAGGTAATTGAGCTTAACTTCAAACTTTCCAACTTTATCTAAGCAAAGAACATCTCTTCCCTTCTTTTGATGAGGAATCTTTTCTCTGCACAAGAGAGTTATTGCAATACTGTCAATGAGCATTAATAGATCCTGTACTTGGAAGTTGATTGGCAAAGAAAATTAAGGGAATGTGATAAAACAAAGGTATGAAATGACTCCCTGCTTGATCAATGCTGAACAAGACCCATAAAAATGATAACAATATTAATCAATCAAGCAATTAATCAAATATTCATTTTCTCTTTTGACTATTGAATACTGATTTGAATGTGGTAACAATAGAGAAAATCCAAAGAAGAAAGATAATCTTGGATAGTTAGGGTGCACAAGTCATTCATCACCAGCAGATCTTCAATGATGTGACAAAACGTATTTGTGCCAACTGCCAAAAAATATGCACAATGCACAGGATGTAAATTTAATATCCATCCTCAAAGACTAGTTGTCATTCAAACTGCTTTTAGGCTACAGGATGACCTTCCAGAATTTGAGGATGAATCAAAGGAGCAGTCAGAATAATGGAAGGAGAATAACACATTTCTGAGGATTTTAGTGTACGTGGATATATTCCATGAAATTAAGTATGAGATGAAACTATGAAATCTTACAATGAGAAAGATTGGTTTTATTTACATGTGTATTTGAAATTCAACTTTAAGAAAGTGATAGATGATCACTTCCCAGCCTCGATCGTCACATTTATTTGTTCCAACCATATTTCAGCACCCTGTTCTCTGTCACCAGGTGTTATTCAGTAATTCATTTTCCTCTGCAGTTTCTTCCTTTTCTGACAGCTTCCAGTGGGCCACCCTTTGACTCATTCCTTGGTTAGTACCTGGACCCCTGGCTCCTCGTCCTCAAGGCTGAGCCTGGCCCAGTGCAACCCTTTGTCCCTGCTGGTCACTCCCAAGGAAAGTCTTCCCAAGCAGCCAGCGTTGGCCTGCGTACCACTGCCTGGAGCCATTTCTAAGCAGGTGTCCAGTTACCACACTCTGGTTCTGATCCTTTCAGTTGTTGCCTTTACTTTCAGGTGAACTCTATCTATACACATGAGTATAAGGTCCTCTGTAAGCTTAACTTCTTTATTTCTCCATGTGTTCACTCACACTGCTCTTTTCTCTTTCTGAACTATTTGCAGGGCACTGAATGTGCCATGCTTGCATGCACATAGGCCCTCACGCATGAATTTCTTAGCCTAGAATAGCTCTTCCTCCTTATAATGGCTAAACGCTCTTCATTCATTGAGACTGTGTTCCACCAACTCCCTCCTCTAGGAAGCATTTTGAAGGTTTTGTTCCCCCAAGAAAACATTAGGGATTCCTCTTCCCTACTCTCTTAGCACCCTATAAACCCTCCTGCTGTTGCCTCCTTTATCCTGGTGCTGCGATTGTCCTGATTGCCCCATCTTTTTCTTTCTATCCTGGAGGGCTCAGACTGGGTTGGATTCTTTACTTTATTCCAGCTACCAGTGCAGCGCATCGTTCATGGTAGATTTATTTTTTATGTGTACAGGTATTTCAAATGCTCAGAAGTAAGTTGGCCACACACTTTGGAAAGAATATTGTATTGGGTTGGGGGGGAGAACTTTATTGTGAAAAATTGACTCATGGGATAAAGGAGGTTGAGAAGTCCCACAATCTGAGTCTGCAAATTGGACACCCAATAAAGTGGTTGGTGTAATTTCAGTTTGAATCTGAAGGCCTGAGAATCAGGGCATCTGATGGTACAAATACCAGTCTAAGAGCAGGACAAGCTGAGGCAGGTAGGGAGGGGCCAATCCTTTCTTCCTCTGCTATTGTTCTAGTGAGACCCTCCATGGACTGGATGATGCCCACCTACATCAGGGGGAGGCAATCTACTATACTGAGTCCTCGGATTCAAATGCTAATGTCTTCCAAAAACACCCCTCAGATACACCCAGAAATGATGCCTAATCTAGACATTCCAATGGCCCAGTCAAATTGACACAAAAAAATTAGCCATCCCAGAAGTTAAAAATGATTTCACACAGGTTCAGTCCACTGACCCACATAGAAACTTAAATGAGATGCTCTTTATTTTCCCTATAAATAACACCACAAGATTTTACCAGCGAGAAGATACTTGGTACCTGGTTTTTAATCTTGTTCTTCAGTAGATTTGGATTCTCCTCACAACAAATTGACACATTTGGGGTCAGTCTGCCATGTCCTCTTGAATCTTTGACTTTGACTCCAGAATAATGGCTCTGTGAGGGTTGTGGAAGGGAAAGTACCTCCTGACCTGTTATATGAGCATGTGGAGAACTGGCATCCAACATCCTTGTTGGGTGCCATATTTCTGTAGTTGAGATGCCATTTTCAGTCCCAAAGAGCCTCCTTTAAATTCATCTATAGATAGTAACAGGGACTGAGAATACACAGAGAAAAAAATGGGTAAATAATAAAATCTTACCAGATGTTCTCATGAGCTCATTTTTGACAATCGTTTATCAGTACCTACATGTCTGGCATGGAGCTTGGGGTCATAGTAATATGGGGGCCAAGGCTTACTGTGTCCCTTCCCTCAGTGAGCAAGAACCATATGCAGACAACAAAGGCATCATACATTTACAACTCAGATCACTACTTTGAAAGATGAATTCAGAGTGCCATGCTATCATGTGGGAGAGGAGAGAAGTACTAATGTAGCTGGGGGACAGGAAGCTTCCTCAGGGAGAAGGCATTTACTATCAGTTCCAATGAGAGTGTTAGCCATTTGCAATATTAACACAATTACATGTTCATAGAAATCATGGGACCTCTCACTCTCAGAATTAGAAAATTCAAGTTCTTGAGGAAATCTACTAGACTGAATTCTATGCTATGTATTAATGGCCTCTGGCAAATCTTTATGGTTTATTTAGAATTCCTCTATATTTCAGAGCTCCTTGTTGCTAGCAGTAGGACACATCCCAAGTAACTCTGCTTTTTGTTGGTTTGCTTGTTTCTTCCGTTGTCTCCCAAAGTGCATGGGGTGATTGACAATTAGACCATAAAAAAGGGAAAAAGTGATTTGGAGTGCCGTTGCAATAAATAAATGGGTATTTTGCAAAAAAGAAATTTAGTGAAAAATTGGGTTTACTATTCTTGATATATCTACTATCTATCTATCTATCTATCTATCTATCTATCTATCTATCTATCATCTTAATATATCTAAGATATATTTTGGCTGCATTGCACCTCAGAATGACCACTGCTGGTAGAAAAGACCAGAAGACTAAGTTCCTTATTATTCATGCATGCATGCTTTTTGCTATAGAGATCTTCACCTTGGTTTGGTCTGAGATTTGTAAACTGATATCCTGAAGTATTAAAAAGCTTTAAAAAGTCATGTTCAGGCTTGCCAGAGAATTTTTCTGAAGTGTGTTTGAAGGAGTGAATGGATTCTCTAAGTCTGGTTTTCTGTATGTGTCACCATCATTCCCTGTATTTAATTCCTGAGGTTTGCTGAAATGTAAGAGCTGAACTAAAAATTTATTGCTTTGTCTATTTAATACGGCAATTTGAATAATATCAGAAGAAAATGGAAGCACAATTATATGCTCTTTTCTAAATTCAGAACTAGTCCAATGTGCTATTTTTATATGTATTGTTAGCTCAGAGCTCAGATAAAATTTAGTATTCAAATATAATCTCCTCAACACAAAAAGCAGCCATCAGAATGTGAGAATTCCATATCTATGGCTCACAAAAAGGATTTAGATTAGAATAACAGAAAAAGGTGGAGAGTGGAAATTATTTTTTAAAGCAACTTCCATTAAATTTTATCCTAGAAATAAAAGTTCAATATGTGAACAATAATGAGAGCTACGAACAAGTACTTAACAGGAAGGTGATTCTTCTATCAGTCTTAACATAAATAAGCACTTTCTTTTTCTCAATCCTTTTATCCTCATTGTTCAGAAACATTTTCGTGTCATAATCACCACCTAAAATGTAGAAAATGAAAATCAATCACCATTTCTTCTTACATTCTTAAATATACCACAGTGTAGCTGAGCTTTTTTTTTTTTTAGTTATTATTTTTTGACAATACTCATTTAAAAAAAGTGGGAGGGGGTGTGGAATTTCCAGACTGCAAGTAATTCCAAAGTCTAGAGGCAAAAAAAAAAAAAAAAAAAAAAAAAAAAAAAAAAAGATAAAAAGAATATATCCATTAAAGTTCATTAGTCTCTATCTCAAATTAAATCATGAAACCAAACCAGCCAAAACAGTTTTCTCTGAAAATAAAACTTATACTTTAGATCTGGGTATCAAATGAGAAAAGAGTAAGCTGTTCATACCACTCCATAAAAGGCAAAGTTTTAATATCTTTTTTTTTTTTTAGTGCAGGAAAATATGATGTAATTGTTCAATGTCTAGGCATATCAAAATATACATATTGGTGGGGCGCCTGGATGTCTCAGTCATTTAAGCATCTTCCTTTGGCTCAGGTCATGATCTCAGGGTCCTGGGATCAAGCCCCAGATCCGGCTCCCTGCTCAGCGGGAGGCCTGCTTCTCCCTCTCCCACTCCCCCTGCTTGTGTTCCCTCTCTCGCTGTGTCTCTTTCTGTGAAATAAATAAATAAAATCTTTTAAAAATGCATATTTTTATTAATAACATAATTGTTAAAGCACTTGGTTATGTGTTATACATCTCCCTGTGAGGGGACAATGGAATTATTGGTATCTTGTTTTACCCTATGAGTTAATAAGAAAAAATACATGACTCACTCCAGTTCTCCTAGTTAGTACCCTGGGTGGGAATCTCTCATGTGTCCAAATCCCAACAATGGTTTTGTTTGCTTTTCAAAAAAAAAAAGTCAATCCTTCTGTTTGAACAGTAACTTAAAATTTCAACATACAGTACATATTTTATTTTTTCAATATATTTTTAAATGGCCATGGGTTTTGGTGAATGATGAACAGTGTTTCACTTTGTATTAATTTAAATGGAAAAATAGTTTTCACAACCTCATGTGATCACTTTAACTATATTCAACACCCATAGGATTCCTGATGTTCATTCACTTAAAGGCAACTGATGAAAAATATTCTTTTGAGCAGGAAGAAATGCCTCACCAAATGATTATTATGTATAGTCATTGTCTATTGAAAAATCGTTAACACTTACACAGGAATAATAAATATGCAAAAAGTATGGGGTGCCAATTATAGAAGACAGATGATGCTTTTTATCTAATTTACCCTGATATAGTTGAGATGATGAGTCATGAAATTAACTTTCCAGGAGTGCTCCCAAATAATGGACTTAAAAACACGGACCATTCCATTAATCAAATTTGAAAACAGCCTAATTCAAACAGTTTTTACTTTCCTACTATGAAGCAGGCACAGCATAAATTCTTTTGCTGAAAAAACAGAGGGAAAATGTGATTTTTAGTTCTAACAGCAATCTTTTCAAATAAATATTGTTTTTCTGTCTTACAGAAGAGGAGGTTAGGATTTATGACTGAAACACATTTGCCCTAAACCATGTGACTTGACATGGCAGAGCTCAAATTCGAACTCTGGATTTTCTCACCCCAAAATCCATACTCTTTCTGTTAGGTTGACCGACTGATTAGTTAATGGAGTTAAATATCAGCAGCTCAATAGGATCCAATGCTTCATGTGGATCATAGAGAATTTCTAAAACTGGCATTTTTAAAGATTAAAAATGGTATACAAACCAAAGAAGATCACATTTATTTTGATCTTTAAAGTACAGTGCAAAACTATGGAAAGAGCTCAAATTCCCATTGACTGATGAATGGATAAAGATGTGCCATATATATACAATGGAATATTACTCAGCCATGAAGAATAATGGAATCTTGCCATTTGCTATAACATGGATGAAATTAGAGAATATTATGCTAAGTGAAATAAGTCAGTTAGAGAAAGACAAATACCATATGATTTCACTCGTATGTTGAATTTAAGAAACAAAACAAATGGTCAGAGTGGAAAAAGAGAGACAAACCAAGAAACAGACTCTTCCCTATAGAGGACACACTGCTGGGACCAGAGGGGAGGTTAGTGGGGGGTGAGGGAAACAGGAGATGGAGACGAAGGAGAGCACATCTGAGGAGCACTGGGTGATGTGTAGAAGTGAGGAATCACTGTATTGTACACCTGCAAAGAATTTTACTCTGTATGTTAAGTAACTGGAATTTAAATAAAAAGTGAAAATGAGTACAATGTGTGTATGTATATATTTAATATACTTAGAAAATACTGATGTTATTTAAAGAATAAAGATTTTAAACTCCAAGTTATTTCAAAATTAAAAAATTTAGGGAGGTACCCTTCTATCTATAAAGAGACCACGTTTAGAGATAAGAAAACCCCACTTAGAGGTTTTTTCTTCTATAGAATCTCCATCTGCGATGCAGTGTGTAAAGTAAGAAAAAAATAAATGGAATATAGGTTTGTATTATGACTTCATCCCTTATTGACCAAGTGAACAACATCAGTCTATCTCTCCCTACATTGCCATCCATCAGTTCCTCGTCTGTAAAATAAGGGAAATAAAAGAAACCCTACTTCGTAAGTTGCAAAGATAATTAGTGAGGTCATGGAGCTCCATGTTCTCCCATGATTAATTCTCAATGTTTGCAAGTTTTCCTTTTTTTAAACATATTACTTATTTATCTGAGAGAGAGAGAGACAGAGTGAGAGATAAAGAGAGAGTTCTCATTACATGCCCAAGCAGGACGGGCAGAGGCAGAGGGAGAAGCAGAACCCACGCTGAGCAGGGAGCCCAACACAGGGCAAGATCGCAGGATCCTGAGATCAGCATCTGAGCTGAAACCAAGACTCAGGTGTTTAACTGAACTGAGCTACCCAGGCAGCCCTGTTTGCAAGTTTTCTTCCCTCTCAAAGACTCTCCCTCTATTTTAGGGAAAATAGTTCTATTATGAGGAATATGATTTAATAAATACTGAAAAATAGCAAGGTAATCATATTTTGTTACATTAGTAAAGATAGATTTTATTGTGCTTCCATGACAAACAAGCCCCAAATCTATTACCTATCTATCATCTACCTATCTATCTGTTATCTTTTGTGAAAGATAGTCATTGAATGCTGTCATGAAAGAGGCTGTATTCCACACAATCATCTGGGAACACAGGCTGTGACAGACACCTCTATCCATGGCTGCACGTTTGGCAACATGCTGTCTGCTGGCACATGGAGGCCAGAGAGTGGGCAGAGCAGGAGGGTCTTTCCAGATTTGTGCCTTAGTCTGGAAGTGACATATCATTTCCACTCATGGATATTGGCCGGGATTAGTCAGTATCCACCCATCTACAGGAGGGTGGGGAGTGTAGTTTCCCATTTGCTCAAAAGGAGAGAGGAACCTGTATTGGTAACCTTCAAAGATACCTTATGCAGGTATTAGAATCTCTGTGGTGGTTTCTGCTAAGCCAGCCTTCAAATCTCCTTTGCTTTGAAAACTAGTCATCTCTCTGGAAGATAGTAATATAGGCAGATTTTTCTGACTCACTAATTTTCCTCATTGTTCCTTTTCTCTTTTAATATGCACCAGGGATGTTGCAATTCTTGGTTAACAAGGATTTTGTGGCTCACAAAGAAAGATACTCTCTGGTAAAATAGATTTGACATGGCATGGACATTTTTCTTTACTTGCAAAATCAACCTTGAATCTTTTAAGATATCTTGTAAAGGAGGAAACAAAAGGAAACAAAGACAGAACCAAAAACCTCTCCTTACTCCTCTTTGTCCAGCATGAGTGTCGATGTAGAAAGTGCTCTTCTGCGGATACAATTCCATAACAGTTACTTTGATTATCCTTTCATAGTTATTTACAATCCTAGATAATTGTAACCTTTCACACATTTTCTATGCCCTAGAGAACAATTGCTTTTGGGTCCCCAAGACCTTGTTGACACCATTTCTCCAGGTCCCACTACCATCCCCACCGTGGAGCAGATGTGGAAAGGTCTCCTTAAAACACTCATATTTTAGTTCCAGAACAATTATCTCCCTTGCACTGCCGACCCCTTCTCCCCCTGGAATCCTTACTGTGCAAAACCACCTATTTAAACCTCAACTGAAACGCAAGGGCTGCAAATAGCAGATTCCCAATCAGAAAAGTCCATTGGGAATAGAAACAGTGCAGGACGAAATTTCACTTGTTCAAGGGGCCGATAACAGTACCCTTCCTATGTGTTGTGCTCATGTTTGACTGAACTGGTAGAGTCTATCATAAAAATAAAAATATGTTTAAGAATATTTCCCCATATTGGTAAAAAAAAAATGTGCCCAAGTATTTTTGCACTTCTTATGCATCAGAATTGATTCACTTAATTTTTAAAATTTAATCCTTATTTGTCTTTTTATAGGTTTTGTAAAACAATGTACATTCTATAGCCACAAGATCGTGTTTTATAACTAAATTTAATCCCAATAGAAGTTTGTAATTGAAGACAATTATTGTACCTTGTATTCTATAAATAGGGAAGTTGATTCATGACTAATCTTGGCTAAGATAAGTCTTACTTTATATGGTGTGCATTTATATTTTAAGATACTGGTTATTTCTAAGTTGTTATAAAGAAGTATGTTTCAGGTCATTAAATTATTGAAGATGAGTGTATACCAGTATCAGGAAGTCACTTTTCAAGTTGTTAATACATTCAATTATTTTTTTTCAATTAACGCCATACATTTGAGGAGAATTAGTTTAACTGATTTTAATTGTGCAAAATAGCGAGATGAACTGCCCTGGAAAATTTTGCTTTATAAAACTCGTGACAAACTCTTTTTTTTTTAAGATTTTTAAATTTTATTTATTTATTTGAGAGAGCAAAAACCATCACAGAGGGAGAGGGATCACAGAGGCAGAGGGAGAAGCAGACTCGCCGCCCGGCAGAGAACCTGATAGGGAGTTGCATCCCAGGACCCTGAGATCATGACCTGAGTCTAGGGCAGATGCTTACCCGACTGAGCCATCCAGGCGCCCCTCATGGCAAACTCCTTGCACCTGCGACCCTATGGCAATATTCTGGCACATAGATCCTTCAGTAACAGCTGTTGAATCTCAAAGTTATTGTCTTTAAACTTTTCTTTTTTTAAAAGATTGTTTTCTTCTGGATGCCAGGGCAGCTCAGTTGGTTAAGCATCTGACTCTTAATTTTGGCTCAGGTCATGATCTCAGGGTCCTGGGCTCAAGCCCTGTGTTAGGCTCTACATTCAGGGGGGAGTCTGCTTGAGGATTCTCTCTTTCCCTCTCCCTGGGCCCCTCTCCCTGTCTATGCTCTCTTCTAAAAAATAAATAAATCTTAAAAAATATTGTTTTCTTCTAGTCAGTCCTTAAAAGCATAATACTAAACTTTGAGTATATGCATGTGTGCTTTATAGGATTGTTCAAAGGCATAAAGATTACCCCCTCTTGGGGTCTTCCTGGCCAGCTTTATCCGCTGTTATACTTTGTGATTTCATTGCATTGTTATTTGTTTTTACTTTATGATGCTTATCGTCTCATCATCTTTTCCTCTCATTACTTCCCAAACAATTCTTAGTAAGGTTACTCTACCTTACATAGATATGCAACTCTTCACTTAGTCCTAGACTTGTAGTTTCCTTAAATGCTAAAACCTACTGAGAGGCGAATCCATAGAGGGGCAATGGACACAGATGACATGGGCTCAGGTGTCTAGTTCATGGAGCATTGCTACTTAAGCAGAGCCTGGAAGAATGAGCAGCCTTTTTTTAAAAGGAGCAAAAGGTGAGAGAAATGTTAGGAAATGTTAGAAGTTGAAATTAAAAGAAAAATATTTATTTGAGAGAGAGAGTGAGCAGGAGGAGGGGCAGAGGGAGAGGGAGTCCTCATTCTGACTCTCTGTTGAGCATGGAGTCAGACATGAGGCTTGATCCTAGGACCCCAAGATCATGACCTGAGCTGAAACCAAGAGCCAGCCACCAAACGCACTGAGCCACCCGGCATTCCACAAGCTGAATGTTTATGCCCCAAATTCATATGTGGAAGTCCTGACCTCCCATATCATGGTATTAGGAGGTAAGTTTTGGGGGATATAATTGGGTTTAGAAGAGTTTATGAAGGTGAAGCTCCCACAGTGGGATCAGGGCCCCTAAAAGAAAAGGAGGTGAGGGCAGAGTTTGCTCTCTCTCCTCAATGTGAGGAGACAGTGAGAAGGCAGGTATCTACAAGCCAGGGGGACGCTTGGGTGGCTCAGTCGGTTAAGCATCTGCCGTCAGCTCAGGGTCCTGGGATCCGGTCCCGCATTGGGCTCCCTGCTCAGCTGATAATCTGCTTCTCTGTCCCCTCCCTGCTTGTGCTCCCTTTTGCTATCTCTGTCACTATCTCTCTCTCTCTCTCAAATAAATAAATAAAAATAAGGGTGCCTGGGTGGCTCAGTGGGTTAAAGCCGCTGCCTTCGGCTCAGGTCATGATCCCAGGGTCCTGGGATGGAGCCCTGCATCGGGCTCGCTGCTCGTCAGGGAGCCTGCTTCCTCCTCTCTCCTCTCTCTCTGCCTGCCTCTCTGCCTACTTGTAATCTCTCTCTCTGTGTCAAATGAATAAATAAAATCTTTAAAAAAATAAAATAAATAAAAAAATANCATCGGGCTCTCTGCTCAGCAGGGAGCCTGCTTCCTCCTCTCTCCTCTCTCTCTGCCTGCCTCTCTGCCTACTTGTAATCTCTCTCTCTGTGTCAAATGAATAAATAAAATCTTTAAAAAAATAAAATAAATAAAAATAAAAATAAAATCTTTACAAGCCAGGTAAAGAGCCCAAATCCAAAACCAAATCTACTAGTGCCTTCATACTGGACCTTCATCCTCCAGAACTGTGAGAAACAAATTCTCACATCTGTGGGATTTTGCTATAGCAGCCCAAAATAGCAGAGATAATCCACTAGCCAGTTCACGTTGTTGTGAATACCTAGGTTTTAGTAGAATGACAGTTATTTTATTATACCTGGCACCAAGGTAAATGAACTATTTTTAAGAAATAAGCAAACTCTAAGTTGCCAGACTCTCAAAGAAGTAAGTTATGTCTACTGAGTGATTTAATAATTTCAATAACTCTGACGGTAGTCTTATTAATTCTATTTTAAATGTGTGGACACAAAGGCAAGACCATCTTGCCCAAGGTCACACGAAAATAAAGGTCAGAGCCCCATGGTGTGGGTTTACTTCACAGCTAAGGAACTCTGGTCTTAAAGAACAAAGATCTTTCTTTCGGGACAATTTAAAATGATACTGGGTTTCTAATTTTGGTTTCTTCCCATTCATTATTATAGTACGGAAATCAGATTGATTTTGTTTGTCAATCATTTGTCCTGCAACCACAGAAAACTGACTTATTCTAGGAGTTGTTTCATAGATTCGAGTGGACTTTAATGGAGGCTAGCATGTCATCTGCAAGTAGGACAGCGTCATGTCTTCCTTTCCAATCATTTATGCCACTTAATCCTTTTTTGTGTTTTATAACATTGGCAAGAACTTCCAGGACTATGCTGAGTAAGAGTGGTAAATCACCTTATCTCGTTCCCAAATGTAAGGTAGAATATTCAGTATTTCAAAATTATGTATGATGTTAGCTGTAAGGTTTTGTAGACGCTATTTTGCAAATAGAGGAATGCCTCCCCTACTCTGTGTTGAAGTTCTTATTATAAGTGTTTATTGGATTTTGTCAAATGCTTTTTATACACTGATTAACATGACTGTATGCTTTTTTCTTCTTTATCCTGTTGACACTCATGATTGCAATGGTTAGTTTTTAAATGGTAACCAACCTTGTAATCCTGGGATAGACCTCACTTGGTTATGGTGTTTAATTTTTTTCATACACTGCTGGTTTCAGTTTGAATGCATTTTTTGAGGATCTTCGCCTCAAAGTTCATAAGACAGATTGATTTGTAGTTTTTCTCTCTCTTTACTGTTTTTGTCTGGGTTTATCACCAGGGTAATATTAGTCTCATAAAATACACTAGGAAGTATTTTCCTTTCTTTTGTTTTCTGGAAGAGGTTTTGCCAGTGGTACTACTCTTACTTAAAGATTTAGTGTAATTTTCCAGTGAAACCATTTGAACTTGGAGAACTTTTTCATCAGAGTTCTAAAATTTTGAATTCAAATACTTTAATAGTTATAGGTCTATTTGAATTGTATGTTTTGAATTTTGGTAGTTTGTGTTTTTTTGAGAAATGGGTTCATTTCTTAAGTTCTCCAATTTATGACCATACTGTAGTTTATAGTGACCCCTTATTATCCTTTAAATGGCTTCAAGATCTGTAGTCATATCCTGCTTCATTTCTGATGTTAAGCGCTTGTGTCCTATTGCATCTCTATGAATCTTGTTCTTTTATTTATTTTATTTTATTATTTTATTTTATTATTTTATTTGTTGTGTTTCATTGGGATTCTCTATTGTTTCCTTTTTTGGGTTTTCTTTATTTCTGTTTTTATCTTTATGATTTTCCTCTTTGTGCTTACTTTGTATGTATTTTGTCCTTGTTTTTCTAAATGCTTAAAGAGAGTACTTAGATTATTGACCTGCAAATATTATGTGGGACACATCTCCTTCTCTGCCCTGCTGCAGACCCATTTTTCATGTTTTGATAAGTTGCATTTTGTTCCATTCAATTCTATGTAATTTTTATTTCTTTTGAAATTTCCTTTTTGACTCAGCTTATTGGGAAATGCACCGTTTAATTTCCAAGTATCTGGGGACTTTTGCTGTGTTTCTGTTGTTGATTTCTAGTTTAATTTTAATACAGTATGACTTAAATCTTTTCATTTATTTTTTTTACGTTTAAAAACTTCACCAAAATATCTTGATGAGTGTTCCACGGACGACATCTTTTATAAGGAGCTCCTACCAGACCTGCGTGACATTTGCCCTGAAGGGAGAGGTTACTGCTATTAAATTGGGTTACACACAAACCTGCCTCTGGAGGGAGACGCTTTGTCTTCCAAGGTGGCTTGTTCCACAGTTGTCCTTGGAAAGGCAACCTCGAAAAAGCCCTGAGAGACCCGTGGAGGATCCTCTCCACGCAAAACCATTTAGTGAAACCTTAGCCCAAAATCTGTTTTGTCATTCAGATCCAATCTCAACGAATTAAAATTAGTTCACTGATAACTGTCATCTTTATAATATTGAGTTCTGTTCCTATTCATTCAAGTTTTCCTCCTTGCTTCTGAGGGAAATTGGATCATTTCATTAACAAAATCTCTGCAGATTTCTTGTTAAAAACTTACATATTAAGTTATTCTTCTTGCTAATGTTATGTGATTTTTCCCACATCAATACTTTCAACTGGTTACTGCTGATATATATCAAATTAAATAGTTTGATTATTTATTATGCTGTTAAACACGAGCTATTACTCTGAATTCTTATTTTCCCTGGACTGTTGTTCTAATAATTTTCAATTCATGGGCGCCTGGGTGGCTCAGTGGGTTAAAGCCTCTGCCTTCGGCTCAGGTCATGATCTCAGGGTCCTGGGATCGAGGGCCGTATTGGGCTCCCTGCTCAGCAAGGAGCCTGCTTCCCCCTCTCTCTCTCTCTCTGCCTGCCTCTCTGCCTCCTTGTGATCTCTCTCCCTCTGTGAAATAAATAAATAAAATCTTTAAAAAAAATAATTTTCAATTCATTATCAAGGATTTTTGGGTTGCTTGCATAATAATCAAATGGGTATTATGTTGTATCTTTATTGCTGAGATATAAATTATTTGTATTTGTATTGTATAACATTTAGATAAAAATCAATTAATGCCATAGTGGGGATCTGAGTCTACTCTGGTTTTGGTGGGAACAGATTTCCTGTTTAGGTGCAAGTGTGATTTTTAGCTGCAGAGTTAGATTAATAATCTCCCTGGGAAGGACCGGAGGTCCCATGGGATGGGAGGAATGAAAGTCTGAATCCTTTTGCCTCAGTCACTCCCACCAAGTTTCCATCCTGAAAGCAGCGTTCTCCATTAGCTTCTGGCCCCTTCAAGCTGGACACCAGTCTTACAGGAAGAGGTTACGGTTAGGAAAGGCCTCCCTCTAACGCTGGACCCCCGACTTCTGCCCATGGTGGATTCTCACCCTGCAAAGCAACTCCTGTTCTTCTGAGCAAGGGGAGCTTGTTTGGCTGGGAGCCAAGACAGTGACCTGGATAAAAGGGCTAATGAGGTATCCAGGCCGCAAACGAGAGTCTCCTGTCAGCTGCAGAGAAAGAAAGCATTCCCAATGTAGCCAGCCCCTGTAAGGAAGTTAATCTTTGTAAAACTTAAACCTATGGTTTATTTGGGATTAAAAGGAACCAACAACCTGGTTTGGAATTTTGGACCTTTAGTTTATACTTGGTGGCAGCAATTTCCAGCCCTGCAGGGAGTGGCTGATGTCAGCAAGGCTCGTCTCACTGGCTTCCTCCAATTCTAATATCCCAAAGCGTGGGCAGACGCGGGAGGGGCAGGTCTGCAGTTTAGAAGGGAGCATGTTCTCCAACGTTTCTAGCTCAGACAGGAGGAAGAGTCAAGAGGCACTCTGGGTACTTTGCCTCCCAAGCAGACTTGTCAGTTACCATGCTCTTGGTGACTGCCACGGATAGACATTGATTCATGGCATCAGTGATAATGGGTGTGGACATGCATTCACTGGCTTCCTGTTGCTTTCCTGGTAATCTCTGTGCTGTGCTAGCAGGATGCTCAGAGAGCTGCTAGAAAACTCGGAGCTCCTGCAGTCCCCTTCAAGTTGACCTGTGTCTAGTAAAGGCGTGGGGACAAATGTGGCACTGGGCTGTATCATTTTACCCTGTAAAATGTGTGGCAATTCCAGGGAGAATCCTCCTCCCTGGTGAAGGGCTGATGGGGAAAGACTTTATGAGAACCTGAGTTATGTCTTCACACTAAAACGTATTAATCTTCTACTTAGAAATAAATAAAAGAATATAAATCTGTGAGAAATTTAGGGTGGCGTCCTCTAGAGAAAATTTTTTCTCTTTTTAAAATTTATTTTGAGTAATAATGAATCTTTTGTTGTTGATTGAATTTGCAAAAATAATTTGCTTAGAAAGAAGTGAGAAGAAAACATATCAGGTAAGGCCGAGGATGGATGTTTCCCAGTCAAAAATTATACATTTAAAAATAATTAGAAGACATAGAGACATTTTTTAAATAGTTCCGAACGGTGAAATGTTAGCTGTGTGAGCCAAACTCTTTCAGCCTCATGACTGTGAACACTTACAGAAAAAAATCGAATGTATTAATGATGTCAACACGTAGAAAGGTTTGGCTGTCCAGAAGAATCTATAGTAGTTAAAGTAGGAAAGTTGCAATGGATTAACCACCATAAAAGTAGAATCTTAAGTCACAAGAAATTTTACTGTTTTCCTTACACATCAGCTGGGTGAATGGTCTGCTGAACAGCGGTATTCTCTTCCATTTGGGTGGCGACGGGCCAGGGTTCTTCCATGCTGTGAGCCATTATTCACCAGGATGCCTTGTTATCTGCACCCACGAGATGGAAAGGAAAGAGTGTGGACTATTTCCATGAGCCAAATCGAGAAGTAGCATGGGTTCCTTTTGTCCACATTTTATTGAAAGAACTTCACCATAAAACCATCCTTATTTGTAGGGAGGATAGGAAATGTACGTTAGCCATGGGTCCAATGCAGTGAAAACCACAACAACAGCCAGAATTGGGTTTCCGCAACGTAAACTGAGCCAGGAAGTGAGAACAAATGAGAAGAAAATGAACAGAAGACGCATGTGGGAAAGAATATGTACAAGTGAAGATTCAAGAACTGGAAGGAGAAATCCAGAAAACAGAAGGATCCTATAAAACCCAGATTAATATTCCTTACTGGGAAGCCCATGATCACCCTTTCATTCTTGAGACACAGAAAGAACTGTTGCTGGAAGAAGTTGCAGACTTCACATGGAATGCATAAGCTTCACAGCACTGCCCAAGAGACCAGGATTCAACTTCTTCCACAAGGAGAACATCAGTGGCAGTGTGATTCCTTTGGTCCACATGTGGACTATGTCAGATTTCTCCACCTCCACTTGATGATTTGCCGACATAAGATGTCTTCCTCTTACTATATGAGAACTCTGTCTTGTGGAAGCGCTTGCATGATGTCCCAGGGTCATAGGACACCTTCTCACTACAGTATCTCTCTCCACTCTGGGCCCTGATGCAGCTACACTGATAAACTTAAAACACAGTTTCCTCCAGTGCTAAGCGACCTGGGCCAGACCTCCATCCTTCTCCGCGAAGCATCAGGGGGAGCTCACCGAGAGGAAAACCTGCCTGCCTGCTCTCTACATCAGCTAAACCCACCTTCTTCTCTAACTCCTCATGGGGCTTCTGCTGAACATAACTTAAGCTTACTGTGACTTCTGCCTGGAATGAGGAGTATGCCCTGTGATGCTGAGCATTCAACCCTGAGGATCCTAGTTTAAAGAAAATAATCATCACCGATAATGCAGGTCACCTCCAGCTATTGCTTTCTACAGAATTACCTGCTCATTTTCTTTTATTTCTTTAAGCTCATATAATAGTAAATAATTAAAACAAATAGAAAGATGTTATTTATTTCTTCCATATTTCTATCCATAATTTTATTCTATTGTCATATTATTTTAAATGTCCTGTTATATTTTTTGAACGTTTTCTTTTCCCTGTATGGGTCTTGGAGAGCAGAATGCGGAGTCCCCTTGAACAATGAAGTAAAAATATCCAAGCTGTCAGGATTCATCCGGGAATAAAATCACATTTTTACATGTGAAAATGCCTTTTTCTCTCCAGTTTGATTTTAAGAACTTCTGTCAAAGCTATGAGAACAGGGAATCCCATACTACAAATACATTTGCATTCTGATGAATGTGTGTGCATGTTTTTCCTTTTTTGAGTCACACAGGGCAGTTTCTAGTGTACCGGATGCACGTTGTTCTAGTTTTGAAGCCAAGGGTAAGGTTGAATGATTACTTGAAGAATCCTCGCTCTTAGCTAAGACAGTGGGTCTGATCATTGTCAGATAAACACCAAAAGCAAATTGCTGTCAGCTGGGAGGGAGGTCCGCGGTCACACTCTGCAGGGCCTTGTCTTACAGAAAGATTTTATCTCTGGTACAGTCAAAACCAGTGGAATGAGAGTAGAGAAAATGCAGCAAAATGGCCAGACCCAAGAGATAAGGAGTTCTTTAGTAAACAGTGGGACCGGATGAATCCAACTTCCACAGACGGCTCAGATGACTTTCATTTTTAGAGTGTCTTCCAAATCAAGGACTTTTTGAAACAAAATTTTTGAAGATGCAACTTTTACTTCCATTTATGTAAAGTGATTCTCACCCTCCATTCACATAGTTTTCTTCCAAGTGAATGTGTTTGTTATGAACACAGATTGGTCTCATTGTCTAATTCATTGATGTATGGATCATTGCTCATTTTTAAATCAATACACTCTGAAGTTTGAATTCTTCGCTTAGTGATGCACGCAAGCATTTTAATACAAAAACATCTTTAGTAGTCTTCTCGTCATCGTGATTCCAAATGATAAACTAAAACGTATCATTTCTAACCATCTGCAGCACTGAGTAAATATCACTTTCATAACATGAACCACAGCCATTAGAGAGCCTTTGTGTAAAACCATTCAGTGGACTTTTCTTGTTTCTATCAAAAAAAAAGTAAAATAACGATATGTCCTTCAATTAACTCTACTGCCAAAAGCTGTGGATGTTGGAAGATACAAAGAAAAGTTTGTTGTTTATTATTTTGGTGGTATTACATCTATCAGTTGCTAAATAAAGGCTAACAAATTAATAAATCAGGTTGAGTACATAGAGACCATTAATTTAAGCATCATTTTTGAGATCACCGGGAAAAGAGAAGAATCTTCCTTTGCGGCTTTCCAATGACATGTACATGGAGGCTCATCCATTGTGGTTTTTCCCCGAGTGTTACGAGAGGAGGGGATCTTCACGTCTCTCTGGAGAGCCAGGTCACAGGAACACAGTCAGCTCTTCAACCCCTACACACCTCAACTCCACACTTCTCTAGAAACCCAACAAACTGGGTTGTAATAGAAATGAATTTTGTAAAAGCTTTGAACGTTTTTGGTTTCAGTAGGTTATTGCTTAGAAAGAGAATACTTACTCTTTCTGGGGCTCATTTTCTGAATTTATAAAATGAGGTTTTTTGGCCCACAGATTCCTGAGTTGCTCTTTTGACTTTACAGTTTGTAGCACAAAATGCAATGAAATCAAAACAAAAGTAAACACAACTTTGATTTTCACTGGACTGAAAAAAACCTGAGGTATTGGGAATGCGATAAGGTCACTATGGTTTACAAATTTTAATGAAGCCTATTATTCATTGTAAAATGTCAAGAAAGTCAACAGCTGCTGGGCTCATCACGCGGGAGCTCTGGGAAAGAGAGAGACAAAATGACAAATCAGAGGTAAAGAAATGCCCACGAGGGAAAAGGATGAGTGAGCAATCCTAGAAGTAGCGGAGAACTAAAGCGTTCACAGAGAATAGAAGCAATAATAAAGCTAATCGCAAAAAAAGGATGGGAAAGGAGAGAGGTAGGCAGTCAAACAGCAAATGTGTTGGCACAGTTGTAGCAGTGGGACATAGGACCACTTTCTGGATTGTGGCGTGAAGGCCCCGTTGGTCTTCTTCCATGGTCGGTCCTCTGCTACCCAGCTCTGATGCACCATTTACTTTTCCAAATCTACGGCCATGTGATCAATCATGCCTTCACCATTTGTCTCTTTCAGTAACAAAGACCTTGACACCCCCCCCCATTAGTGCCGCCGACCCATTTCTCCTAATGCAGCCCAAACTCTGCCTCCATCCTCTGTGTCTGCCATATAGGCTTTCCATCTACCAAGATGGAAGCGGCCAGCCCATCCGTGGTTTGCTGCGTTGGGTCCCTGGGCAACCTCACAGGATCTTCTCTCTGGTAGGAGCAGCGTTCCTCCTCTTTCATATTAAGCAACATTTTTTTTATTCCTCAAGCTCTCTTTCCAATGTCACATCCTCCAGGGAATGCTTAGTGGCTATCCTGGTTTGTTTTATGGCTTCTTCCTCTCTGGTCCCACGCTCCTTCTAACGTTCCACAAGTCACCATCTACCATACTGTAATCGTCTGTGTCCTAAACCATGAAAAATGCCTTGTGGTATCTCTTGCTTTGTTATGTCTCATATTTTATTATATTTTGATATATAACACTTTGCCTTTTAAAAGTTTTTATTTAAATTATACAGTGTAATATTAATTTCAGGTGTATGATCTAGTGATTCAACACTTCCCTCCATCACCCGGTGCTCATCGTGACAAATGCATTCCTTCATCCCCAACCCCTGTTTCACCTATCTTCTCACCCACCTTCCAAGATGGAACACTTTGAACAATGAGAACAGAGAAAGAGAACAAGAGAACAAGAGAAAGGTATTTATTTTCCTTTAATTTGCATTATTTTATTTAATTTTTTAAAGATTTTATTTATTTATTTGAGAGAGAGAGCATGTAAGAGAGAGCATGACCAGGGGAAGGGGCAGAGGAAGAGGCAGACTCCCCTCTGAGCAGCTGAACAGGGAGCCCCACTTGGGGTTTGATCCCAGGACCCTGAGATCATGACCCATGCCGAAGGCGGAGGCTTAACTGACGCAGCCACCCAGATGCCCCTAATTTGAATGATTCTATTTCCTGTGTGTGTTTGGTTTTTTTTTTTCCCAATTCTTGTTACCTCGAGTTTTGGGGAACATATTATATAAAAACATATTTTAAAGTATTTTTATTGATGGATAATTGACATGCAATATCCTATTAGTTCTAGGTGTATATCATAATGATTCAATATTTTTACACATTACACAGTACTCACCACGATAAGTCTAGTCACCACCTGTTACCATACAAAGTGATTACAATATAATTGACTATTCTCTCTGCTGAACAGTATATCCCCATGATGTATTTATTGTATAATAAGGAAATATACCCTTATAATAAGAGACATGTGATTTAAAGGTTGTTATGGACACAATTCAAGTTTATGTGTGTGTATGTATATATGTCTGCCTGCATGTGCGTGCACACAAATTTATAAACACAAATTTACTGAAGGCTATCACCGGATGGTACAGAAAAGGCCAATCTGTGTTGTGTTCTGTTTGCTCTCTTAAACATTTACATAAAATACTTGTGTACTCCATGAACATCAGTGCTATTTAAGAAAGATAGTATAATGAATTTCCAAACTCTTTTCTCCTCTTTATTCTGAATTTTTTCCATTGAGTTGAACCACTGGGAAGCCATCATTTTGGACCACATAAGTTTAACCTCCCATAGAAGAGCCTTTCTGAGCTACACTTTAATGAGATGCCTTTTGGCTTCATCCAGAATTTCTCAAAAAGCAGTCCAGCCAAACTGGCTTCAGTGTGCTTTATAAAAAATATCATTAAAGACATTATCTTGGTACCTCCTGTGTCAATTTCCATATGAGACCATTATTGTATTTAGTGGCAGAAAGATTTTTGTGCTTTTGATGAGCTACTGTGTTGTTTCATTACTGAAATAAGAACTATACTAATTGTCCGGTTTTCCTTTTTACTTTGATTGAAAGAAAAATGAAAGCAAATTTGTGGTGAATCAGGACAATTCTATTAACTCTTTAAAATGCAATATTTTCTTCTTTTTTCTCCTCTGTCATGAATCTGCATAGATCTTATATTAGCACCTGTTGCATAACTTTTCAAAATAAAACTGTGAAATATTAATTTGTAATTATTTTTACGGAAAAGTCAGATGTTTCACTACCAAAAGCATTATACTTTAGTGACATGCATTCTGCATTAACGATGCTTAATTAAACTACCCTAACCACTTCTTATTCATAGAGATATTAAATGCAAAGTATTTCAACGGGAAACACAGCATGGCTAAAAAATGCTCTCTTGTGAGCTGGAGACAGACACAAAAATTCAGAAGGAGACAGAACATGTGTCAGTTTTGGGCGTTGACTGCTGTCCAGTGATGTGAGCCCTTGAGGAATGGGAAGGTGAAGAGAGGATGCTGTCATTGAAAAGCTTGTCTGGTTAGCGGGCGCCTGGGTGGGTCGGTCGTTAAGTGTCAGCCTTCGGCTCAGGTCATGATCCCAGGGTCCTGGTGATCCAGTCCCGCCTCGGACTCCCGGCTCAGCGTGAAGCCAGCTCCTCTCTCTCCCCCACCCTTGCTTGTGTTCCCTCTCTAGCTGTGTTTCTCTCTGTCAAATAAACAAATACAATCTTAGGAAAGAAAGAAAAGAAAAGAAAAGCTTGACTGGGTCACATGTATTCTGCTCAGACAACTCGGAGAAGTATGCAGCAGTCTTTATTTTAAGTAGACACAGAATCCAGGCCTGAAGATGGAAACCAAACACCAGGTGACTCTTGCAAAGCAGTACATGGGACAAAGTGGATTCACAGTTTGGCAGGAAAAACTGTGACTTTATCTCTGCAGACACCTGGATGTCTCCATTTCACAATGAACCCGATAAGGACAGTGGGATTCCCGATGCGTGATTTGGAGTCCGACACTTGGCTGGCAGCCCCCCTGGCCAGAGTTTCTGCCGGTTCTCACCTGTGCAATAGGTGGGCCAGACGACCTTGACCACGGGGTCAGAGAGGCACAAACACCCCTTGGCCTTCTGTCCTGCGCTCTTCAAAAGCCAAGATTCCTTGCACACCTTCTTGGTGGTCAGCCAGACACAGAGCCGCGGAGCTCTGAGCAAGCACCCAGGGGTGTCTGTTGGAACCTGAATGCTTGCCTGCCCTCCTTGCATGCACTGAGGAGGCTGGTGAACCCTTCCAAACGTCTGAATGTGTGACCTTCAGAGGTCCAAGCTGCCTCAGACAGCTTCAGTTTTTGGTGGGAGGCATCCAGGAGGCCAGCTGCGAGGAGTCGGGGAAAACGGTGAAAATGAGAGGCAGTGGAGTTTTATGAGTCACAAAAACGCTCATGCATATTCAGACAATCATGCCATCGAGATGCTTTCCCAAAGAAAAGATGCGGGAGAGGAAAGCAAGTATCAGTGTGCCACAGGATGTGAACAATGGAATTTTGTCTCCTAACTGTGACTGAGGCCAGAAAAGCTAAGAGCCAAGGGTCAGAGGCAAGTACTTGCTTGTTTCCAAAGTGTGTGCTGGACTTGCTGTGACTCTCAGTTCAAAAGTTGCCTTGAAGATTGCAAGGAATGAAGAGGATTTCCCAGGAGAAGGGTTGTTCATTCCGGCCTCTCCCAGAATAATGGGGGATTCTATCAGCTCAGTGTCAGGACTCCTAGGAGCTAGGGGCACTGGGTGGGTGTGTTTGTGATGTGACAAACACAGACAGGTGTCCCCAGCCTCCAGGAAGAGAGAGAAGGCAGCGGCCCGCGGCAGGGGGTATGACCTGAATATGGGGAGAACTGTGCTCCTCTCCAAGAAGTCTCCAAAGGTGGGCAGAGGCACTAGCATCGTCAGACAAAATAAAGGGCCTCTGGCTAAGTTTGGATTTCCTACATCGAACCCCAAATTTGGGACGTTTTGGTGATAAAATTGATGCCTTTATCTGAAATGCAAATTTAACTGGGTATCCTCTATTTTTATTCACTCAAAGGTGATAGGGATCTGTTGTGGTCTACAGGGAGGGCTGAAGGATTTCTATGAGGACCTCGGAGAAGGCAGAGCCCAGACGTCAAAGGTCAGCTACAGGCCTGGAGGGCACGATCTTGGGTCGTCTGCTGAAGGGGAGGCATGTCTGACACCAGGGAGGTGTGTTAGGGAATCTCCGAGGATGCTATGAAAGCAGCCGTGGGATAAAGGGCTTTAAACATCCTCCGGGCTGAGCCCAGAGCAAATGACAACTTACCCCAACAAGGAAGACCAGCACGTGGCTCTTCTTCTCCCTCCCTATCACAGAGGATCTAGAACGTTCTGGTAGGTGGGGAAGGAGACTTAGAATGAAAGGAGAGGAGGTGGAAAGAAGAGCCAATGATGTCTCTTTTTTTCCCCCATGTTCGAGCCGATCCTGACCCGCGGAGGAGTGATGGGGAGATCCATCCAAGTAGAGAAAGGAGGCTACCCACAGAGACTGCCGAAGAGAGCACACCTGACAGTAAACCCAGCCTCCGAGAGAGAATCCACAGCAGAGAAAACAGGGTTAACAGCGTGGAATCGGTAGGTGGGTCAGGGGCAGAACCGTCACTGCCTATCATGAAGTCATGAGAAGTTCATGCATTTATTCATTCGCTGGGTGTTTATTGAGCTCCCGCTCTTGGCCATCCAGGTGGGAAGCCGGCACTGGGGATAAAGCGATGAGCGTAAACAGAGATGGTTATAAAGCAAACAGATAAGGGCCATAAAATTTATATGGCAACACAGTTAACCATGGACACTGGGCTCTGAGGTTAAGGGAGCCTCGTGCCACAAGGCGGCAGCGGCCGTGACCCCTGGAGCTGCCTCTGACATGTGGTAAACCACTAGGTGCAGGATGCAGACGTCCCATAGAAGAAAAGAAAAAATATATATATATTTTTTCTCATTATTTTAAAGCATCTTTTTCTTATTTTCCACTTCTTTCATTTATTGTTTCTGGGATATAATTGGGGAATATCTGTGAATACGGGTACTGTGCATGTATGTTTATTAAACACCCTTATAATTTGTACAATGGGGGTATCCACACGCATTCTAGTAAGGTTGCTCCTTCTGTGTCTGGAAGCAAAACATGAAGGATGGATGATTTTGACGAGGAAAAACTGACATAAATATTTCTATCAAATAACATGGCTATACTTCTGATTCCCTCCAGAAGAAAAGCTATGATTTCCAGGGGCACCTTGGTTGTTCAGTCAGTTGGGCATCTAACCCTCAGTTTTCAGTTCAGGTCGTGATCTCAGGGTCATGAGATTGAGTCCCACATAAGGCTTCCCACTCAGTGGGGAGTCTGCTTTCCCTCTCTCTATCTCTGCCCCTCTCCCTGCTCATGCATGCACTCTTTCTCTTGCTCTCTCTCTAAAATAAATAAATAAATCCTTCAAAAAAAAAAAGCTGTAATTTCTCATGCACCTGGGTGGCTCAGTTAGTTAAGCGTCTGACTCTTGATCTTAGCTCTGGCCAGTATTGTGGGTCNCTTGATCTTAGCTCTGGTCAGTATTGTGGGTCCAGGCCCTGCATCAAGCTCCATGCTGAGTGTGGAACTTAGGTTAAAAAAAATAATAAAAGGTAAAATTTCTGAATGATTCTGGACTAAATAGACCAAAAGCNCCAGGGTCCTGGGATCGAGGCCCACATCGGGCTCCCTGCTCAGCGGGGAGCCTGCTTCCTCCTCTCCCTGTCTCTCTGTCTGCCTCTCTGCCTACTTGTAATCTCTCTCTCTGTGTGTCAAATGAATAAATAAAATCTTTAAAAAAAAATAATAAAAGGTAAAATTTCTGAATGATTCTGGACTAAATAGACCAAAAGACTGAATTTTCTAGACCCTTGTTTTGGGGTTACTGTATTGTCAAAAACAGATCATATTCTTGCATTAAACATTTAATGATCCCTGCCTATGTTTCCATGATTCAGTTGCATTTTTTATATGGGATTTTTTTTATTGTGTTATGTTAGTTACCATACGGTACATCATTAGTTTTTGATGTAGTGTTCCATGCTTCATTGTGTATAACACCCAATGCTCCATGCAATCCGTGCCCTCCTTAATACCCATCACCGGGCTCACCCACTCCCCTCCCCCTCTCTTCTAAAACTCTCCGTTTGTTTCTCAGAGTTCATAGTCTCTCATGGTTCATCTCCCACTCCAATTTCTCCCTGTTCATTTTTCCCTTCTCCTAAAGTCCTCCACGCTATTCCTTATGTTCCCCAAGTAAGTGAAACCATATGATAATTGACTTTATCTGTTTGACTTATTTCACTCAGCATAATCTCCTCTGGTCCCACCCAAATTGATGCAAAAGTTGGGTTTCATCCTTTCTGGTGGCTGAGTCATATTCCATTGTGTAGATGGACCACATCTTCTTTACTCATTCACCTGTTGAAGGGCATCTCAGCTTTTCCCACAGTTTGGCGATTGTAGACATTGCTGCCATGAACGTTGGGGTACACATGGACCTTCTTTTCAGCTGCATTTTTACAAAGAAATAAAACTTGGAGAAAATATACAGGATCGCCGGTGGACTCCTAAAATGCCACAGGTGTCGGGGGCTCAAGAGCTGGAGTAAAAGATAAAACGGGAGGTGAGGGGAACCTCATGAGGCCACCAGACAAGAGGCCGTCATCACAGTATGATCCTGGAGTGGAGAAGCTGCTGGGGTTTTCAGGACTGAGAAGGGCAAGGAAGGACCCACTGACCAGCCCAGCGGCGCTTGCTAACACTCCACTTCCCACAGGTAATCTCCAGAGTGTGCTCTCTTCTCCATGTGCTCTAGTAACAGTAAAGGGGGTTTTATAGTTCTTGCTTTTTCTTCAGAGGCAATGAAAAACACGACAGTTAGCCTTCCTCCCTCCCTTCCTTCCTTCCTTCCTTCCTTCCTTCCTACTTTCCTTCCTTCTTTCCTTCCTTCCTCCCTCCCTCCCTTCCTTCCTTCCTTCTATCCTTCCTACTTTCCTTCTTTCCTTCCTTCCTTCCTACTTTCCTTCCTTCTTTCCTTCTTCCCTCCCTTCCTTCCTTCCTTCTTTCCTTCCTCCCTCCCTCCCTTCCTTCCTTCCTTCTTTCCTCCCTCCCTCCCTTTCTTCCTTCCTTCTTTCCTTTTCCAACTGAACCCTTTATGAATTCATGTTTGAACACTGATGTTCTAAATACCAAAAAGACTTTTGTTGGCAATATCATTCTTTAAGCAAATATAATGAAATGAGTCTTACATCTTCGTATAAACATGGGTGAGGCAGAGTAATGATTATCTCAACATCTGTTAAAAAAATTTCAGCACAAGACAAAAACTTATAAAAATATACCACAACTTATTTGGAATTTATATTTAATAAAAAGTAACAGAAATAAATGTATAACTTATGTGTAAATATTTGGAAATACAAATTCTGTAATAAAGAAAACCACTTCCAAATGCAATTTGGAAACTCAGAAAGAGCAATTGCAAGGCATATGAACAATTGAAGCCAAGAAGGGTAGATCTCATGAAGTGACCTGAAGATTGACAGAGGTTGAAAATGCAAAAACCCTGGAAATCTCATTTATTGAACAATAAAAGTTAGCGAAATAATTAATGAGACATTTATTTTACCTACTGCTAATGGTCAAAGTAATAAAGGTCAAAGCTTGCAAAATGATTGATATTGTGCCTCTTTCAAATAACAGAGCAGGTTATAGAGTTACAGGCATCACCAAAAATGAAAAACAACAATTTTATTACAAATGTAGCAAAGTCAATATGCCCTAATAAAAGAATGATAAATTGAATGAGTGAATGCTTTTAATCTTTTGTTTTTTAAAACAACTAACAACAACAAAAATAAAATGACATATGAAGACATTTAGTAACAAACAAATCATGCAACTGAAGAAGAGAACTCTAAATTTACTGACTTCACGGCAAAAATAAAGTGGGAGTGAGGTAGGGGGTTGCAAAGAGATGTTACAAAAGCTGCAGTTGCCCAAATGGGTTGATTTCTCCCACGTGCTGAAATTGTCTCATCCAGGATAAAACTCAGGGAATTATATTGATACACTACAGATCTTTGCTAATCTACAAGCATTTATTAATGACGTGTATTTGACAACATTTCTAAAATCACCAGGGGGCCCTTCTTGACTGACTCTTTGTGTCACTTTCTGAAAAGAAACACAGTATCGATAAACTTCACAGAAATATTCTCACTCAGTATGAGTTGCAGGTAAACTTCAAGTTTGCCATAGGAGTTGGCCTTTGCAAATTGAGTTTCTCCCGTATCTTGTGAGAATGTTTTTTCATTGGAAACCTAAGTTTATCCAACATTAGGCATAAGGCAACATTCCACAGATATAATAACTCTGGTAATTACAAAATCAAAGCTAAGAGGGTAAAAAAAATTGGTCTAATGAATTTAATTCTCTCCATTGTCAGAGCAAACTACTTAATCATTTTCTGAAATAATATATTTTGAACTTCATAAAAAGAGCATTGTATATATAAATATCATAATATGCATTATTTTCTGAGCAAATAAATTAAACTGATTATAAAATCTTTTTCCTTCCATGATTTTGCAGACTTTGCCAAATCATTTGACCCTGAACACTGATTTTAGAGAGCTCTTCAGTTCATTTACTGGCACTAAATTCTATTGAGAATCACATATGCAAATTCAATTAGGATTTTTTTCCTCTCGTGTCAGAAAATCTGGTACATACTTCTTATTTTGCAGAAACAAGTCCTCAAGATATGGAATTTCCAATTCTGTTTGATATCAAAATATCTTAACAACGTTGAATCTTTCTTTTTGAATCTTTCTTTCCTCTTGAATCTTCTAGCTGAGGAACTTTTTTTTAGACATGCATTTTCGTTATTCATTTCAGTAATTATAACTATTGTTTTGCTAGTTTATAATATATTTAGTCCTATTAATACCATTTTATTAACACCATTGTTTGGTTTTCACTGTATTTATCTCCAGTTACATTTTTTGGCAAACTATTTTAATGTTGCATGTTGGTGCTCTCTAATTTAGTTCATAAATTTAACACAATTCCAATACAAATACTAGTAAGCATTGTATAGAAATTATACCAATAAGAAAAAAAATCAAAAGCTAAAAACCTTTGGAAAAAAGAAAGCTATAAGAAAGTTCTAATCTTACTAGATATTTAAAGTTAGTATAACATTCTTTAGTTAAGACAGTACAGTACTGACATACTAATAGTTAGACATGTGGGTAGAATAGAAAATCCAGAAGTAAATCCACATACATATGGAAATATAGTACATGATAAAAATGGCATCTTGAATCATTAGCACAAAATGGACTTTTAAATAAATGGTGTTGGTACAAGTAGTAGTCCCTTTGGGTAAAAATAAAATAAAATAAAATTAGGTCTAAAACATGAACAAGAATACAAAAATATACTCTATGTCAATATTTCTCAACAAGGGCAATGTAGGCCCATTTGGCAACGTCTGGAGACATTTTTGTTTGTGATAATTGGGAGATGGTGTCTACTGGCTAAAGGCCACGGATACTGATAAAGTCCTGCAGCATGCAGAAGACCCCTAAAATAATAGTTATTCTACCAAAAATTTTAATAATGCCAAAATTGAGAAATTGTGCCATAAATGGATCAGAGATCCATTTAAAAATTATATAATAAAAATACAATAAGAAATCATGAAGTTATACTCGTCAATAAGCTGGTTGAAGAGGAAATACTTTTAATTTGAATAAACTGTGGTATGTCTGTCAATGAAATGCATTGTAGATATAGTAAAGATTGAGGAATATCTCTATGAACTCAAACGTAGCCAATGTATAGAATAGGATGTTAAGTAGCAAAAGCAGGCTATATGTATGAGACAGAGCAGAGACAGAGACAGAGAGACAGATGGAGAGAGAGAGAATTATGTATGCTAAGATTTTTATAACCAAGGAGGGAAAATAAAATTTAAAAAGTATGCTTATCTTTACAAATAGAAACACAGGAAAGATAAATCTGTAACTGTGGAGATTGTTTACCTACAGGTGCTAAGAGGGAAGAAAGACAAGGAGGAGATAGAGTTTATTTCTCTGAATATAACTTTCTGTAGATTTTTGACATTTGGAACCTCATTAATACTATTGATATACAAAGCAAAACTGCAACTAAACCTACAAGAATAACAATAGAACCAAACAACCATGGTGAAAGATAGAACCAAATTGGAATCCAAACAGACAGGAATGGACCCAAGAGACCTCATCCAGGCAGAGAAAGAAGTAGCCTGAGGAACTTCGCTACACTTTGATTCCCTTTGGCTAATGAAAAAAGAACTGTTCACCTCTTCTGAACTTCTGTGTAGTTTGCTTTTCAGAGCAGGTTTGTTTTTCAAAGTGGTATGGATTAGCAATTTTGAAGCTACTATTATGTAATACAGGATGGAGCAAATGATTGAATTACTGAGAATTTTTCACTGTCAGAGAAATATATGGGGAGGGGAAAGACTAGAGCGAATTGTATGATGTTTGGTTGGGATTGACTGGGCCGTGTGGAATTGACCTTGGACCCATGGGGAGTGGTGGATAGGTTTATGAGTATACAGATACATAAGTGAATGAGCACATGTAAGAGGGTCTGTGTGTTTTCACCTGGTGCACCTGCTCAAAAGCCCTGGAAACAAGTCTAGGAGCCTGAGCTGCCCCAGAGCAGCAGGATGAGGGTCTGTAAGGCTTTGGAGGTAGTGGCCCCATTGCTGAGACTCTCCTCAGAGATCTGCAGAACTGAGCTCTACCTAAGGAGTAAGGCTGCCCGTGCAGCTGCCCAATTTGTTGGGTCACTTGGACCAGGATAAGAAACAAATGTTAGTGGCCATCATGCCAGGAGGACAGAGCCTCCCTTTCTTTTCCAGACTGCCTGAGTTCTAGGCACCCAAGTTGGCTAGTCTTGATTTTCTCCAACTTAGGGGAAACTAAAGTCAGGTTTAATTGGATTTAGGGAAGACATGAAATAAGGCAGCCCAGCAGCAATAACTAGAGCCACAATTTGGTTTCTAGAAAATATGTCTCAGTAAAAAAACTTAGGTCCCTTGGAGAAACGATTTCATTGCTGGACATCCTACACCAGCAAGTAAGGATGCACACAAAACATGATGAAGTCATGTTACGGTGAAGAATAATTCACAGCAATGGTGTGCACCTGAGATTAGGAAAATTTTAACGTCAAAATAACTAATGAAAGTAATGAATTATAACCCATTGAAGAGATGGAGAAAAGATGATAACAAAGTAAACAGGACAAAAGGCTGATGTGGTGAATTATAAATGGCATTTGGGAGTTCTGCATACTATTTTTGAAATTTTTCTTAAGTTCAAAATGCTACAAAAGTGTCCCACAGGCCAAAATGGAAGGCAGAAAAAGTATGTACATGCGATGGAAGTCATTTTAACCATCCAGGACAAAAGATTCCCTTCTGCAGGGCTTACCTCCAACACTTATTATGGCAGGATGCACACAAACAACCCATGATGGAGGGCTTCCTGGAGGAATCCTCCTGCTACTCAGTGACAGGTATGGAGCTTAGCCTTTAGAGTAGAAAACATTCAAAAGAATACTGGTGTGCTCCAGTTCTGGGTGGGATAAAGTAAGAATGCTTCACACTTTCTCTTCCACCAAATACAACTACAACATCTGGAAAGAAATCCCAAGAAACTATCTAAAGACTGAAAAGTAAACACCAGCAGGCAGACGGGGGAAGAACATCAGACTATGAGGTCACCAAATTGGAGATGAATTTACCATTTTTTTCTCCTCTCTGGCATCCTCCACCTGAAATCAACACAGCTAGAAACCCAGAAGTGAGCACTACGACACAGAAAAAGTTGCCGAACTCCAGCTCTGGCTCAAGACGGAGAAACTTCACATTCAAAGGAAGGGGAGAAAATCAATAAAATCAAAGTTGCTTCTTTGAAACAATCAATAAAATTGATCTTTTAGCAAGGCAGACAAATTAAAATAAAAGGGAAGACATAAATTGCTGATATCAAGAGTGAAAGAGGGGACTATCACTCTATACCTAATGGGCATTCAAAGCATCATAAGGGAACACTGTGAATACCTCCACATGCGTGTATCTGACAGCTCTGAAGAAATGAACCAGTTCCTCAAAAACCACTAGCTACCCAATTCATCCGTGTCTCCTGAGATGAAGCAGTTCCCATGTACAGTCCTGTTAACTATTAAATAAATTAGATTTGTAGTTAAAAACCTTCTGAAAAAGAATTCACCAGGATCACATAGTTTTCCTGGTCGATTCTACCAAACAAAGAAGTAACACCAGTTGTACACAACCTCTTCTGGAAAGAAAAAGAACACATCTGACCCGTTTTATGAGGTCAGTATCAATATTTATGATACCAAATGTCTGCAAAGAAATTATAAAAATAGAAAACATAGACCCGTATCCCTCATGAACAATCATGCAATGATCCTCAACGAGATATTTGTTGGCTGCATATAAAAAAAGAATAATGTACCATTACTAGATGATGTCTACCCAAGTCATTATGCAGAAAATAGTCAATGAAATAAATCCACAATATTAACAATCCAACAGAGAAAAACTACATAATCACACCAATAGATGAAAAAGTATTTGACAGAAGACAACATCCATTCATGACAAAAATGTTCAGCAAAGTAGGAGTAGGTCATTCATGCCAGTTTGACAAGGGGCACCCATAAAAATCCTACGGCCCGGGATGCCTGGCTGGCTCAGGTGGCAAAATATGTGACTCTTGATCTCAGAGTCTTAAGTTAAAGACCCTAATGTAGCATATAGTTTATTAAAAAAAAAAAGCCTACAGCACCCCCTGGGTAGCTCAATCGATTAAGTATCTACTCTTGATTTCATCTCAGGTCATGATCTCAGGGTCATGAGATCATGAGATCATCCAAGATCAGTACAGAGTCTGCTTAAGTTTCTTCCCTTCCCCCTCTAGCCCCCCCCCACCCCGGTCCTGCATGTTCTCTCTACAATAAATAAATAAATAAATAAATAAATAAATAAATAGTCTGTAAAAAATAAAGCTTATAGCTGACATGGGGAGTGGGGGAGGACCATGTGTGCCTCCCAACATGGGGAGAGGGGCAAGAATGTTCCACTTCATCACTCTTTTCGACATAGAATTCCCAGCCAGAGCAGCAAGGAAACAAATACTGATATAGAGTAAGGGAAAAAAAAAGAGAAAAAAGAAAAAAAAAAGAAAAAAGTGTCTCTATTTGTAAATGACATAATCTACAGAGACAGTGAAGTCACAGGAGAGAAGTTTAACAAATATCCTTTCATGTACCAGCCATATACAAATGTAAACAAAATAAAAGAAAGAATACAATTTAATATTTATAAAGTTTGAGGTGTAAATACAAAAAGATATGTATAGGATTTATATGACGAAGACTGCAAAAAAATTAATGAATGAAGGGATTAAAGAGCTAAATAAATAGAGACTCACCCTGAACTTAGATTGGAAGTCTCAATATAATTTCAGATGCCAATTGTCTCCAAATTGACACCTAGATTTAATGCAATATCATTCAAAATTATAGCAGAGTTTTTTAATATAAACAAGTTGATTCTAAACTTCATATAAAATGCAAAGGAACTACAAGGGTTAAAATACCTTTTTTTTTTTAAAGATTTTATTTATTCATTTGACACACAGAGAGAGAGATTACAAGTAGGCAGAGAGGCAGGAAGAGAGGACAGAGGAGGAAGCAGGCTCCCTGCTGAGCACAGAGCCCGATGTGGGCCTCGATCCCAGGACCCTGGGATCATGTCCTGAGCCAAAGGCAGCGGCTTTAACCCACTGAGCCACCCAGGCACCCTAAAATACCTTTGAAAAAGAAAAATACATTTGGATCAGGGATAATCACAAACAACCTGATTTTAAGCTTTGTCCATACAACCAAAGNCAAACAACCTGATTTTAAGCTTTATCCATACAACCAAAGTACTCAAGTGAGTGCAGTGAAGAGGTAGTCATGTGGGCCAGTGAGAAAGAATAGAGTCCAGCAGTCAACCACAAACACAGCCACTTGTTATTNGTACTCAAGTGAGTGCAGTGAAGAGGTAGTCATGTGGGCCAGTGAGAAAGAATAGAGTCCAGGAGTCAACCACAAACACACACTTGTTATTTGATTAAATTGCAAAAGCGATTCATAGGATAAAGGGCAGTTGTTTCAACACGTAGTTTTGAAATTTCCATATTTAAAACTGGAAAGCTTCTGGAATATAGCATAGGACATGAGTTCTGAAGCATTGCATGAAAAGTCTGGTCTATGAAATAAAATATTGATAAATCAGATTTCATCAAAATTAAAGATTTTTTTTCCTGAAAGCCACTGCTAAGAGAACAAAATGACAAGCTATAGAGGAGGAGAAAATATTTGCAAATAATGTATCTGATGAAGAACTTGGACTCAGAATGTATAATTAGGTTGTACCTATAAGGATTCTATTCTTAGTAGTGGTGCCTGCATATGTTACACAGGATAAGGGCCGTGTTATCACCTAAGGGAAGGGAATCTCCTCATGTACCTTTCCTTTCTTTGAATTCTAGGTTACCGCGTGGACTTCATCCTTCTCCTTCAAAGGCGCGTGGAACTCTACTGAAGTACATTCAGGTTTGACATGCCATTTTTAAAATGTATCATCTTGGGTGAAATGAGTCCAAGCGAGTGAGGACACAGAACCACAAGAAACACCGGATAGTCAATCCAGCATCCATTTCTGACAGTCTTCAGAAGGGAGCTATGAGAGAAGAATGCCTTTTCTTCTTAAAATGTGATGTGTCCTCTAATCATTCTAAATCCCCCTTAATTGTTCATTTTTATGAATCTCTTCAAATCTCTAGAAATTTATCATGAGCATTTTCTTTTTTTCTTTCTCTTACCATTGTGTTAAATATAATGAATGACGAACAGGGACCTCCAGGACTTTCACAGCATTTCTATCGCTATTATGTGAGGACTCTTGGGGAAAATGGGAAAGATAGCTTTGCTTATAATGATGAGAACTGCGCTTGGCAAAGCAGAGTACCTCCGACTCCAGCAGGAGAAAAAAGTCAAAGTGAATGCGAGCAAACAGGGGGATGGATGTTCCAAATGACAAGGTAGAGTGTGAAAAGATAAATGACCCAAGGACACAGCCACAGTAATGTTTAAAACCATCTAAAAATCTGCTTTCAGAGAAAAGTCACTGGTCTTTGTGACGGCAAGGACATTTCAGGGTTTCTGCCAACCTACTGTACTTCAACGTTGAGAAGCCGTTCTTCTAATGCATGAGCTGACGTAACAGTCACTGTTTTACAGAAGACAAATGACAGAGGAAAAGCCCACATCCATAAGAAAGACGTGCTCCTTAGTTCTAGTTCTTCTTGACATATAAAATTTTAACGTATTTGATGAGGTCTTGCTCCATGATACATGAATAATAAGAAAAAAATTTTATAGTCATTTATCTCTGTTTGCAGTGGAACGTTCATGGTCCTTCTGTTCTAATTTAATTTTCACCGTGCTCTGTTCACTCTAAAGCATGCCTTGTTTGGGACGATCATTATATCATTTTCCAATTACGGACACATCCTGGTCTACTCTCACAGGGACTTTAACCAGGGTCCTTTAACTTTGCTGCCCGCAGACTCGAAGAGCACAGACAATGGATGCCAGTGCCACTGAGAATGTGCTCTCTGTAGATGGCAGCTGACCCCGACTCAGTGGGTCAATCTCATTGACCCAGTGATCAAAAGCATGGTCCTTTAAGGGGATTTCAGGGTTTAGGACCCTGCATTGTCATTCATCATATAACCTTGGGAAAATTATAATATGTATATCTCTCATTTCATTGATCTGTAAAAGGGAGGGATAACAGTACCGACCCTATGGGCTCACTGTGAGGATTAAATGAGTGAACATACGCTAATTACTTAAAAATGATGGGTGCATATTGAGCACCTAATATGTGGAGTGTACACATACAGATTGAAGTCAAATAAAAGGAAGATATTTTGAAGAATCAGACACTTCAAAGATGTACTGATCTTGTAGTAATGATTTTCCCAGAATGAGAGGGACTCCAATATATGCTGGGCAAGCATGATCTTTTGGTGTGTGTTTGTGGAGAGGAGGTGGGGGGCCAGTCGTGGGTTCGGTAATCAGTCCATTCATAATGTTTCAGTCTCTTTTTTCTGTGAGATTCAAAAATCTCAAAGGCAAATAAATGCACTGTGGAAAATTTACTCACTAAGGTAAATTTGTGGCCAAGCATTTTGCAGGGTGGAAAAAACATTACCTCAATTGGATCAGTTACCAACTTTTAAAGATCAATTCTTCAAAGTCAGTTTCTGGCTTTTGGCTTCCTGAGGTTGGAGGTTGAACTGTACCTGTCCTTTGAAGTATCCCATTCAGCTGAGATCGGCCCCTCCTCTGTTCTCCCAAGGAGGAATGTGTCATCAGAATTGCACTGGAGGGCACAGTTCTTCTTTAATTTGTATGCAGTCATTGTCTTTGCCATGTACATAATTGAAAGAAATTACTAATTATTGATGAAGTTAAGAGAAGACCGAGTGATTATTTTGAATTGCGGTGGTCCAAAGACCGAGTGGAAGGCAGACATAATTAATTCACATCCCTGCATGAGTCACACGGGGTAACCTGCTCGTCTGGAAGACGTTGGGTGTCAGACGTGCCCGCATATGTGTGGGAAGCCCCAGAATGACAGTCTGAGTCAAACCTGTTGTTCCTGGGGGAACTTCTCACGTCAGCTTCTCTCTTCCGTGGGAGTAATTGGGTCCAAATAAAGTGAAATTAAAGTCTGGCTCTATGGTACTAGGTTGAGCTGCTGCAGGCACTGCCAAGACTTCTGTGTGTCTCCGTGAGTCTTTTCCTTCTGTGTGTCCCATGTGTGGTCAGGGAGGGAAAGCAGAATCGAGTGTGATCAACTCAAAATGCAGAATCTCCTGAAAGAGGCCTTTTCATTATTAGTCTCAAATTTTGAGAGATGCCATGAGACTTTTCCAAAAAAAGACAAATAAAGGAGAGGGTAAGCTGTGGATTTGTTCCTGACCAATGAGGGTTTCCTCACTGGGCCAGGAAAGCGGGAGGAAAGACTCCCTGAATGATAGATAATTGGACAGATGGGTTTCCATCAGAGACTGACCCCTCTAAGAGAAGAGACTTGGGGGTTAGACAGAGGAGGCAGCGCTCACAGGCACTCAGGATGAGTAGCCTGACAGCTGCAGGCGTGTGATGGGGCTGAGGGACACTCACATGCCTTCCAAAATATGAGGGTGAGTTGTGCTAAGATGTCATGAAAACCAATCATCATGCTCGAAAGCAATCCAGGATTATGATCGCAAAGTAGTCATCCTTATACATCCAGCTTGGATCTCTTTTCGGAGGCACAGTCCCATGTTTGAAACTTTAATTCCAATCTCCACCTTGATGACCCAGGAAAGCCTCAATTTTCCCACAGCCCAGTCGTGGGAATTTTCCCACGGCCAAATGGATCCTCGACATTCTTCCCGCTCTGCTCACTCCACACAAAAACTTCTTTTGTTCTCTTTTTTTAATCATCGCTGGGCACCTGGGTGGCTCAGTGGGTTAAAGCCTCTGCCTTCGGCTCAGGTCATGATCTCAGCGTCCTGGGATCGAGGCCCGCATCGGGCTCTCTGCTCAGCGGGGAGCCTGCTTCCCCCCCCCCCGCCTGCTTCTCTACCTCATTGTGATCGCTCTCCCTCTGTGAAATAAATAAATAAAATCTTAAAAAAAGAAATCATTGCTGAATCCGTCCAACCCCTTCACCCAAGCAGGAATCTTGGGCATTGCGTTCTGGTCCTTCTTTGTGAAGGATTCTCAATGACTCTACCCAGCGGGACACAGCCCACTCTACTCCCTGCCCCTTAACCACCGCGAGAGCCCCACCCACCATGCGTGTTCTGGGGCTTCTGCATGGGAGCAAGGGGGTGCCTCTAAACATGCCACGTTCTTTCAGCCTCTGCTTTGATAAAATGTCCTTTCGTCTTCATTGTTTTTTTCCTCATCTTTTTGCCTTTTCCCGAATTTTATGCCTTAAAGCAATCTCTATCTTCCCATGGCCCTTCCCGATTGCAACCCCATCTTTCTAAGGCATCCTGCACCTGTCTCTATTATCTATTTTTCTGGGAGCTTTTGGAGAGAGGGACTGCATCTTACTCCTGTATTAAGTCCTAGTTCCTGGCACAGAACTTCAAATGTAATTGAGCTTCCATAAATGACTAGGCAATTCAATCGACAAATCAATTATTATCATTTAAGCAGCTTTCAGTAAAGATTATATGTCACTGGCTTTGTTGTTGAGTGTAGAATAGAATTTGTAGCTGCACTGAGAGTCACCTCCCTGGAATGTGCTGTGAGTGGGAGAGAAGAAGGGGTGCGCCCCCTCGGCCAGTGGGAACCCAGTGAGGGTCCCTTGAAGGCAGAGGCTGAGCTGCTTTCCTTTTGCAGGTCAGGGGAGAGGGGAAGAGCATAGTTGTTCCTGTTTCTAATTTTCCCAGAGGGTGAATGTCAAGGTGCCTGTATGAGAAAAACTCACAGTTCTTATGTGTCTTCCTCCTGTGTGTCTCCTTTACCCTGACCCAGCACGCTTCACTCTGGCACTTCTGGTCACCAAATGTGTGGAGGTTTTCCCCACACGAGCAATTCTCTGGGACACCAGCTGGGTGTCCCACAATGTAACTCAAATCTGAGACTATCTACCCAGAGGCAGTGTCATATCCTACAGGTAAAGTCTCAGTCCCATAAGTGTCCTCCAACCCTAGTTCAGATGTCAACCCCAGGGGTACCCACAGCTTCGATCTGATTTAGCTACAAATCAGAGATTGCCGCAACCCCCTCTTCTGTTCCATTGATTTGTTAGGGTGGCTCACAGAACTGAGGGAGACACTTGTGTTTGCCAGTTTATTACAGAATATGATAAAGGGTACAGATGAACAGCCAAGAGACAGACACTAGGTTGAGATCTCACGGGTCTTGAGCTCAGTAGCTTCTATTCCCAGGGATTTGGATTCCTTCACCTCCTGGAATGAATGTGTCCATCAACACGGAAGCTCTCTGAAACCTGCTGTTTCAGAGTTTTATGGAATCCTCATTACACAGCCATGATTGATTAAATGATTGGCTATTAGTGATTGAACTCAGTCTCTACCAGTCTCCCCTCCCTGTTGGTTGGAGGTTGGGAAGTAGATGGGAGGGATGGGGAGAAGGGAGAAGCTGGGACTGGGAGTTCCAACCCTCTAATCACTGGGCTGCTTCCACTGCCAACCAGCTCCCATCCTTAGGAGCTTTTCCAAAGTTACCTCATTAACATAACAAAAACACTTTATTGCCCCCCCCAACCCCCAAATAAGAAAGTTTCAAGGTTTTTAGGAGCTCTGTGCCAGGAACTGGCTCAAAGACCAAATATATGTTTCTTATTATAAATTACAATATCACAGCCCCAAAATGTCTTAATCCATAGAATGGTAGCATGTTGCTTTTAGATACCTTCTCTGTGGGAACGTATTATTAGTTGGGAAATAGATGACAGCTGCCAGGCAACCTGAAATCATCACATGACCCGGGCAGATGTTCAGCCAATCAGGAGACTCTCGGATGAGGACAAGACATTGCCAGCGCCTTTCACTTCCCCAGGTCAGCAAGTGGGAAAGAGATGGTTCCACTGCTGTATGGATTCCACGCTTTTCTGGGCTGAAGTGATTTATTATTTAAATAAGACCACTAGAAAGAGTTGTCTTAAAAGATACTGAAAATATATATGATGATGGAAAGAAACAAAAAACTGTTTACCTCTACCTTGGAGGCTATACTACCCTTGCATAATTTCCTTAAGAATCAAATACATGCGGGTCGTTACATGCTTCAAGGGTCCTAGTACTGCCTGTGGCTCTCACCGATAGTCACTGTCAAACCGAATGATAAACACCAGGAAATCTTGTGGAAATAGTTTTATTTTATTTTTAAAGATTTTATTTATTTATTTGTCAGAGAGAGAGAGAGAGCACAAGCGGGCCCGCAGAGGCAGGGGGAGAAGCAGACTCCGCACCAAGCAAGAAGCCGGATGCAGGGCTCCATCCCAGGACCCCGGGATCATGACCGGAGCGGAAGGCAGACGCTTAACCCGCTGAGCCACCCGGGCGTCCCAGGTGTGGAAATAGTTTTACAAATAGAAACTCGAAGAAGACATTTGTGATCTAATCGTCCTTGCAGGTCCCCTCCCCTTTGAGCTCTAGGCATATAACCACCAGCTTCAAACAGCAAGGTGTGCACGTCTCTCTGCTCACCGGTCCTGTCCCGAGGCTACTTCAATACATTTACTAAGTTTCATTGTAAAATGTCTCAAGAATTCTTTCCTGAACATCACGTTCCAAGATCCTGCAACATACATATTTTTAAAAAAACATTTTTGTGTGTTTGAAATTGGATGATAAAATTGTAATCTAGTTTTTAAAATATAAGTGCTTTCTATAATTTTAGGTTGAATTATTTGTAAAAATGTAGAAATTAGATATCCAAAATCAACTTTTAGTAAAATATGATATCAACAAACATCAGAATTAAGCATGTACCACCCATTAACATATCTTCACTTGTGCAATGGTATAAACATGAGAAAGAACAGGGCTCCTGGCTGGCTGAGTCGTTAAGCCTCTGCCTTCGGCTCAAGTCAGATCCCTGGACCCTGGGATCAAACCGGCATTGGGCTCCCTGCTCAACAGGGAGCCTGCTTCTCCCTCTCCCACTCCCCCTGCTTGTGTTCCCTCTCTCGCTGTGTCTCTCTCTGTCAAATAAATGAATAAAATCTTAAAAAAAGAGAGAAAGGACATTGGTATTGCTTTGTTTTCTTTTTTTTTTAAGATTTTTATTTTATGTATTTGACAGACAGAGAGTGATCACAAGTAGGCAGAGAGGCAGGCAGAGAGAGAGGGGGAAGCAGGCTCCCCGCTGAGCAGAGAGCCCAATGTGGGGCTCGATCCCAGGACCCTGAGATCATGACCTGAGCCGAAGGCAGAGGCTTTAACCCACTGAGCCACCCAGGTGCCCAGTATTGCTTTGTTTTTAATCTCTGACATTTACTAATATTTTAATCATACAACAGTTATTTAACTTCTCAGGGTATATTCCCTCCCCAGGATAGTTTGATTATTAAACTAATGAGTGGATAAATAGTATAATCCAGCTCCTGGAAGGAGGTCGGTAAATAGGATTTCTTTCATTATTTTCATTTTTCTTCTACTCATTTAATAAATTATTGGGTGACTTTCTAAGAGCCACAGGCTGCGATAGTTAGGATACTAAAGACAACTTGGCTTCCCGCTGTCCTGCGAGAGCGCACAGTCTGATGGTGACAAGCAGACCTGCCAACAGAACGTGGGACAGAAGATATAGATGTGGTGATGGAAACTTTCTAGGGGTAACAGGAGGGGTGGGTGGGACTCACGCCCATTTTCATTTTAAAGAGAAAGGTACCTCATCTCTGGAGAAGAAAAGAAGTGTCCATAATCTCAGGCACAGGTCTGAATAAGGACTCAGTCATAGAGCCTTGAAGTCTACAAGCAGCTCCTACAGGGGAGTCCTAAGATCCAAACAAGGACGAGGAGGGAGAGACAGATACAGGTGTTTGCAGAGGACTGCACACAAAGCCGAGGAGAGTGGACCCTAGAACTCAGAACGTTCTCTTTGGGGATCTATTTTGGTAAAAGTCTTCCTCTTACATCTTTTGTTTACTTATTCATTCAGTTTAATATTTACATATCTTTGGTAGTGATTGTTTTCATTTAAAACTTTGCATGCACGCTATGGTGATTCACAACGACATTTTTAAAAACAATAGTGGAATGAACAATATTTCAGTATACTTTTAAATCCCTTATACTTAATGGTACAGAATCCTTTTTTCTTTCAATTGCATTATTATTATTATTATTATATCTAGGTACGGCATGATTGAATAGGCCTCATTATATTTTAGTGTCTGTCTTTAACATTTTGTGAGGCAGCGAATTGAAGGTTTGGTTCCAAGTTTGCTTTATCCCATTGATGAAAATTAGTGGCTGTCATATTTGAAGAAGAAACCATACAATGACATGCAGCTATAAATGGAAGTCATGCATGGTTGAGTCTGTGCACTATTGAGTTTATACTTTAAGATGAACAGTATTATTTATGTTTGCATTTTAACATCTCTAACTGTTACGTATCTTTCTCCTTACTGTTTCTTAATTCAATAAGATGCAGTACTTCAGAAGACATTTTTGTTGTCATTCACCAACTGTGCAAATGTTAAACGAAATGCAGCTGGAAAATTATTATTATTCTGAGGTTAATTCAATGTAAACTAATCAAAGTGATTTATTTTTTAATTTTTTAACAAAGATGTTAAATCTCAATAACTTTTGCTGTTTCTTAGGAGAATTGGTACATGTTGGAAAAACTCATTTCCAAGTTACATAGCGTGAAAGTAATAAGACTTTTGTAGTTTTCATGACATTTTTGGCAACAGGATTGCATACAATCAAAACATTTCCAAATAACAGTTTTCAAAATGCAATTTGTTTCTCACATTTTACATAATTTGTAGATACAGACTAAAAATAAGTTTTTAATTTAAAAATATCCACTAGGTATCATGTGATTGGTTGGATATATATCATAGTAGGAGAAGTGGGCTAATTTGGAGAGACAAGGATTTTATTTATTTACTTTAAAGATTTTATTTATTTATTTATTTTAGAGGGGTGTGGGGGAGAGAGAGAGCAAGCAGGTGTGAGCGGGGGAAGGGGCAGAAGGATAGAATGTCAAGTTGACTCTGCACAGACCTGGCATCGTGGGGCTAGATCTCATGACCATGAAATCATGACCTGAGCTAAAACCAAGAGGCAGTTGCTTAGCCAACTGAGCTACCCAGGTGACCATGGAAAAGCCACGGTTTTATGAAAGAAAAATTATTAATTCATCTTTACTTATGTTCAATAACTTTTCCACGTGCTTTGTCATGAAGAAAGTTTTGAACCTTTGCACATTTAAATAAAAAACATTTACATGAACTTCCTTTCATATTACAATATAAAATAAAAATGGTAATATATTTAGAAGACATGGTTTTATTAAATTAGTATTTTATTAAATTAGTATTTCGTATTATATTGTGCTCTCTTGGTGCCTGCAAGCTTCTTTACATAAATACTTTGCCTGCTGTGGCACAGTCTTACCTGCTGCTCGCTAAAATGTGTGCTGTTCTATTATTGTGGAGATTGACATTATTCAAGCATCTACACCAGTTTGTTAATTGTATTTATGACTGTGTTCTAGTCACTTCATCTGCTCAGAAATGAGCTGCCCCACTTTCAGATATCACAGCACCACCACTAGCTTGTCTACTTAAAACAAAACAGAAACAAAAACAAAAACAAAACAGAAAACAACCTGTGTTGGTAAGAATAAGGAGCAGTTAGACTCCATGTATATTGCTGGTGGGAATACAAAGTCGTTCAGGCACTGTGGAATACAGACTGGTGCTACCTCAAGAGGTAAGCATAGAACAACCATGCAACCGAGGGATTCTACAGCTGGATAGAAAACCACAGAAATTTAAAACAGGTGTTTTCGGGCGCCTGGGTGGCTCAGTGGGTTAAAGCCTCTGCCTTCGACTCAGGTCATGATCTCAGCGTCCCGGGATCGAGTCCAACATCGGGCTCCCTGCTCAGCTGGGAGCCTGCTTCCCCCTCTTTCTCTGCCTGCCTCTCTGCCTACTTGTGATCTTTCTCTCTCTCTCTCTGTCAAATAAATAAATAAATAAAATCTTCAGTTCCTAAAATAAATAAATAAATAAAACAGGTGTTTTCATGAATGTTTATTTACTTACCTGTTTATTTATTTATTTACCTGTACATGAAAGTTTGTAGCAACACTATTCACAATTGCCAAAATATAGAAATAATCCAAATGTCATCAAGGGATTATTGGATATACAAATTACAGTATGTGCATAAAATGGAATGTTACTCAAATATAACAAATACTAATAGATGTTATAATAGGAATGACCTTGGAAACATTGCTGAGTGAAAGAAACCTGAAGAAAGGTCACATTGTGTATGGTTTCATTTATATGAAATATAGAGTATAGGTAAATCCAAAGAAACAGAAAGCAGATTTAAGGTTTCCAGGGAATGGGGAGAGAGAGGAATGGGGAATAACTGCTTAATGGATATGGGATTTGACCTTGGGATTATGAAAGTGCTTTCAAATTAAATAGATGTGGTGTTTGCTTAACACCGTGAGTGTATTTAGTGCCACTAAGTTTTGAATATGTGAATCCCCCCTTAAAAAATCAAGTTGTATATGTGGTATGTGTATACTCTCTGTGCATTTGTTATTATTTTTAAGAGTATAAAGTATTTCTGGTTCTTGGGAATAGATAGAAGTAATGCACTAGCAAAAATAATTTTAATAAGTAGAAATTGTTATTAACCAAATAATTTCAAAAGTAAAAATGAGAAACAAATATCAAAGCAAAGACATTTAAAACACTCATGTATTTATTTTACAAAATTATAGAAAGAAGTTAGCAAACCCAGAAAACATAACAGGTTCTTCTAAATGGCTTGCAGGAAAATGTGGAAATTTAGATGTCCTCACAGGTAAGAAAATATGATTAATCTGAACCCAGTATAGATAGAAAACATAGACATCAAGAGCAATCAGACCGAAAACTCAAGTGATAATTGTGAACAAAATGTTAAATCAGTTACAGAAAAAGAAATGCAAGAAATCACTAGAGAAAAATCTTAAATGGTGGGATATGATTCTGTTGCCTTGGCCTCTGTTCTCTTTCCTTTTGTTTTCATGCATCTTTCACTGAAATTTCAACATTTGTTTTACTTTTTATTACTGCATATTCTTTTGTGGGAGAGCCCATGAAAATAATTGAGTTGTTGCATGTATGCTGATGGGAAAGTGATGAGATATGAAGGAAATCTGAAAGAGTTTGCAATGAACAATTTGGAGGGAATAGCATCATGATATCAGAACTGTTTCTTAATTGTTGCTTAAAGCAAACAGCTCTTTTGGTTCTACCTTAGAGCCCAATGTGCCCCAGGACAGGGGATTCAGTCTTCGATGAAGCTGGCACTGCCCATATTTCCAACATAGATCTTCTGTGTTCATGGTGAATTCCAAATTTGGTGAATGGTGAATTCCAAGTAATGGTGAATTTCAATTCAGCTGAAAACCAAATGGCGAAGAATACAAGGAAAGATGAAATCGCTAACCAAATACTTTGAGTGAAGATAGTGAGAAAGCATTGACTGTATTGATGGAGGTAGCCCAGAAGGAAGGACAGTCTCCGTATTTGCAGGACCCAGAGCAAGGCAAACTGGGGGCACCCTGGTGCAACACTTACTAGGGATTTCAAGCACACTGAACAACAACAGGGACAGAGCATTGAAGCCTTGTAGCCCTTCGGAAGGCTGAGTCCTGCATGACTGTGAAGGCCCCATGCCAAGAGTCAGATTTTGAGCTGGGTTTTTATTTATTTGATCATTCATCTATTCACTTAGTTGTCTTCACTTATTTGTATCGTGTGAGTACGATAGTGAAGGAAATGGCTAAAGCTGTGCCCTCACAGAACTTCTACATAAAGTCAGGTTGATAAAATGTATCTGTCATATGTCATATGTCAAAAGCTGTGAAAAAAATCAAGCAATGTGAGGGGACAGAGAAGGATGACATGGTTTATTTAGGAAATTGTGTTTAAGACTGTTTTCTCTGATAGGTGAGATTTGGGTAGACACAGCAATGAAGGGAGAGATGAAGCCAGATGGCTGTCTGTGGGAAGAGGAATCCAGGTGGAGCCAAACAAGTTTGTCACTTCTGGAATGTGAACTTTTTTGAGCGTCCAGCCGCAGTAGGAGAAAGGGACGAAGAGGCCATGTGGAACTTTACATTCCTTTTTTAGTTTCCTTTTTTCAGTAACAGTTATTTATATTTAAGGTATACATTGTGATGGTTTTATAGACATATACAAGGTTAAGTCGTTATTCTGTCCAAGCGATTAAGAAATCTGTTTTGTCACATGGTTCTCTCCCCCTGCTATTTTTGGAGATGAGAGTGCCTGAGACTGCTTTTAACAAATTTCCAGGATAAAGCACAGTCTTACTAAGGATAGTCACATACTGTACGTCAGGCCCCCAGAATGTATTCATTCCATATACCTGGAGCTTGGAACCCTTTGATCCATCTCTCCCCACTTTCCCACCCACCATCCCTGGTGACCAATGTTCTATCTCTGCCTCTGTGAATCTGACATTTCTGGCTTCCACATGTAAGTGAGGTCATGAAGTATTCTTCTTTCTGTCTGGTTTACTTCACTTAGCATCACATCTTCCAAGTTCATCCATGTTGCTGCGAATGTCAGGATCTCCTTTTTGAAGGCTAATAACACTATTGTATATATATGCCACATTTGCTTTGTCTATTCATTGGTCCATGGATGCGGTGGTTGTTTCCATGTCCTGGATGTTGGGAATAATGCCCCAGCAAAACTCAACAGGATTTGCTGATTGTTTGGATGTGGGCTATAAAAATTTGTCAGGCAGTCTGAGGTGTTAGGTGACACTGGCAACTGTTAAAATGGAATTGTCTTTTACGGAAATGGTCTTCGTGGTCTTCCAAAGAGTAGGCATTAAAAAAAAAAATCACGAATCTCGTTTTGGATAAGTTGATTTTGAGATGTCCCTTAACCCTACAAATGGCAATAATGTGGGTAGACTTAGATATTGTATGTTGTAGGAAGATTTTTTTCTGATGGAGGAACTGTGGGCCCAAGGCATAGATACTGAAGAGATGATGAGGAAGCAGGGATGGGTGAGAAGGCGTAGAGGCAGTGCGCCTGGATGCTGGGAACTGGACATTCCTAGTGGAGGCGATCACAAGGAAACTGGGAACCAATGTCCAGTAAAACAGGAAGAAAATGTATGAAGTGGTGTCCCAGTTGTCGAAGTGAAGCAAATATTTTAGGCAGGAAGGATTGACCCAACTGGGTCAAATGCGCTGGGCTGGGCGTGGAGGGGGGCCAAAGGCATGAGGACTAAATATCTTGATTTTGTTTTGCAATGTGGAATTCAGTCAATTTGCCTGATGACTCCGATTTAGGTAGTGAGGGAAAACCAGAAGACATTCCACCCAGGAGAAAAAAGGCAATTATGAATGAGTAAAAAAAAAAAGTGTATAGATTTTAGGGTATAGCCTCAAGGAAAGAAATTGGTCAAATTTCCAAAGGAAGGTATGTACCCAGTTAAAGGATGCTTAAGATGACCTAATTAGTAGGACCATGCTTGATGACTTAACTGTATTATCTCACGCACCTGCCGAGAAAGAAGCTAGACTGTCTTTGCAAAGGATCACATTATAGTACAAACATTTGTTTGCAAGAATCACATCTTCATGCTTCCCCTGCCAGACCCCTAAAGTTATGTAAATATTGGATGAATTTGGAATATTTCAGGAAAGATAATTAAGAAAGTAGAATTGAGGAAGACAGAAATAAGATATGGGGGAGACATACAAGAAAAAAAAAACTGTAAGAGGTAAGGTTGGGAGAGGCCTGCCTTCATCATTTAGGGGGAAATCATCTGGGAAAGAGGAGAGAGGGCTGGAAGCATTGCGTCAATCCACATGCTCCCAATATGGCAGACGTGCCCCAGAATAATGTAATTTGAACAGGGTTATAGTCTTAAAATCCAATAGCACATGGCTTTGAAGGTTAAACAGATTATCCAGGTGTTGAGGTCATTCTGTCTTTGGAACTAATCATGGGTGTAGAAAAATGGAAATGAGTGAGCAGGTTGACTGTTCAAACCATAAAAGTTGCTGGCTTTTACAGCTGTGGGCAAGAGCATTTCATTTCTGTTGCATCCCTGAGGGTTCCTTTAGCTAAGTATCTTAGAGACCAGCTAAGCACAATCTATTAGCAACAGACGACACTGAATTACTAGCAAATTACCACTAGCCTGCTACTGGTCAGGGTAGCTACTAGAATCAAGTCCAAGCAAGTAATAGGAAACTAACCACCCAGAACCAAATCTTAAATGATTTCAGAAAATCACTCCAGGTTTCCAGATTCCTGTTCCCCATAATAAGAGTAAACTGCCTGTTTGTATTTGATCTCTGACCCTTTGGTGGCACTTTCAGGAAACAACAATAAGGAAGCTGCAGAGTGTGGGTCAGCCTGGTTCGCTGTGGGGAGGGGCTTGAGCAACAGGGGTATCTGCTGCTGAACCCGCCCCACGGGGTTCCGCGTTCTCTCCCTCTTCCTGCAGTAACACCCCAGGCAAGCTCTGTTGCCCCTGTGCCTGGCACGGGGGTAGATGACGTCACAGATGGCCCACATTATTGTGTCTTAATGGAAACAGCCTCCCTTCTCTCCCCCTGGAGACAGTTCTTGAAGTCCTGGAGGTCCCAAGCGTGGGGAATGGCCAACTGTGGTTGACGAGGTGAGCGGTCCTCTACTTCCTCGCCCTTCCCCGCCCATTATGATGTCACAGTCAGGGGAGAAGTCTGTGAGCTGTGTGTCATTTATACATACCACATGCGTTTCCTGAAAACATGTCATCTCAAGTTCCATGTTTATCCACGTCAAGTCCAGCGTCACCATTTATTGCTTCTGTGCTCAAGGGGATATCCGTGTCCCTACCTCAGCAGGACAGCCACTTGAATCTCCCCTTTAATCCACTGGACTCTTTCCCAGTTGTCAGGTGCAGATTACGTCGCCCAGCTGGAATTGGGGTGGGAAGTGTCCCATTGTGAAAATCTCTGACTCCCTAATTTAACTTGCTCCACACAACCCACTGGCCCCACTCGTCTCTTGCTGTTTTCTCCAGGCTCCTGAGACTCCCAGACATCCGATTTTCCTACTTATTCCAATCTTTCAGTTACATTTGAACTTCATTTCTGGGTCTGGCTTGTGAATTTAGAGGTGATCAGCCAATAAAGTGAGAGACTCATAAAGCAAACCAAAGAGGAATAGATTTAGGAAGGAGAACGCAGAGGAGAACGTGGTGGATATCTTCACCATCTGGAGCAGAACTAAGCAGAAAAGAGGTTAACACTGTCCCCTGCAGTCCCTCCCAGAGCCATCCCTAACCCGTTGAGAGATCTGTTTGTGTAACCCTCATAAAGCAGAGCACAAAGTTCTATTTCAAGTATTACTGTCACTCTCATGAGGACGGGTTTGTTTGTTTGCTTATGTGCTTGTTTGTTTTGATCACTGATGAAACCTTAGCACCTAGAGTACTACCTGGCCCATAGGTGGCAATAAATAAATACTTGTTAATGAATGGGGAGAGAAATGAGGGAATGGATATGACTTCTTAAAGAGGAAAGCAAGCTGCTGCACTCAGAATTGTGCAGTCCCCACCACTGATCATTTTAATGGAACAGCTCAAGAGAACGACCCTTTCTGATATATCATTAGCAGTAATGGCAATCCTGCTCTCACGGGAGTGTGCAGCACATGGGATGTGCTTTGAAGCAGAACATCAGTTAGAAGAGCTGCTCCAGTGGAGAGACAAGGACCAATAAATGGAAAACATAGGGAGACATGTTGCAATTTGAAATGAGGGAGAGCCTTCTAGCCTGAAAGAATTTTTTTTTTTAATAAATAGCGGAAAGAGTAGGGCTACATGGCTGAGCATCACATACATCAATCCTCCTAATAATTAGGTAGCAGGTCTTTGGATACAGAGACCTCCCGTGACCATTTTTCCTTCTAGAAAGTTGTCTGTCAAGCTCTGCAGGTGCCAAAACGGCTCAAGGAGTGAGCCAGCCAAGATCAGCAAGCACACATGGCAGAGTGGATGCCAGGCCACTTCAGATGGGCCTTCATACCACTCCTTCCCCAGACACTCACATTCCGAGTAAACTCTTTGTCTTATATCTGCTCTAAATAAGACTTATTTGATGAAAACCTGGAAAATGGCAGAGTCCAAGTAACTTTTATGATGTCAGTGGAAGGTGAAGTACAGGACCAATCCCACCCCGCCCCTTGATTAGAATGAGTTTTGGGAGGGGTGCTGAGTAGGAGAGCATTGGTTTTCAGGAAGTAGCTTTGAAAGAGTTTGGAAGTGGCCAAGGACAAAATCTATCAAAGATGGAGAAAATAACAAATTCCCATTCATGAACCCCCCTGGGTTCTGTTCAGCAAAAAAACAGTAGGTCTTATCGAAAATAAAGTGATCTGATACATGGAAAGAGATCTCCAGTTCATTTAATCCATACTCTCTAATTTTAAATGAATACATTAAGGCATCAAAGCTTAAATACATACCTTAGGTTTACCTGACAATGGGGTCATTTCATATGTTTGTTCAACTGTTTTCATATATAAGACCATTGAAATAGTTTCTAGTTATCTACTAGATATTTGAGTTAATTAGCCTGCCTTGGATAAATTTCATCAAAATAGTCCAAGTAGTAATAATATTTTTTCCAGTTTATTGAGATGTAACTGACACATAACTGTGTATTGCTTTTAGACATGCAACATAGTGATTTGATAGATGTCTATATTGTGAAATGATCACCACAGTAAGTTTAGTTAACATCTATCACCAGACATTATAAACTTTTCTTCTTGCCAAGAAAACTTTTAAGATCTACTCCCTTGACAGCTTTTATTTTTTTTAAGGTTTTTTTTTAATTTATTTTTTTAAATTTATTTTCATTATTATTATTTGCCCCAGGGATACAGGTCTGTGAATCATCAGGCTTACACCTTTCACAGCACTCACCATAGCACAAACCCTCCCCAATGTCCATCACCCAGCCACCCTCTCCCTACCCTCCCACCCCCCAGTAACCCTCAGCTTGTTTTGTGAGATTAGGAGTCTCTTATAGTTTGTCTCCTTCCCCATCCCATCTTGTTTCATTATTCTTCCCTCCCTAACCCCCACGACCCCCCGCCCTGTCCCTCAAGTTCCTCATATCAGA
>LNAC01000366.1:193794-226599 GCA_002007465.1 Ailurus styani | reverse complement strand
TCTTTTGATAGCTGCATAGTATTCCAGTTTATATATATACCACTTCTTCTTTATCCATTCATCTGTTGATAGACATCTAGGTTCCTTCCGTAGTTGGGCTATTGTGGACATTGCTGCTATAAACATTCGGGTGCACGTGCCCCTGAGGATCACTACCTTTGTATCTTTAGGGTAAATACCCAGTAGTGCGATTGCTGGGTCATAGGGTAGCTCTATTTTCAACTTTTTGAGGAATCTCCATACTGCTTTCCAGAGTGGCTGCACCAGCTTGCATTTCCACCAACAGTGTAGGAAGGCTCCCCTTTCTCCGCATCCTCATCTTGGCAACTTTTAAATGTGCAGTAGAGTATTGTTAACTAAAGTTACCATGCTATGCCCTACATCCCCAGAACTTATTTATCTTATAACTCAAAGTTTGTACTTTTCGTCCACCATCACCCATCTTGCCCATCTCCTACCCTCTGCCTCTAGTAAATATATAAGTATATATTATAAATATAATTAAATACAATATTTTATATAGGGACACCTGGATGGCTCAGTCAGCTAAGCGTCTGCCTTCAGCTCAGGTCATGATCTCAGGGTCCTGGGATCGAGTCCTGCATCAGGCTCCCTATTCAGCAGGGAGCCTGCTTCTCCCTCTCCTGCTCCCCCTGCGTGTGGTCCCTGTCTTTCTTTCTCTGACAAATAATTAAATAAATGAAAAGATTTATATAAGTAAAAAATTAAAAATATTTATCTCAAAAAGTAAAAATATTTATGTAAGTAAAATATTATATATAATATTACCCAACTTTAATATATATATCCAACTTTTATATGTAAATAATATATAGATCTCTCTCTACAGATAGCTAGATGATAGATATTTCAATGTATATACACACAGATTTACTTTATCTATTTTTCCATCAATGGATATTTATGTGGTTTCTGTGCCTTGAATATTATAAATAATGCTACAATAAACATGGGGATGCATTTACCTTTTTGAGACAGTGATTTTATTTCCTTTGGGTAAATACCCAGAAGTGGAATTGCTGGATCATATGGTAACCCTATTTTTCCCTTCTTGAGGACACTCCATACTGTTTTCCACAATGGCTGCACCAGCTTGCCTTTCTGTCAACAGTGCACTAGTTCTCTCTCTGCACATCCTCACCGGCACTTGTTATTTCTTGTCTTTTTGATGAAAGCAACTCTGCCAGGTCAGGTAGTGATATTATTATTTTAAATCTCAGTCATAAACACATTGGATACCCAACTTACCCTTTTTAAAGTTTATAACCCACATACTCCCTGACCCTCAATATACAAGAAGAAGAAACACTTTCTTTATATAAAAGTAATGACAACTCTTACGGCAACTCTTAAACCTGGAGGAATGCGAAATAACTAATCCGTATTGCAGGTTTACCATTGTCATGGCTTGACTATTTTCTGAGGTCATCAGTGAAATGCCCATTCCTTGGCATTGATTGAATAGCTCCAATTGTGCAGAATGTTATGCTTGCAGATTTGGGTGTTTCATGTCACTCAATTCCCATGTCAAGCCTGTAAGGTAATACTACTCAGCCCTCAGAAAGGATGGATACCCAACTTTTGTATCAGCCTGGACGGGTCTGGAGGAGATTATGCCGAGTGAAATGAGTCAAGCAGAGAAAGTCAATTATCATATGGTTTCACTTACTTGTGGAACATAAGGAATAACATGGAGGACATTAGGAGAAGGGAAGGAAAAGTGAATTGGGGGAAATCAGAGGAGGAGACGAACCGTGAGAGAATGTGGACTCTGAGAAACAAGCTGAGGGTTATGGAGGGGAGGGGGGAGGGGGAATGGGTGAGCCCGGTGGTGGGCATTAAGGAGGGCACGGATTGCGTGGAGCACTGGGTGGGGCGCATAAACAATGAATCTTGGATCCCTGAAGAACTAAAATGAAAAAAGAAAAAAAAAAAGCCTATAAGGTAGCTGTTATCCCTGTATTCCAGATGAAGTGCTCAAGGCCCAGAGAGTATGAGTGACCTGCCCAGCGTCACACACAGTTCGGTGCAAGGATTAGAAGTGCATTCGTTGCTACTCACTGTTCTCTATGGTGACATTTCTGTGGAATGTGTTCTCCTTCTCTGTGAATCGTGCAGGCCTAGGAGCCTCCCATGGGTCTGAGTGGTTCAGCCTGGGAGGTTTCCCATGCGGTGTTCTTAACTGCAGACCCAAAGATACCAGTTCCCTTCAGAAAAGGCTTTGGGGATCTTTGCATCCAGCCCTGCCTGCCATAGTCTGGTTCTTCTCCCCATGCAGGGAGATGAGGTGCTGTGGACCAAGTGTTTTTCTTTAAATGCTCAAAGGGGATGCATGATAAAGGAAATTCTGATATTCTGAGATGAGATGCTTCCTATTGGGGGGGGTGATTATGACACTCAGCGTTTTCCTTTTATTTATTTATTTTAACATACTCTTCCTGGTTTATTGTACAGGATGCAACCCAGGAACAGCCAGGCGAAGAGATGCATGGGGCAAAATACGGGGACGGGGGACTGTGTGAAGCTCCCACACTCGCCCCAGGCTCACCACCTCCATGTGCTCCCCAAACCAGAACCTTTCTGAATACCCTCCCATAGGGTATTTATGGAGATGCCACTACAGGCCCACGATTGATTAAATCATTTGCCATTGGTGAGTCAGTGGCCAGTGATCTGGGCCAACGAAGAGGATCTGTGCTCAGTCTCCAGAGGCTGGGGTGAGGCCAAAAGTTCCAGCCCCACACCTATGCTTTCCTGGCCTCCAGCTCTCACCCTGATGTATCTAAGGACCAAAGCCACCCACCATCTCGTTCATGCACCAAAGGGTCATGGGTCTTAGAAGCTCTTATGCCAGGAAGCCAGGACACGCCTATCAAATTCCCTCTCCTTTGTCCTCCATTCCCCTTCCTGTCACTCTTGTTCCTGGGGACTTCTGTCTTCCTACTCATCTGTGGTTGATCCCTGTCTCTTCTTCCTTCCATTCCTTGATTTCTCCCCAGCGGGTCCTCCTCGTCCCTCAATTACCTTTCCATGAAAGTTGAGTGCAGCCGCTCTCTCCTACCCGAGCCGATGCATTCTGAAGATGGCTGGAATCAGCTCAAGTTCTGCCTCCATGCATAGTTTTTAGCATTCTAGTTTCCTGCTTCAAGCTCATCTCTGCATGTTAAGTATGGCTTGAACTTTTCCCCTTCTTTCAAAAATGTTGTTTCTTCCAAATGCTCATAAGCACTTCTAACCACTTTCAGTGTGTTTTGATTTGCCAGCTGTTTCTTCCTGGCTCTCATCGAAGGCTCCAGCCATCTGCTTGCCAAGTAGAAAAAGGGAACATAAAATTATGCTTTTCCTCTAGCAGCACACAAGCTTTGACCTCTATTTCTAACCTTGCCCTCAAATCTGGTCACCATGAGATGCAGAGTTTGTCTTTACATAGCCTCTTCAAAATGGTAGAGCATAATAGCAACTGGTTCCCATAGGGAAAAAAAACACACAAACAGAATACAAAGAAGTCACTCTCTACTGCAATGACCAGGAGAAGCAGGGAGGTGGGGGCGTGGGGGGGGTGGACAACTGAACAGTTATTAGCTGCATGGCAAGAACCAGGAGTGAGAAACTTTCCTCTCCACTCAGAGATTTGGTGTCAATTCCCTCTATCTCCAGGGTTCTGATTTGGGGTATGGGGAAGAATGAGAACAGATGATTTCTAAGCTCTCAGAAGGCTGTAAAGGGACGTTTATGCACCTCAAAAGCCTAGACTTAAATCTGAAATTCTCTAGGACTTAATCTTTCTTTTTTTTAAAGTATTTTATTTATTTGACACAGAGAGAGAGATCACAAGTAGGCAGAGAGGCAGACAGAGAGAGAGGGGGAAGCAGGCTCCCCGCTGAGCAGAGAGCCCAATGTGGGGCTTGATCCCTGGACCCTGAGATCATGACCTGAGCTGAAGGCAGAGGCTTTAACCCACTGAGCCACCCAGGCGCCCCAGGACTTAATCTTTCTTATTATCACTTACTTCACCTGTGAGAGACAGGGATGATTATGTCAAACTTGATATGAGAATTCAGGGAGAAAATGTGCAACATTTTTCTGATGATAGGAGAGATTCTGTAGGTTGATGGGCTCTGGAAAGAATGTTCAGAGAAGATACTTAATATTATCAAGTAGTCAAGTGTACTTAACACAGATTTTTCAGTTTTCACGGACTATATGATGTCTTTGAGACATTGAGCCCTCTCTTCCACTGACATTCAGAGATGTACTATCCAGTGTGTACAAGCCTTCAGCTCAGATACTGGCCGAACTGCATGTTGGAGAAGACAACAAAGCAGCATCTTCTGTGCGGCCCCAAGGCGACCAAGGTCTCTCTGGTCTGTGTGCTCTAGAAGGGCCAGAGCTGCCTTCTCCTGGCTATGCCCTTCCTCGGGGGAGACCTTCAGTCGTGCCAAGGAGACACCTTGTCCCGGCCCTTCTAGATCATACTCTGAGAACCTGAGCCATTGGAGTTCCCTTTATAAGGGGCCCGAGTTCTCTTCCAGGGCTTGTGTAGTGGGGAAATTATGGTGGGTAGGATCAGTCTCATCTAGGAGGCGTGGGGTGTGGATGGACGTTTCCCATGAAGGCTAGTGGGCCCCAACATGTGAATGTAAGATCATCCAGGGAACAGGAAAGAATCAAAGTGAAGAAGAAGGACATGGGCTTCATGTGGTCTCACTCTATAACTCGAGGGGTTAGGGGTGGGAGGTAAGGGTCTAGGCCACTGTCAGCCCCAGATGCACCACTGTCTAGTCAAAACCCATTCTTCTAATTTCTCTCCAGTCCATTCTCCCCAAAGAAGCCAAATGATCTCTGGCTTCAGCTCAAATCAAACTCTTCTCCCACTCCTGCCTTAAAATCCTCCAGTAAGCCCTCTGCAGTGAGAAGGGAAAACACACACTCTAGCACATTCAGGCTCCATGAGTACTTCCTGCCTACTGTGGGACCTCACTGAACCCCCCTGTCCCTCTGATCTACGTCCCATCCGCGATGGTAGAAAGCCATCTCTGTCCCCCAGTTCACGCTTGTAGGTCCTCTGCTCTGGCCGCAGAGAGTACGAGTGACCAGCCCAGTATCACAACTCCCTGGGGCATTGGATTCCCGCCCTTCGTTCACCTTCTCAGATCAACCATCTGATCTCCTCCCAGATCTTCATCAGTGCCTCTCTGACCATTATCCTTGTTTTGAAAAAGTTGAAAAATATACGTATTATGTATTTTGACGTTTGCATGCTTATCTCTGTCTCCCCCATCAAAGCTGAACAAGGACTTCTGGTGCCTTGTGCACCATCTCATTCTTGTTGTCTATAACTGTCTGGCTCAAGTGGGTGTCCCTTGAGTGCCTGGCTGAAAGGTTCTGAAGGACTGTGGATCGAGAGGGATGTAATTAGTTTAGAGAAGAGTTCTGGTGCAGCAGTGCCCACATATCATGGAAGTGCAGTGAAGATTCACCTTCCTACTTGAGGTTATTCTTGGTCCCTCCACCAAGTTGCACCCACTGACCGACCATGACAGTGCAATCTGGGGAGGAGAGGACCATGGTATAAAGAGAAAAATCATGTCGCTAGGTTTTGGGAAAAGCAGTCATGTCCAGCTTGTCAATCCTTGCACAGACACATAGAGTGGAATTGGGCCCAGGATATTTCCTTGTGAAGAGGTAAAGGATCTTTACAGCCTGTGCTGGATATGTCACTTTGTCCAGGAATATCTTTTTCTGTTCTGACTTTCCTAGGAGCTTTGTTTTGTTCTGGCTAAGCATGTGCATCACATGACACCTGGCCAACCCCCTGTGACCTCTGTTCCTGGCGGTGAGCACAAGGAGGCATGTGCTGTGATTCTTCCTATGTTGCCGCAGTGTCGGTCTGAGGGACTTGGGACCTGACACAATGCAAGGGGCCAGATCTTGTGCTCTCGCTCTCTCTTTCTTCTGTTGCTGTAACTGAACCGTGCACCACCTAACCCTGGCATGCATGTGGTTTATTCTCAGTAACCTCCAGTCCTGCTCTGGTCTCTTCCCTGGTGGCACTTATCTGTTTTTTCCACTTGGCCACACTCATGCTGGGTTCTGTCCTGCTGCACAACCTGGCCAGCCAGTGAACAGTAACACACTAACAACTTCAGAAGCAGGATAGGTGCGGTATTATCTGAAAGTGCAGGTCAGGAGGGACCGCGCAGAGCCATGGAGAGGAAAACTGCGTGAAGGAACCCCGCAGGCAGCAGAGTTGCCTCTCTGGGGAAGTTCACGTGGCATGTAGCCTGGGCAGAAATGGGAGACAAACGAAGAGAAAACAGGTCAAAGGAGCAGAGAAACATGGATATTGCACTGTTTATGGGATACAAAGCTTTTCCCCGGCTCTCACCTCCTCCGCCTCTACTTTTTCTCCTCCTGCTTCTTCTCCTTTAATTCAAGACTATTTTTTAGAACACTTTCAGGCTTACCAAAAAATCGAGAGGAAGGTACAGAGATTTCCCACGTACCCGCTGTCCCCACACATGGATGACTTCCTGCATTCTCATCATCACTAACCAGAATAGTGCATTTTACCAAGGATGAGCCTACACTGACATACCATCTTCACCTGAAGTCCAGTTTACCTTATAGTTCATTGTTGGTGTGACAAATGCTATGGCCTTGGACAGCAGTGTAATGACAGCTTGCCGTCATTATAGTATCACAGAGAGGGTTTCACTGCCCTAAGAACCCTCGTGTCCTGCCCGTTCCTCTCCCTCCCCGGCTCACCCCACTCGGGGCAACCGCTGATCCTTTTATTGATTTCAGTTTGCCTTTCCTTGAGTGTCGTGTGATTGGAATCATACATCATACGGCCTTTTCAGATTGACCTCTTTGACTTAGTAATATCCATGTAAGTTTCCTCCATGTCTTTTCATGGCATAATAGCTCATTTCTCTTTAGCACTGAATAATATTTTACAGACTGCGTGTACTACTGTTTATTTATCCATTCACCTGCTGAAGGACATCTTGTCTGCTTCCAAAATTTGGCTCTTATGAATAAAGCTACTATCCACATTAATGTGGATACTTTTGTGTGGATATAAGTTTTCAACTCCTTGGTGTAAATACCAAGGAGTTTGATTGCTAGATTGTATGGTAAGAGTATGTTTTGTTTTGTAAGAAAACACTGAACTGTCTTCCAAAGTGGCTCTACCATCTTGCATTCTCAGCAGCAATAAATGAGAATTCCTGTTGCTCCATATCCTTACCAGCATTTGCTGTTATCAGTGTTCCAAATTTTGGCCATTCTAACAGGTATGTCATGGCATCTCACTGTTGTTTTTAATCTGCATTTCCCTGATGGCCTGTAATGTGGAGCATCTTTTCATATGCTTATTTGCCATCTGTGTATCTTCTTTGGTGAAGTGTCTTTTAGAGAGTTTGAGCCACTGTTGAATAAATTGCTTGTTTAATTATTGTTGAGTTTTAAGCATTCTTTATATATTTTGGCTAGCAGTTCTTTATCAGATGTGTCTTTTGCAAATATGTTCTCCCAGTCTGTGGCAGGTCTTTTCATTCTCTTGACACTGTCTTCTGCAGAGCAGAAGTTTTTGGTTTTAATAAAGCCCAGCTTATCGATTATTTCTTTCATGATTTGTGTCTTTGGTGTTGTATCTGAAAAGGTACCACCATACCTAAGGTCACCTAGACTTTCTCCTATGGTATCTTCTAGAAGATTTATTGTTTTTATTTTACATTTAAATCATATAATTCAAGCTAATTTTTTTGAAGGGTGTAAGGTCTGTGTCTAAATGTATTTATTTGTATGTGGTTGTCCACCTGTTCCAGACCATTTGTTGAAAAAACTTTGATTTATTGAACTGTTTTTGCTCCTTTTATCAAAGATCAGTTGAATATATGGTGTGGGTTTCTGTCTGGGTTCTCTGTTCTGTTCCACTGATTCATTTGTCTATTCTTTCACTAATGCTATGCTGTCGTGAGTTCTTTGGCTTTCCGGTGAGAGTTGAAGTTGGGTATTGTCAGTCCTCCAACTTTGCTCTTCTCCTCCAATATTGTGGGTTATTCTGGGTTTCTCTCTTTTTTTTAATTTAAGATTATTTATTTAAAAATAAACATGGAACTTACCATGCATATTACAATAAACTTCTATAAAGANTCGTGAGTTCTTTGGCTTTCCGGTGAGAGTTGAAGTTGGGTATTGTCAGTCCTCCAACTTTGCTCTTCTCCTCCAATATTGTGGGTTATTCTGGGTTTCTCTCTTTTTTTTAATTTAAGATTATTTATTTAAAAAATAAACATGGAACTTACCATGCATATTACAATAAACTTCTATAAAGATTCACATCAAATTTTTTGCAATGTGATCATCCTTGGGGAGCTGAACTAGGATAGGTAATTTTTCATTTGACACTTTAATAGTCTTTTCTTTTATCATATTTTAAATAGCTTTCTTGAGGTATAATTTACTTACCAAAAAAAAAAAAAAAAGAAAAACCAAAAAACCTGAATTCACCTAGTTCCCCCTGAAAGCATCTATAAATAAGACTTAGCTAAGTAATAGTCCTGTAGCCCACTTAAATCATTTTAGAAATTTTTAGCAATATCTGGAAATGGGATTCTGGGGGAAATTTACACTTAATGGTAGTCAGAAGTGGACAGTAATATTTGGAATATTAATATAAATGGGTCACATTTATAATCCCATGCAAACGAATCCCAAATATACTGACCACCTCTGTGAATATTTGTGCTTGATTAGAACAGGGTCTGCTTTGGATGAAACTAACCTATGATCAGTTATAGTTGTGGGTGGGCTCAGTCAATCTGGTCACCCATCATTCTATTGCATGAAGGAAGACCCAGCATTCTCAATAAATACAAATTCTTTCATTTCTCTATTATATTATAAATTTTTCAATGTCTTTTCTAACACTGAGATGCTCCCTAAAGACTACGTGGAATACTAAGGTTCTCCAGTGCTTGTAAGGAGGGGTTTGGCCAGCTCCCAGAATGAACATGACATTTTTTGAGAAAGAGAGAGAGAGAAAGAGAGAGAAACATACATGCACATGCAGGGGTGAGGAGGGGCAGTAGGAGAGGGAGAGAATATTGAGTAGACTCTGTCCTGAGTGTAAAGCCTGACACAGGGCCTAACCTCACAACCCTGAGATCATGATCTGAGCTGAAATCAAGAGTCTGATGCTCAACCAGCTGAGCTACCCAGGTGCCATATGAACAGGACATCTATGGACTGACATTACTCAAGGAACTGGTGGGCCATCATTGTTGGTGGTCTCTAAGACTGCTAAGTGAGCAGATTACGCTTCCTTTGTTTCACGCACACAGATGCAAAATCTATTGTTCTTTCTCACCATGTTGCTAGAGCATGTGCAATCCAGCTAGGTTGTCTGAGCTACTTCACCCCTCCTTCCTATGTGTATGTGTACAAGCCAATGTTGCCATATATGAATTTCATAACATGAACCCTGACACCCTAACATCTCTTCCAGAGGGTTGGATGGAACCATATAATTGAACATCAAAATGAATGAAAGGTAGGAAAAGTAGGTAGACTTTCCTCTAGTGCAGACTTTACTGGGGTTTGCAATGTAGCTCTGAAAGTTCCATCATCCTTCTTCAGGGAACACAGGGTGGCCCTACCCTCTAACCTGATCTTAGTGAAGAGAATGTTTGGATTGATTTTCTAGATACCTGGGACATGTCTACATGAGGACATCTCCTGATGCTAGGATACCAGCATTAGGATAGATGATCAAGAGGTGTTGGGTAGGATTGGCTCAAGCACTCAAAAAAAGTCATGCACTCCTTACAGAAGACCTGTGTCTCTGTTTCAATGGCCCATGGTAATTCCATATGACAAAGAAGCCTGGAACACAGTGCGATTCAATGAACACTAGTTTCCTTTCACCTTAGATCTTGTCTTCTTTGAACTATAGGAAGGGAGCTGAATTCACACTTGTAAAAATACAAATACAAAAAAAGTTTCTAGCCAGATTTTCTCCATGCCTCTTATGGGCTGATTTATTTATTTCATTGCAATGGAATTACTTTTATTCCAGCTTAACTGTGAACTACAAGAGTTGGAATAATTGCTTTGTCATCAGTAATTCATTTTCATTCTGGGGTACTTAAAGTTGGAGCTAAAGTAGACCAGTTACACACACTGAAACCATGCTTTATACGGAGATTAATTCCACATATTCTAAAATTCACCAGGCGAAATAATGCGCTCCTTAATTCCTACAGCTCTCGAATGCCATTTCAGAAGAAAAGAGGAAAATAAATCAGAGAACATTACCCTTGATTTCAAAGACATCTGAAAAGGCTCTGAGTTTGCTGCCTCTTTTAAGCCAGTGAGTGGCAGACACGGCAGGGGAAGGTGAAAGTGCTGGGGAGACAAGCCCTGCCACAGACTCCGCAGAGCTCAAGTCACCCACATTTGTCTTCCAGTACCTCACCTGCTTCGGAGCAAAGGAAGCACCCCCACAGGAACCCATCGTCTCTAAGTGAGCCTGGGCATGGGCAATGTGGCTTTATTTCCAGCTAAAAAGATTAATTGTTTATTTTAATCACTTCAGATAATTATTCCCCATCCTTCTTGACTTATTTTCCTCTTATCAAACCAAATCTTCATAATCTTCGCAGAAACTTGATCCTGACAATAAGTTCTATAATGACACACTTTATGCTTGGAGCATTAATAATCTGACAGCAAAAGACAGGATCAAATTAATACCTGTAACGAGTCAGTTTACTGTGGGTGATTAATAAGGGGATTGAAACTCAAATATTCAAAACATGACATTTGAAATAACATCACTTTGTTCTTTGAGAAAAATTAGCTGTCATAACTTAATATGTTTATTATTAGGATAATCAGTCAATTATCTAGGTGAACGTAAGTCCTGATACATTCTCCTGATGCGTGGTATGCATTATGATGTGCGTTGGAAATCAGCATTGACGCAGCTGGAAAACTTGGGGCTGCGGGGACTTGGCACTGCTGTAGGGTGGGAGTAGCCTGAACTGTGTACAAAGACTTCCAAGGTTGATCTCCTCTATTTTAGAAGTTTTGATGTGAACCTTCCCTGATTCAGCTCCAGGTGTGCTGTGTACTACGGTAAGGGTTGGAGGCTGAAGTCTGCATTTTACTACTGACACCACTTAGAATGGTAGGTGCATGGAGACCATACAAAGAGACTGACTTCGGTTGGTTTTATTGTTGTTGCTGCATTCTCTACAGTCAACGCACTCCTTATTGCCTGTATTAGGATGGGACATCCCTACCACCACTCACCTCACCAGGAATGCCAACACTGTCCTCAAATCCCAATCTCCAAAGTGACCCCAGAGTTTAGGACAAGAGTAGTAATCACAATGGGCGCCTGGGTGGCTCAGTGGGTTGAAGCCTCTGCCTTCGGCTCAGGTCATGATCCCAGGGTCCTGGGATGGAGCCCTGCATCGGGCTCTCTGCTCAGCAGGGAGCCTGCTTCCCCCTCTCTCCTCTCTCTCTGCCTGCCTCTCTGCCTACTTGTAATCTCTCTCTCTGTGTCAAATGAATAAATAAAATCTTTAAAAAAAAAAAAGAGTAGTAATCACAAGACACTTTCTCTCCCGTTTGAAAGCATAATCTGATTTTCCAGGCTCAACCAGGTCTTTCTGTTTCCTGAACAAGGAGGAAAGCTGTCTTATATTTGAAATAACCAAGAACAGATTTAAGCAGAACAATATCTCATTTATCTCCTGAGTGAATTTTTTAGATCACTTCCCTGCTTACACATTTAAACACAAAAACAATGTGTCTTCTAACATTAAAAAAAAGTTGTGAGCAGAATCATATTCATCACACAACATGACTGTTTTCATTTTAAAATTTTGTCAAGATGTATTGACACTCATCTGAGCAATATGGAAGTCATTTGCAGAAGATGAATTTAAATGAGATAATGCATTTTTTAAAGCACTATGACAACTTTGAAATGTTATGATTATAGAGTGAACATCTAAGAACCTAATTTTACACACAACCATAGTACATCTTGTTAATCTGAGGGGAACTGATTCTATTTTGTGAATGGGGAAATCCCATGGGTACTTAGACGTGAATAGAGAGGGAGAAGCTACCGAGCTCATGTAGTTGTATTCTTCTGTTTTCTCTTTCTCTTTCAATCTCATTTTTAATCTATTAATGCATGCATTCTTTTATTCATCTGACAAACATGGCATAAGCACCGACAATGTGCTTATGGCGCTGTGGCTCAAGGCAGGCGGTAGGATTTGATCAGACAGCCTTTGGGGACGTCCAAGCGGACATGAATGGGGGCACTTTGTTTCCGGAAGCTGGGCATCACAGCCTTCCCCAACTCCTAACACGTCTTCACTTACGGCGAATGCCTTGCTGTCCATAACCCCAGAACTTCTGAACTCAGTGCTTCAACACCCCTTATCAATATTTCCATCATCAGTGCATACCAGTATAATGGAATCCTCCAGGTACATTGACTTTTACAGACAGTGTGCAGGCAATTATTGACAATACCATGTTTGGACTAATTGCTTACATAATGGGCATTTTCTTTGAACACTTAAAGTTAACTACATTTTTCGCTTCAGACAGTGTATTTTCATTAAAAAATAAAAGGATATTCTAATGCTGTTCTTGTTAGTGAGATCAAATGGGCAGTCACATATATTTAGCTAAGGTAAAAATTGTGGAAAACAGAGATTTCAACCCAAGTAAAATCACACTAGATAAAATAAAATCAACATCAAAAGCAATGAAGAGCAGAACAGAAATTCAGTAAATCCAATCATGGAAGACAGAGCTGGGCTGAAAACCAGGCTGTATTTTAGATGTCATGAGTCAGAATATACAATGTCTTGGGATCGCTACAGGAAAGGAGAAGAAGGTAAGACAAGAATGAAAAGATGATTGAAAACACAGTGAGAGGGAGAAGTAAAAAGCATAGATTCCCTACATCTAAAGATAAACGTGTTAAAAGATGCTATGTCTGAATAATTATGAAAATATTTGTAATATTTTGCATATTTGTCAATTTGAGTGAATGCGTAAATTTTTAGCAGCTTTTTTACTTTCCAATTCCCTGTACTTAACAAAATATAAAATAGATTATAAACATTACAACCAGAGCAAAATAGGCTAGATTCAGAAAAGAAACAAACAAACAAACAAAACCATGGATTAAGCGGAAAGACAGAAATCAAGTGCATTATAATGAATCTGTATCATGTGGATTACCTTTTCAGAGCGGCCTCATCTCCTCGAATGCAGGTTCATTTCTTCAGTTCCCCAGTGGAGCAGAAACTATCGCAAGCATACCAGAGGTCCAACTGCCCTTGATACTCTATACTTCACTGAACGCAGTGCAGCCAGAGCAGGCAGGGGGCCAGGGGGCCAGGACGACCTGAGCTCTGTGTTCTCACAGACACTGAAAGATTGGCTGGTAAGACTGCACATGATTAAGCTGTAATAGGTCCAAGCAAGTGGCCTGCACTCTTATTGTTGAAAATCTGATTTTATTTAGATATGATGCTGTTGTTATCCCATTAGACATGGAACATTGATTGGCCTTTCCTGGTGGTGAAAGATGCAGACAGGTCTACATTGAATGGTTTTGATAAGAAATCTTATTTTTGAGGACTATTATTTTTCCCATAGTTCTGGCAATGGTCACTGCTACTAATGGCATCAGCGGCACTAGCGTAACTATTTCTGTTGTTAGAAATTCAAAAATTCTGACACTAATGCTGGTGTTGTATTGTCAGAATTGTCAGTGAGTCAATTACCACTGTTACTGCTCATGGCTTGTTCAAGAAGATGCCAAAACAAATGTGTTGCTATTTGACCTAAGGGTCTGCTCTTTAACAAGACTACCTCTAGTAATAAAAATATTATTTACAATGCAATATTTACAGCCTTGGACACACATATGAGTATAGAACTTGACTTTTGAATGGGCAACCATTTAACATTGAATTGAAAACCAAGCACATGATGTATATCGGTGAGGACATTCACTTCTATAATGCTATGAAGAGGGTCACCACAAATTCTCTTTCCCAGCACCTAGTCTTGAATTGAAGTTGATTCCCCCAGGGAAGGGACTAAAGTCTATTATCTCCAAACCTGTGTCCTGTTGAAAGAGCAGAAAGCCAGCCTAGTCAATGGCCCTGAACTCTGTTGAGAAAACCTTTATGGAACTAAGCTAAATAACTCACAGATGTTTGATATCAGTGACATTACCCATATAGCCAAGAATCAGATACACCAGCAAGAATTTGATGATAAAGACTGATAAAGAGCATCATCTGTCATCAACTTTCGTTGTCTTTATCTTATGTAGCAATGAAAACATTCAGGTCTTGTTGTTTTGGATGACATTTGCCTTTCCCTTAGAATCTCCTATGGAATCATGGCTACTCTGCTTGAGAGCAGTGCCTCTCTTCTCTCAAGCTTAGGCACACCCTCCCCACCCACCAGACCATCAGTCTGATGTGCTCACTTAACTTGTAAAGATAGATCAGCCAGGGTCAAAATGATCGACAAGCTTGATCTCATAAGGGCTGCTACTGTGCTTAAAGAAACCTCTAGTATTGATGCCTCATCTCCAGCAAAATGTCCAGGTAGATAAAAATACTGGCACAGGGAGTAAGATTCCAATGACCAATAATAAAAGCCATTTAAGCACGGAAAATATTGGAACCATGGTCCAGGAACCTGAGGGACACATCTGAGGAGAAGCAGAGTTCCAAGAACAAACCTGAACTATAAGCATCCAACCTGAAGGCCACAGTGCAGGACGTCTAAGTGGCCATGGAAATGTGGCCTCCCCTCTGAAGGTCAACCACTGAGTGGGAAACACAGACTGAACAAGAGAGACGTGTGAATAAAATACGGTGTGATTGACTCCATCCTATCCTCAAAGAAGGATACAAATTAGAATCAAAGAGAGAGGAAGGTAATTTAAAATGGGGGCATCAGGGGGTGAGCTGGCTTGGAAAGAGGAAGGGGGCTGAGGTTTCTTGGTGAGGTAGAGGATAAGGATGAAGGGTAAGAAGAGGAAAGGAAACTGCATGAGAATTATTGTCATAACGGAAGGAGCTTCACAGGGATTGTGGCTGTGGCTGAGTATTATGACCCTTATCTTCCTTCTATTCCCTGATTCTTTGAACTGAGGCTTCAAGGAGTATTAGGCATTTATATTTTTCATAAAATTTAAGTAGACTAGAGTTTTATTCTATGCCATTTTGCATATTGGTGTTAAATATATATGCTTACAATAATTGTTTTCTTGACAAAATTGAATTGAGGGTAGAAAATTAAATATTTGACAATTTCAACACTAAAAGACTAAGTAATAATGAATCTTTGTCAGGGAAATATATGTCCTTGCCCTGAACACAATAATAGTTTTGACCTCTATCTGTTTAGGAACTTCTGGTATGGTAATAATCTCTTTTGTAAATATATGATTAAAGTTATAAGTATTATAATGTATGATGCACTGTACATAAAATCCCAGTAGCTCAAAAGGTTTTATTTTAACATTAGCTTTTTAGAAGAGAGATTAAATGAAAATCCTCTTATTTCTCTATCTGAGAAAGGTTAAACCCGTTTACCAAACTCATGTCCATTCACTTAGAAGATCGCTATAAGAACAAAGGAAGGATATTCAGCACAGTCATTAGTGATGGGTAAACAATGCTTTTGATACGATTTAAATCCCCTTCATGTGCTAGTGATCTCTCCGGATGAGGCATAAAGACCACAACCTTTTTGGGCAGTTCTGTAATCCTCAGTCTACCCCATAGTCCACTGAGAGTGATCTGTTGAAATGCAATAACAGCCCTCGGCCAGTCATTTTATTCACGAATAAACTGATTTTTGAGCACCAACACTGACTACTTGGATTTTAAAGAGTGAAGAATTTGTTCAGCTCTGCAAGTTGATGTGATCTTTGAGATGTCAGGGTGTAGAGGCAAAGGCGCTGGGCTCTTCAACCTCCAGGCTTTTTGGTCTTTCGCAGAATCATCCCGTTGCGGTACCAGGACAGAGTCAACCCGGGACATCATCCACTGCGAGTGGCTGCCCACAGTCCTTGCCACACAGCTCCTGCATTTCACAGCATGGCTGATAGCTTCCTTTCAAAGCTAGCAGGAGGATGTCTTTCTGACCTTTTACATTCCTTCAAAAACCTCACCCGATTAGGCTGTGCCCAACCTAGAACAATCTCCCTTCTGATTAACTCAAAGCCAACTGATTAACATCCTCGACCACGAGAGTGAGGTTCCATCCTATTTGCTTGCTCTGTCCACAAGGAGAAGTGATTATATGGGAGATGTATACTGGGAGGTGAGAATCTTAAAGATCATCTTAGGCTGATTATTTGAAAGGTCTCCTACAACTCTACATTTCTGAGATTCTGGGAAGAGCTTAACAGTGCAAAAGATCGGGCAGTCTTAGAGCTGAAGTGGGACAGCTCTGTGGTTTTTTCTGTAATGCCTGGAAGTCTGGTACTGACCTTTGCCCAAGATCAGAATGAGCTGGGTTGGCTAGAGAATTTTAATGAGCTGTTTAAAGTTTGAACCTTCCCTGGAGGCATCCGAGGTTAGTGTCTCTACATTTTTCAGAAATGTATTGATTGGGGTTTTACACCTGTGTACACCAGGTTATTCAGCCTGGCTTTGCTATAAGACCAGTGGGATATAATAGAAGACCTCACTAGAAACTTTTGCCTGGAGTTTCCTGAAGGCAAGGTTCGTCATGCATCACTGGATGGCTCATAATCTGAAGACAAGGTTTGCGATGCCAACCACCACAGGTTATCTGGACTCAAGAATTTCCTAGAATTTTAAGAGCTAAAACAGGGAAGGTCCCAGGAAAAGTACATGCATTGTTTAGCGTAAGGTGCCTCTTGTGCCTCTGAGAAAGAATCCCCAGGAGTGAAGAGGACACTTGTAATTCTCACAGGCACACGGTGCCTACTTGAGTCATTTTTCTCTCCATTCTTTATCTTTACTTAAGCATTATGAGTTCACCCTTTGAAGCCTTGTGAGGACTTTCAATGATCCTCTTCTATGTAATAGATGCAGAATTGGAAGTTTTTAAATGTTCTAAGGACGAGGCAAAGCGGGAGTAAAAATTGTTTTTAGCGATCTGGTCCCATGCCCCGTGTAGGCTGCTCAGCGAGAATGTCCTTCCTCATTCAAGAACACTGTGAAAGGATAGAGTCATTTCTCTCGGTATACTCTCTTGAGCAGTTGACTTTGGAAACTGTGTTAATGTTTCATATTTTATACACACACACACACACACCACAATCAACAGGGATGGGGACAAAACTGCAACCTGAAACAGAAACAAATGTACTTAAACTATTTAAAATAAACAGTGTTGCCACACTGCGTGGAGAAGCAAGATCTAACTCAAGTAACATTTGCACCAAGTACGTTGACTCTACACCCTCAGGCTTAAACAAACAAAAAGTAGTGAAAACTCCTGACTAAGTTCTTTCCTTTTCTTCTTACAGAAATATTAGCTATTTTGAAGTGACTTTTGTACATTCTAGGACTGAGCAAATATGTAAATGTATTATGTGTATTGGGAGCCAGGTTCCTTCCTGTCAGAAATGGTAACTATAAATGTGAAATGAACCCCTTGATGTTGCATCGAAGTCGAAGATGCTGATAGGAACTCATAGTTTTACATAGATGGATGGATAAACAGATAGAGACATAATTTTATGTAAGGTTAAGTGTATCTAGACATATAGACATAGTTATAGATCCATAGATTGATAATTGAATATGTACAATGATCTATTTTTACTATAAAGGTGTATATATATATATATATATATATATACACATTGGATATAACTATATTTATTATAAAATATGTGTCTAAATATATTATCAATCATCTATCATCTATCTATCATCATCTTAGTTCTATTTTCTGACAAAGACTAGAAAAATGATATCATAGTAGCAATTAGTAAACTTAGTCCCCATCACCCAACAAAATTTTTTGGAGGAATGGCTGGTGCCAAAGCTGGTGCAGTGGAAATATAAGATGGATGTACCACAGCTTTCTGTGCTAGAAAGGAAGGGAAATGCTTAGGGAGTAAAGGATCCTGACAACACACACACACATGCGCGTGCACACACACACACACACATACACACACCCCAGAGGTAGATTTATAGGACTCCCATTGGATAATTAGATAATTATGGGAAAGTTTTCACATCAAAATAAATGATATTAATTGATTATTACCTATTAGATAAAATAAGATTCTGCATTCATATTATATGAGTAAATGGTGGAGGGCTGTTTTTCCCCCCGGTGGAATTCCAACTACTATTTATAAAAAGAATGGCAGAATTAGGGAACTAAATCCTGGTGACCAGTATAGTACTAACTGTTTTAGGCAAGACACAATAGCAGGTGGTAAAACTAGTGGAGGAATGTTTGATTAGTAATAGGATACGTACATATTCACAAAGTATCTACACATAGATATTTATTATAAAAATAGTAATTTTTACGTTGGAGAAATATGGCAGACAAAAGTTTGATTGAAGGATTGACATCATCAGTATTGAGACAAATTGACATTCTCTGCCTTCTGATTTGAGGCCATGAGAAGATCATGGCACCACTTCTGGAGTATTTTTGGCAAAAATGAATAAAGTGTATTCAATGGTAATGAAATGCTAGACAAATTCAAATTAAGGGACATTTTAGAAAATAACTTGCCTGTACCCTTCAAAAGCTTAAGGTCACTAAAGATAAAGTAAAATTAAAGAAATTTTCTAGATTAAGGAAAATGTAAGGGGCACCTGGGTGGTTTAGTCGTTGAGCGTCTGCCTTCAGCTCAGGTCGTGATCCCAGGGTGCTGGGATCAAGCCCTGCATTGGGCTCCCTGCTCAGCAGGAAGCCTGCTTCTCTCTCCCACTCCCCCTGCTTGTGTTCCCTCCCTCACTGTGTGTCTCTCTCTGAAATAAATAAATAAAGTTAAAAAAAAAAAGAAAAAAGAAAATGTAAGTATGAGAAGTAAATGTGACTAACTCATAGCCTGGGATTTTCTTTCCTATACATAAAATTATTGGGACAATTATTAAAATTTAAATAATGTATGTAAATTAATAGTTTTGTATCAACGTTAATTTTATTATTTTTTAATTATACTGTGATATGCAAGAAAATGTCCTTATTGTTAGGAAATACACATTGAAGTATTTGTAGATTAAGGAATATCATCCATGCAAATTATTCTCAAAGGATGTGTGTATGCATAATATATATATTTATCTTTCTACTGGAAGAGATAAGGCTAAAGCAAATATGGGAAAATGTTGCCATTTGAAGAATCTGTGTGAAGAGCATACTGGAATTCTCTATACTGGCTTTCAAACTTTTAAGTACAAAATTATGTACAATGAAAAAAATTTGCATAGTAACACATGTCACTTACATTGCAGTTTATTGTTTGAGTTTTAATATGATTTTTGCCATTTTTTAAAGATTTTATTTATTTATTTGACACAGAGAGAGAAATTACAAGTAGGCAGAGAGGCAGGCAGAGAGAGAGGAGGAAGCAGGCTCCCCGCCGAGCAGGGAGCCCGATGCGGGCCTCGATCCCAGGATGCTGAGATCATGACCTGAGCCGAAAGCAGAGGCTTTAACCCACTGAGCCACCCAGGCGCCCAGATTTTTGCCATTTTTTAATTCAGTGAATTTTTCTTTATACCTTTGGCTCAGTTGTTATGCTTAAAAAAAAGATTTACTTATTTATTACAGAGATAGAGAGCACACGAGTGAGAGGGGCAGAGGGGGAGAGAGAATCTCAAGCAGACTCCTGTGCCAAGCATGGAGCCAGACTCAGGGCTTGATCTCAGAACCCTAAGATAAACGTCCAGCCGAAAACAGAAGTTGGATGCTTATGCGACTGTGCTACCCAGGTACCCCTCAGTTACGCTTTTAGAGTAATTTCCAAATTGCTTAGAAATTCCTTTCCCACTCAAGATCAGATAAGTAATTCCTTTTTTTTTTGGTAAATACCATTTTTCACCAAAATCAGACATCTCGATTATAAGATACACAATTATTTTATGCACCATTAAGAAATAAAACTATGATATGCCATTCATTGTAAAATGCAACCCTATTCAAAGATACTAAAATGTTGAAATATACTGATACTAGAATTGATGAAATATAGTATACTTTTTTGTAAACATTCAACTATGCAATCTATTTAAAATTTACTTTGGGATATGTTAATCTAAGGCTCTTTTGTCCCATTATATATCTTTTTAGCATTTTCTAGTGCTTCTCCATTCACTGAACTCACTTTTGTCTTTTCATGGAGAAATCTAAACTATTAATCTTTTTTTAAAGATTTTATTTATTTATTTGACAGAGAGAAACACAGTGAGAGAGGGAACACAAGCAGGAGGAGTGGGAGAGGGAGAAGCAGGCTTTCCGCAGAGCAGGGAGCCCGATGCGGGGCTCGATCCCAGGACACTGGGATCATGACCTGAGCCGAAGCAGACACTTAACGACAGAGCCACCCAGGCACCCCTAAACTATTAATCTTGATAGCTAAGATTTAAATATTAATCTTTTGTATGTGTATTATGATTCATGTTTACATATATTTTTAACTTTATATTTTTGCTATACTTATTGTCTTTTTTATACTGTCTATTGTTTTGGAAATGTTGTATGATGTATTTAATTTTAACTGTTCTCTTTATATTTTTTTAACAAATTCAACAAGGTCATGTTTGATGCAGACTTCTGATGAATGTATACTCATCATCCTGGAAGCCAGGAAAGTGTACCTTGTTGTATTCCTAATACGGTCCCATGTCCCACTCAGAGCAAGAATTTGTTAGAGTAGTCAGAGATATGTGTGGTTTCTGGTCAAATTGCCACCCAACTACTAAGTTAGTATCATTAGATGGAATCTTGGACCATTCAGGCAAATCTTAATGTCACATTCTCCAGCCTTCGAAGTGGTTTCCGAAAGAGCCATGATTCTTCTAAATAAGCCATTGAACTAAGAAAAGAAACCTGGTCTATCGATATGGAAACTCTACCTCACAGTCAGATCATGTCAAGGAGAGAATGGGTAAGTTACATCCTGGAAATGCAAGTTAGTCTGCGGAAAAGTTCCTTGTTTTTGAAGCAAGCCTCCTCCCTCATGGGTTTCCTCAGATATATAAGATGTCAGGAAAAAATGTTTTCATTAATAACAACAACAGAAAATGACATTGACACTAAATAATGCTAATAATAAAGCTTGAGTCATCAACACATCTTGTGAGAAGGACCCATGTGACGTTCACTTATCAATTTCAATGTTCTTAATGGGTTAGGAGACAAGGTCATCGGCTGATGAATGAAAGGCAAGTGTTGGGTATGAGGAGTGTAATGAAGTTTTGAAAGGGCTGTAAGAAGGCAAAATGAATTTTATCAAAGGTGTGTAAATGAACTGCAGAGTAACATTAAGGTCACAATGTTCAATTAAGAAAGCAGTCAGCATTCAATTAACATTCATTTAAGAACATACCAGAACACAAACCATACCCTTAAGGTTGCATTGCTTCAGTACTCTTCAGCCCTACTTTAGTCATAGACAAGACAGACTTTGTTTCCCTCCATATCGGAAATCCATTCCATAGTATGTAACTACTTCCTCGAATACTTAAAAATGAAAGGAAATTAACTTCATTCTTACAAAAAAGCACTTCATAAACAGCTTTTACTTTAAAAATACAATATATTGAGGCAAAATACTCCTTTTGTTAATTTTATCTGTTTCTTCTGGATCTGGTATCTTGGACCTTATGATTATTTCTTAATTACTTTTACACCAGACTCTTCCAATGAGGGTATCTTGTTTATTTGTGATGCCATCCCATCAGTTATGGGGGATGGGAGACGCGCCTGTAGTTGAAGACCCAGAGTTTGTGCCTGGGGGGACAGAAGGCTCTACTTGGTGGCGCTCCCTCCTTGAAGAATATTTAAGCATGGGGTTTATTGCCATAAGGATTTATATATGCCTATTATTCATTTTCTCATCTTGCCCAGTTTGTTTAACATTTATGATATCCTTACTTGATAGCCAATGCTCAAACTCAGTTTAAAAAAATAATTTTCAACACAATGGGAAGAAAATTGATTTTTGTAATAAATTTTAGCAACAAACAAAGAAGACAAGGAAATACGGGTCTAGGTATGCTCAGTGCCTATGGTGTTTTCTTCAATTTTCATACGTATATTTTAAAATGAGCTGAATCGTAAAGTGAACTCATGTCTCTAGAGGCAAATGAAAAAAATAATTTTCAACTGCCAACATCTGAAAAAGTTTTCTTATTTTTCATATACTTGCAGCAGTGAAACAGGCCTGAGAAATAGTAAGAATGTAACCTATAGAGGAGACACAATGCATAAACAATGTATAAATCAGCCCCAAAGCTCAAGGTCTGCATGGAAATTGTTTACAGTAATCTTGCTATAAACCCAACAGAAAAGAAAGAGTTTAAATTTATAGTACATTTAAGTTAATGTTGTTATACAGGGTCATTTAACAAAGACTTACAGCTTCAAGGTATAGAGTTAGTCTATACGGTTTACTCATAATTTACTGGCAAGAAATATAAAGCTTCCCGTGCGTTTGCAAGATCAACGGGATATATAGCAGTAGCACATACAAGTCCAGAAAGTTGTAAAAGAAACCTATTGCTTCCTGAAGATGAGATTTAGAACACAGGCTACAGTTACAGAAAATTTTACCTTTTGGATTTGGCTGAACATACCAGAATTAATTGTACCAACTGAAGGAAAGAGGACATTGACGTATTTCCCTGCAAATAAAAACCAGAAAGCATTGAGCCCTGAACCTAAATAAAAGCTTCTACTCTTTGTCTACGTGTAATATTTTAAAGTAGACTTTACCTATTTCAGTCAATGCACTGCCTAGAAAGAAATGTGAAAATGTTACCCTCCTCTGTTTTCCTCACTGAATGAAACCAACATTCAACCTTTAATTCAGCCTGCTATGTCTACCTCGGGTGGATTGTGACTTAAACTTTCAGCCTATGACTCCAACTCTTTTCCTCACTATCTGCGTCCACCCACGCACCCTACAGTATAGCCCAACTTACCTGCTTAACGCCCTCCTCATTCTTCCTTATCTGCATTAATCTTAGTTGGGTAAAGTCCCTAAAAACATGGCACCCAACATGAGGGGAAAAACATGTCCGTATTTCACAATCTTTTTGTTCTTGTTATTAAATCTGTTTGGACTGAGGGGAAAACAAAACATTTCAGTCAAGCATTTCAGAAGCTTTAAGATATGTTTTGATATATTCTATGTTTGACATAGTTTTAGACTTGAATTTAAACACATATAGATCTCTCTCTCCCCATCCTTCTCTCTCTCCCTCCAAACACACACAAACAGAAACAGATATATCTACATGTCCATTAGTAGTTAGTTTTGTAAATGTTGTGCATAAAATAAAATACTAGGCAGCCATTAAACATAACAGTGTAGCCATATTTTAATTTTCTTTTTTTATTGGATGCCTGGGTGGCTCAGTTGGTTGGACATCTGTCTTTGGCTTGGATCATGGTCTCAGGGTCCTGGGATTGGGCCCCATGTCAGACTCAGTGGGGAGCCTGCTTCTCTCTCCCCCCTGCTCATCTCTCTCACTATTTTTCTCTCTCCCTCAAATAAATAAATGAAATATTTAAAATATTAATATATATATATACACACACACACACATATATATTTCAGGAATGAGTTCACTTAAATAACACAAGTATTTATCTCTGGTAACAGTATTCAAGGGTACTTTATTTTAGAGGGAACAAATTTCCTGTTCTCTATATTGAGATATATAAAAAGAATTTTAAAACATGCAATTCTTTATATGTATTCACAACACTGAAAATATGCACGTGGACATGGATTAAAATATAAATAATTGGGATCAAAGTTTTGTTAATTTCCCTTGTCTTTTTTCTGATTGTGCTATTTTATTGATCCAGATCCATTCTCCCCCTTCTTCTGGATATACTTCTTTCTCGTGAGGAACTCATCCTCTGTGATTTAAGCCGGCTGCACCCATCTCTAGTCGCCAAGGTGGGACCATGAATCAAGCCTAAAGAATCCTGGAGCTGTGGATTGCTGTGGTGTAAGCTGGTGATGGAGGCTAGAGGACTCAGTGCCCTTTGGAGAATATCCCAAGAGACTACATTTCTGAGTACTGACTGTGAGTCTGGGACCCCAATAGTCCCCACTCTTGCTGTGGGGAATGAACCTACTGATAGAGTGAGGCCAATCAGGGTTATTCAGAGTCTACATGTGGAAAGGAAAGATGAGTCCCAGCCACTGCCTTAAGCGGCTGCATTGGCTGTGGTTCACACTAGCTCCGATATCTAGCCCAGTGAGTAAGTAACTGCATTATCTTTCTGTGTTGAATATGCGTAATTTGCTTCTCAGATCACCTCCTTTCAGGTTTGTTTCATGCAGTTCGGCCCAGTCCAAGATTAAAGCTTTGATCCATCCATAGTAATTACATAATAATGAACGAGGATAAATATGCTCTCAATGCTGTTATTAGATATTTTGTTCTTTAAGCTCATATATAGTTTGCTCCCATGTGTCCAATTTTGTTCAAGTTTTCCTTGTGTTGGTTTTTTGTCTTCTTTTAATAAAAGCACTAATTTGAAAGGTTCATCCATCTCTCAAGCTACTGAAATATGTCAAGTTGTTTTGTTCCATTAGAAAGGATGCATGGGTGTTACATTTCCTTTGTCCTTAGTTGTCTAAGTTTCTTTGTTCCCACACATAAATGGTGGCTTGTCTAAGGTAGAACATTTTCCTCACAATATAAAATGCTTTGAAGCTGTGAATATTAGGCTTTGTAGAAATCTGAGAGCAAACATGTTTCAGTTGTAGAAATCTCAGGGCTTTTGTAATTTGTTTCTTAATTACTTAATAGTTCAATATCTATTAAAGAAATTGAATTTGTCATAAATGAGTCTCTAAAAAGAAATTTCTGAACTTACCTGATTTCACCAGTGAATTATATTAAGTAGAAATAACAGCAAATATTGCCTTACCCCTTCCAGAGAATATGAGACAGATGTTCATCCCTTTACACTTTCCTTTCAGAGCCCAACATAAATATCATTGATATTAAAAACTGAAAAGCAGTATATCTGACTCTGGCCATCATTAAATACCTAAGACCAGACTAGCCATTCTGCCTTCAAAAATGATGCACCTAGAAAGATGATACGAAACAACTCTCTTCAGATATTGGATAACATGGTCCTGGAGAAATGGAAAACAAGTAAGATATCAAGGTGGCTTTTTGCCTCAAAGTAATTTCCAGACTGAAGCACAGGAAGGAAGTGCCTATCCAGAGAAAACAATCGTTCAGAGATACGGGGGTAAAGCGGAGGCCTCCCAAGCCTGGGGCAGGACACCTGTGGGCCATGGAGTCATGGACAGAGGGTTGCACAGAGCTGCCTAGAGTTGCCTGAAGTCTTAGGCCTTGTACTTAGCTGCACATGGGAGGAAATGTTTAGTAGGATCTGGAAGATGGGCAGAAATAGTAAAGCTGGGAGACTCCAGAGAAACAGGGGTGGGCATGAAGGTCTCCCAATGCCTAGTATTCAGCTGAGTAACCCCAAGTCAGGACCATATAAACCTCCCAGCCAAAGCCTAAAAACAAGTTTCAGAACACCGTGGAAATGAACTGACATCCAAGAAAAAAATATCAACAGCTTTTAAAACAGAAAACAAAAATGTAGTTTCTTGAAAACATTATATCCAAAACTTGGGGCCAATACATTATATAACCAGGAAAACAGGACTCTAAGCTGGCCCAGAAATGAAGGTGATATTGAAATTGGCAGACAATTATTTCTAAACAGACATTATATTCATACTTGTTGAAGTAAATCCAAAGACAGATATAATGAGTCAAGACAGCATGATATCAGCAGAAAAATAGAAAGTATAAGAATGAAATTGAAATTCCATCACTGAGAAATAGAATATATGGGGAAAAATCAGTCAATGGGCAGAACAGCATACTAGAAACTGCAGATAAAACGATTTGAGAACCTGAGATGGGGAAAAAAACTGAAAAAATGAGCAAAATCTTGACCCCCCGAGGGCAATACATTATCAAATATATGTGCAATTTGAGACCCAGAAGAGGAAAGAGAGAGACTGGGATGGAAAAATATTAAAATAAATAATAGTTATTTTTTTTCCTAATTAGTTAAAAGAATATCATATATGTCCAACAGGCTTAATAAAGTCCAATGTCGATAAGGCCACCGAAATCATACTAGGACATTTTGTAGTAGGAAAAAAAAATACAACAGACAATTACACACAAGAGCAACAATGTAAACATCTATTAATACTCCCTGAAATAATCCAAGTCAGAAAAAATGGAGGAACCTCATTAAAGTGAAGTAAGAAAAAAAGAATCCTATCCAACCAGAATTTCTTTATATAGNGGGATCATGCCCTGAGCCGAAGGCAGCGGCTTTAACCCACTGAGCCACCCAGGCGCCCCAGAATTTCTTTATATAGAGAAAATACCTCTTTCAAAAATGAGAATGAAATAAAGGTATTTTTTGATACACCAAATTTGAGATGATGCTCAACAAGCACACATTCTCATTATAGAGAATACTAAATGGAGTTCTTTAAGTTGAAGAAAAACGGTAATAGAAAAATTTTGATATAAGTGAAGAGATGGAGAGTACTGGATATTATAAACATGTTGATACAAAAACAGACTTTTATATTTCTTAAATTCTCTGCAGGACAATTAACTGTTTAAAGATAAATGGATAACTGTATGTTATGAAGTTTATGAAAAGTAATATGTATATGGCCAATAGGACAAAATCCAAAAGTGGGTAAATGGGCATCTGCTGCAGTAAAATTTTATGTGAAATATCATCATACTAATTCATAAAAACTATCATAGGTTAAGAATGAATAGTGAATAGACAATGATATGCTTTTAAAAAGTAAGCGATACCTAAAAATCCCAGCAGATTTTTAAATACAATGTTGTAAATATTCAATTCACTGGAAGAAGCCAGGAAGGAATGAAGAAAAAACAACCACAACCAAGAAAAACAGATTAAACAGTTTGAAAGCAAGATGGCCCATTTAAGCCCAATTTTTATCTATAATTACATTGTATGTGATAAACATTCAACTTAAAATGGAGATAATGTTCAGATATGATTAAAAAAAAAACTCCAAAAGACACAGTTTTATTATAAAGACAAAGATGTTTAAAATTTAAAATGGGAAAATATATACGACGTGAACACTAATCATAAGGAAGCATAAGGAAGGTTGTTGTAGCAGTACGTTTTGAGAGAAGGAATCTTAACATGGCAGGTTTTTCTTTACTGTCTTCAACATACAGAATACTTACAGTGCGATTTAATGTCTTTGTCTGCTGGGGTCATCATCCTGTTGTTTCAGAATCTCTTTCTACTGATTGGATCATTTTACTTTCATTTTTGGCATGTCTGATATAAAAGTTTTTGAAACCAGAACTTGTAATAAGTTGAGAAGTAGAAGACACCAAATAACTCAAAATAATTTCTAGAGATGAAAAATAGTACACAATAAAATGTAAACTGGCTGAGATTAACAGGAGCCTACTAGAGATTGCAGAAGAAAAGGCTGGGAAATTACAGAAAAACAAACCAAACTTTAACAAAATGAGGCACAGAGAGAAATACAATTGGAAAAAGGAAATGGCCAGAGCATCAATTGTCTGTGGAAAGATATTAAGTAATTTAAAATATGTGAAAGTGAAGTCCAAGAAGGAGGCAAAGGGGTTATAAAAATATATAATGAAATAGTAGCTATAATATTACTTACTTGTAAAATAAATGAAAATAGTGACCTCACAGAATCCCTAAATTTCAATGAATCATGAAAAGAATTGACATAAGAGGACCGGGGACACCTGGGTGGCTCAGTTGGTTAAGCAGCTGCTTTCGGCTCAGGTCATGATTCCAGGGTACTGGGATGGAGTCCCGCATTGGGCTCCTTGCTCAGCAGGGAGCCTGCTTCTCCCTCTGCCTTTGCCTGCCACTTTTCCTGCTTGTGCTCTCTCTCTCTGACAAATAAATAAATAAAATCTTTAAAAAAAAAAGCTTAAGAGGACCACATGAAGGCATATAATAATTACATCACTGAAAATCAATGATAAAGAGAAAAAAATCTTAAGAACATCCAGAGAAAAAATAAGCATATCACCTACATAAAAACAAAATTAAGAATTCCAATACATTTCCTATCAATGACTATGAGATCAAGAATATAATGGAGAGTCATCTTTAAAGCCTTGGAAAAATTCTATTCTAAATAGAATTTTATTCCCAGCAAAGATATCTAAAAAAACAAAGGGAAAAAATGATTATTTCAGGTGAAAAAAGTTGAGGAAACAAATTGCTAAAAAATCAGCTCTCGAAGAAATGTCCAAAGAAAATGAAAGACACTGGATGGATATTTGCATCTACAAAAATGAATGAAGAGTTCTGGAGACGGTAAACAAGTGTAAGTATAAAACACGACTGATTCTTTATAGCAAAAGTTACATTTTGACTTGCTTATTACATACATTTATATACGTAGAGATATATGTTTATATGACAATAGCCCAGGGAATAACAGGAGGGATAGATGAAAGTCATCTTACAGGATACTAAGGTGATATAACATTATTTGATATTTGACTAGTACAAGTTAGTGATGTACAATGCAAATCATCGAACAATCTTACACACACAACATACCCCCTTGTACCTCCCTTCCCCACACATACGCCAGACACACCACACACACACACACACACACTTATACTACACACATACCATATACAAACACACCCCACAAAACAAATAGGTACAGTTTATAAGCAAAAGTTGAGATAAAATGGACTGATTTAATACATCTCAACTCAAAGGAAGGTGTAAAAAAGACAAAATAAGAATAAACAGCTGATGAGACACCTAAAAACAGGTAACATGATGATTGCTTTAAATTCAGTTGTATTTACACAAATGTTTACACAAATGTTAAAGTTTGAAGAATGAAAAAGAAATATATTAAACAAAACCTGATCAAAATGAAGCATGAGTGCCTTCATTAATAACATACAAGGTAGACTTCAAAACAAGGGATATTTCCAGAAATAGTGACATTATAAGATACAAAAGTGTTAATCACCAAAAAATAACAGTAGCAGTTGTGTATATACTTAACAAAAGAACTGGAAATTTGCATGAATCCAAACTAATTGAACTGAGAGAAAATATAGACATATTTACAATCATAGCTGGTTATTTCAATCTCCCTTTCACACTAATTGATAGAACTAAAAAAGTAGAAAAAACTATAGGATACCAAAAATTTGAACAACTGTCATAATTAACATTTATATAATAATCTGTACAAGAATAATTGAACATAGATCCTTTTCAAGTACACATGGAAGATATCCATGGTCGTAGAAGATATTCTAGCCATAAAACAAGTATCAATAAATATAAGAGGATTTAAGTCACACAGTGTATGTTCTTGAACCACAAGGAAAATAAGTACAGAATGAAGAGAAGAGCAAAGGGAACTGGAAAATCCCCCATACACTAGGAGCTTGAAGAGCAAACTTCTAAATAACCTATGGGTGAAATAAATCACAAAGAATATTTTAATATTTTTGAATATAACCATTAAAATAAAACATACAAAAATTTATGAGATGCAGTTGAAGTATGGCTTACAGCAAAAGTGATAGCATTAAATTCTGATGCCAGAAAAGGAATGGTGTCCAATCCATTGCTTAAGGATGTATGTAGGGAAACTAGAAAATGCTAAATAAATAAATAAATAAATAAATAAATAAATAAATATAAATAAAACACAAAAAGTGGAAGAAATGGTTTCAGAGATCAATGACACAGAAAGCTTAAAAAGAAAAATCACCTAAACCAAAACTAGTTCTTTGTAAATTTCAATAAAATTGATGCAGAAATATACTAATCGGTGGGAAAAAAAAGTGAGGATAAAAATAAACAAGAAATAAGGGAGGAGATAGAATTTCAGGTATTGTAGACACCACCCAGGTGACAAAATGCAAGTTGTAAGATGTTGTAGAAGTGGCAACTCATACATCTGACAATGAGATCACAGGAAGAATATCAGTAAAGAACCTGTAAAAGTTAAGAACTCAAGTCAAAGACCCAAGTGGAATAGTGGACAACACATCCAAACCACGGTTTCCACAATTGGTACATAAATGGTATTTTTTTTATTTGCCCCAGGGGTACATGTCTGTGAATCATCAGGCTTACACCTTTCACAGCACTCACCACAGCACAAACCCTCCCCAATGTCCATCACCCATCCACCCTATCCCTACCCTCATACACCCCAGTAACCCTCAGTTTGTTTTGTGAGATTAAGAGTCTCTTATGGGGTGCCTGGGTGGCTCAGGGGGTTAAAGCCTCTGACTTGAGCTCAGGTCATGATCTCAGGGTCCTAGGATCGAGGCCCGCATTGGGCTCTCTGCTCAGCAGGGAGCCTGCTTCCTCCTCTCTCTGCCTACTTGTGATCTCTCTCTCTCTGTCAAATAAATAAATAAATAAATCTTAAAAAAAAAGAGTCTCTTATGGTTTGTCTCCTTCCTGATCCCATCTTGTTTCATTTATTCCTCCATACCCCCCACAACCCCCTGCCCTGACACTCAAATTCCTCATATCAAAGAGATCATATGATAATTGTCTTTCTCTGATTGACTTATTTCGCTCAGCATAATACCCTCCAGTTCCATCCATGTCGTTGCGAATGGCAAGATTTCGTTTCTTTTGATAGCTGCATAGTATTCCATTGTATATATATACCACATCTTCTTTATCCATTCATCTGTTGATGGACATCTAGGTTCTTTCCATAGTTTGGCTATTGTGGACATTGCTGCTATAAACATTCGGGTGCATGTGCCCCTGAGGATCACTACCTTTGTATCTTTAGGGTAAATACCCAGTAGTGCGATTGCTGGGTCATAGGGTAGCTCTATTTTCAACTTTTTGGGAACACTCCATANCTCCATACTGTTTTCCAGAGTGGCTGCACCAGCTTGCGTTCCCACCAACAGTGTAGGAGGGTTCCCCTTTCTCTGCAGCCTCACCAACATTTGTCGTTTCCTGACTTGTTAATTTTAGCTATTCTGACTAGTGTGAGGTGGTATCTCACTGTGGTTTTGATCTGTATTCCGTGATGCCAAGCGATGTTGAGCACTTTCTCGATGTGTCTGTTGGCCATTTGGATGTCTTCTTTGGAGAAATGTCTGTTCATGTCTTCTGCCCATTTCTTGACTGGGTTATTTGTTTTATGGGTGTTGAGTTTGAGAAGCTCTTTATAGATTTTGGATACTAGCCCTTTATCTGATATGTCATTTGCAAATATCTTCTCCCATTCTGTCAGTTGTCTTTTGGTTTTGTTGACTGTTTCCTTTGCTGTGCAAAAGCTTTTAATCTTGATGAAGTCCCAATAGTTCATTTTTGCCCTTGCTTCCCTTGCCTTTGGTGAGGTTCCTAGGAAGAAGTTGCTGCGGTTGAGGTCGAAGAGGTTGCTGCCTGTGTTCTCCTCGAGGATTTTGATGGATTCCTTTCTCACATTGAGGTCTTTTATCCATTTTGAGTCTATTTTTGTGTGTGGTGTCAGGAAATGATCCAGTTTCATTTTTCTGCATGTGGCTGACCAGTTTTCCCAACACCATTTGTTGAAGAGACTGTCTTTTTCCCACTGGACATTCTTTCCTGCTTTGTCGAAGATTAGTTGACCATAGAGTTGAGGGTCCATTTTTGGGTTCTCTATTCTGTTCCACTGGTCTATGTGTCTGTTTTTGTGCCAGTACCATACTGTCTTGATGATGACAGCTTTGTAATAGAGCTTGAAGTCTGGAATTGTGATGCCACCAACTTTGGTTTTCTTTTTCAACATTCTTTTGGCTATTCGGGGTCTTTTCTGATTCCATATAAATATTAGGATTATTTGTTCTACTTCTTTGAAATAAATGGTTGGTNAAATTGCTGGTATTTTGATGGGGATTGCATTAAATGTGTAGATTGCTCTAGGTAGCATAGACATTTTCACAATATTTATTCTACCCATCCATGAGCATGGAATGTTTTTCCACTTCTTTGTGTCTTCCTCAATTTCTTTCATGAGTACTTTATAGTTTTCTGAATACAGATTCTTTGCCTCTTTGGTTAGGTTTATTCCTAGGTATCTTATGGTTTTGGGTGCAATTGTAAATGGGATTGACTCTTTAATTTCTCTTTCTTCTGTTTTGCTGTTGGTATATAGAAATGTAACTGATATTTATGCATTGATTTTATATCCTGACACTTTACTGAATTCCTGTATGAGTGCTAGCAGTTTTGGAGTGGAGTCCTTTGGGTTTTCCACATAAAGTATCATATCATCTGCAAAGAGTGAGAGTTTGACCTCTTCCTTGCCGATTTGGATGCCTTTTATTTCTTTTTGTTGTCTGATTGCTGAGGCTAGGACTTCTAGTACTATGTTGAATAGCAGTGGTGATAGTGGACAGCCTTGCCGTGTTCCTGACTTTAGGGGAAAAGCTCTCA
>LNAC01000366.1:131585-193266 GCA_002007465.1 Ailurus styani | reverse complement strand
GTTTATATTTGTCTAAGAATGCATCCATTTCTTCCAGATTGTCAAATCTGCTGGTGTAGAGTTGCTCATAATACGTTCTCAGAATTGTTTGTATTTCTTTGGTGTTGGTTGTGATCTCTCCTCTTTCATTCATGATTTTATTAATTTGACTCCTTTCTCTTTTCTTTCGGATAAGTCTGGCCAAAGGTTTATCAATCTTATTAGTTCTTTCAAAGATAAAATAGTTAAAAAATGTTAAAATACAAAGGAGGAAAAAATTTAAAAGAAAATAGTAAGAAAAAAATAAAATTCAAAGAATTTAACTTTGAACGACTAAAGGATCATGGGGAAAAAGCTATGAATTCTATGTGTTGCTTTCCCCTAGCTGTGGAGTTCCACAATTCTCAGTGATGATTGAAATTGGCCTTGGCTGGATGTTCTTGCTAATCTTCTGGGGGAGGGGCCTGTTGCTGTGATTCTCTGCTGTGTCTTTGCCCAAGGCGGAATTGCACTGCCCTTGCCAGGGGCCAGGCTAAGTAATCAGCTTGGGTTCGCTCTCAGGAGTTTTTGTTCACTGAACGCTTTCTGTACCGCATTGGAGGACAGGAATGAAGATGGCAGCCTCCCAGTCTCCGACCCAGAGGAGCAGAGAGCTCAGGGCCTCACTCCTCAGTGTGCCCTCAGGAAAAGCAGTCCGTCCCTCCAGTCTCCCTGGTCTCCGGCCGCGGTCCGAGCTCCCCTGGCCTATGACTGAGCATGTCTATCTCTGGTGCGTGGCCCCGTTTAGAATCTCCAAACCTGGCAGATTCCTGCAGCCACTCCCCTGCTACCCTTCCTGGAGGAGGAAGGAGGGGGTCTCTCCAGATTTGCTGCCTGCTGGGTCCCCGCTCAGAGAGCGCTCTGATTTTCTGTTCCTAGAATTTCTCTTCTTCTCTTCGGTCTCCTGTAGCATTTGTAGGTGTTCAGAATGGTTTGATAACTATCTGGGTGAATTTCTGGGACTTGATGATAATTGGTCTCCTACTCCTCTGCCATCTTGTTCCTCCTCCCAATCGGGACATCCAATGGTAATAATGACAGGGAAAGATGCTCAACCAGATTTCCAGGAAGAGAAATGCAAATGGAAACAGCTCATTGGTATCACTGTATCATTGCCTAAAGGACTATGATTATTTAAATATTTGTCAAAGTGTGGGATCCATCACACTGGCAGTGAATAAGAAATTATCTGTCTCCCTCCCCCTCTGTGTCTCCTGCTCACACTCTCTCATTCACCACCAGTGTGAATATACATGGGTAATATTGGTAATGCCACTTCAGAATAAGGTAAATATCATCCATTTAATCTGAAAATGATGGCCCTGAATTTCTTCTCTTAGGTTCATGCCCATTAGCAAGGCATACACTCGCTCCCAGGAATATGTGCAAGAGCATCCAGAGCAGCATTATGTATGATGTTATGCAAAATAGGAATAATACAAATTATCCATCAGCAAGAGCATGAATAAATAAATCATAAATACAACAATATACTAGAGGATGGTAGATTTCAAACAACAACTGCAGAGGAAGGCATGAATGGATCCCAAATGAATTTTTGACCAGAAAGGGCAAGAAAAAATGACATTAACTTTGAGGCCATTTACACAAAATTTAAACACAAGAATATTTTTATATGTATGCCTATGTTGTAATATGATGAAGAAATATAAAAAGTATTTACTCTGAATATTAAGATAGTACTAATTTTAGTTGAGAGACAGGACAGTGCTTAAAAGAAAGTGTGAGGGTATTTCTTAGAGTGCTGGTAATGTCCTGTTTCTTTATCTGAGCACTGTTCATATTTTGATAAGCCACTGAGTTGCCCATGATGGTTTTTACAATCAAAAGGAAAGAGATTTAGGTCAAATGTCCCACGGTAAAATGAAAAACAACACAACAACAACAAAGCACCTTTAGCTATATGCATTGTAAATTATTATTAAGGAATTTTCTCATGGTATAAATGATAGAATACGATTCATAAACATACAGAGAAATACATAGCACAACATAAAAATCATAAATATTTATATGGAGAAGTATGTGCAGTTGCTTTAAGGAGTTTCAACGCAGTAAAAATGCCAATTCACTACAAAATAGTTCTAATTTTACAAAGTTTCACTCAAAATATTAATGCTCTTTTGTATCCTTAAATTTGCAAGCAAGGTTTTAACACATAGCTGAAACAACACCTACATGGGACTATCCCCCAAAATGATAAAAATAGAGACAGATTTACACATTTTGGAATATTTGACAGCTATTAAAATAATTGTATGGGAAAAATAGATTATAATGAGAAGAATTCTATAAAATTATATTGATATGTTTCTAGTATCATAGACCAGTGGATTTGTGTCCTGGATGTATATAAAATATTAGCAATGTTAATTTTTATGTTATAGGATTATGTGTATTTAAGATTTTATTTTAATTCCAGTTGATATACAGTGTTATATTAATTTCAAGTGTACAGTATAGTGATTCAGTACTTCCATATCAAATCCTGTGCTCCACACAAGTGCGCTCCTTAATCCCATCATCTATTTCACTCATCCCTCCACATCCCCGCCCGCTGGTAACCATCAGTTTGTTCTCTATAGTTAAGAGTCTGTTTCTTGGTGCGTGTTTCTCACTCTTATTTTATTTTCTTTCCTAGTTTGTTTCATTTTTTTTAATTTAAATTCAATTAGTCAACATGTAGAACATCATTAGTTTTTGGTGTAGTGTTCAATGATTCATCAGTTGCATATAACCCCCAGTGCTCATCACATCACGTGCCCTCCTTAACGCCCATCACCTAGTTACGCCATCTCCCCACCCACCTCCCTTTCCACAACCCTCAGTTTTTTTTCCTGGAGTCAAGAGTCTCTCATGGTTTGGCTCCCTCTCTGATTTTTTTTCCTATAACTTTTTCCCATTTTTTTTTACCCTCACTTCTCCTCTAACCCTCTGAGCTATTTTTATATTCCACATATGAGTGAAACCATATGAAAATTGTCTTTCTCTGATTTACTTATCATAATACCCTCCAGTCCCATCCATTTCGATGTAAACGATAGGCATTCATCATTTCTGATGGCTAAGCAATATTCCATTGTATATATGAACCACATCTTCTTTATCCATTCATCTGTTGAAGGATAGCTCAGCTCCTTCCACAGTTTGGCTGTTGTGGACATTGCTGCTGTGAACATTGGGGTGCATATGCTCCTTCTTTTCAATACATCTATATCTTTGGGTTAAATATCCAGTAGTACAAATGCTAGGTCATAGGGTAGCTCTATTTTTAACTTCCTGAGGAAGCTCCATTCCATATTGTTTTCTGAAGTGACTGCACCAACTTGCAATTCCCACCAGTATTGTAAGAGGGTGCCCCTTTCTCCACATCCTCACCAATATTTGTTGTTCCCTGTCTTGTTAGTTTTAGCCATTCTAACTGGTGTAATGTGGTATCTCATTATGGTTTTGATTTGCATTTCCCTGATGCAAATGACGTGGAGCATTTTTTCATGTGTATGTTAGCCATTGTATGTCTTCTTTGGAGAAGTGTCTGTTCATGTGTTCTGCCCTTTTTTTGACTTGATAAATTGTTTATTGGGTGATGAGCTTGAGAAGTTCCTTACAGATCTTGGGTCCCAGCCCTTTATCTATAATTTCATTTACAAATATCTTCTCCCCTTCCATAGGTAAACACTAACAATGTAACTGTAGAAAGAGAAATTAGGGAATCAATTCCACTAACAATAGGACCAAAAACCATAAGAAACCTGGGAATAAACCTAACCAAAGAGGTAAAGATCTATTCTTTAGTAACTACAAAATACTTATGAAAGAAATTGAGGAAGACACAAAAAGATGGAAAAACATTCCATGCTCATGGACTGGAAGAATAAACATTGGTAAAATGTTTATGCTGCCTAGAGCAATTTATACCTTCAATGCCATCCCTATCAAAATACCAATGGGATTTTTCAAACAGGTAGAACAAACAATCCTAACATTTGTATGGAAACAGAAAAGACTCTGAATCACCAAGGAAATGTTGAAAAAGAAAAACAAACCTGGAGGCATCACAGCGTCTGACTTCAAGGTGTATTACAAAGCTGTGATCATCAAGACAGCATGGTATTAGCATAAAAGCAGACACATAGACCAATGGAACAGACTAGAGTCTCCAGAAATGGACCCTCAACTCTATGGTCAATTAATTTTCGACACATCGGGAAAAAATATTCAATGGAAAAAAGACAGTGTCTTCAATAAACGGTGCTGGGAAAATTGGACAGCTATATAGAAGATTGAAATTCAACTATTCTCTTATACCATACAGAAAAATAAACTCTAAATGGATGAAAGACATCAATGTGAAACAGGAATTCATCAAAATCCTAGAGGAGAACCTAGGCAGCGACAACAGTAAGTTCTTTCATGTGACATCTCCAAGGACAAAGAAAACAAAAGCAAAAATGAATTTTTGGGACCTCAAGATTAAAAGCTTCTGCACACAAAGGAAATAGTCAGAAGTTGCTGTTGTGTTTTTTTGTTTGTTTGTTGGTTGGTTGGTTTTTTTTTTTTGATGTTGTCCCAATAGTTTATTTTTCCTTTTGTTCCCCTTGACTCATGAGACATATCTAGAAAGAAGTTTCTGCACCCAATGCCAAATATATTGCTGTTTGTTGTTTCTTCTAGGATTCTTATGATTGCAGGTCTCACATTTAGGACTTTCATCCATTTTGAATTTATTTTTGTGTATGGCATAAGCAAATGGTCCAGTTTCATTCTTTTGAATATTGCTGTCTAGTTTTCCCAACACCATTGGTTGAAGAGACTGTCTTTTTCCCATTGGATATTCTTGCCTGGCTTGTTGAAGATTAATTGACCATATAATTGCAGGTTTATTTCGGGGTTTTCTATTCTGTTCTATTAATCTGCGTGTTTACTTTTGTGCCAGTACTGTACTGTTTTGATTACTATAACTTTGTAATATAACTTAAAGTCTGGAATCATAATGTCTCCAGATTTTTTAAAAGATTTTATTTACTTATTTGACAGAGAGAAAGATCACAAGTAGGCAGAGAGGAGGGCAGAGAGAGAGAAGAAAGTAGGCTCCCTGCTGAGCAGAGAGCCTGATGTGGGGCTTGATCCCAGGACCCTGAGATCATGACCTGAGCTGAAGGGAGAGCCTTTAACCCATTGAGCCACCCAAGCACCCCAATTTTGCTTTTTCAAGATTTCTTTGGTTATTCAGGGTTTTCTGTGGTTTCATACACATTTTAAGATTCTTCTAGTTCTGTGAAAGATGCTGTTGGTATTTTGATAAGGTTTGCATTAAATGTGTAGATTGCTTTTGGTAGTGTAGACATTTTAACAAAATTTCTTCTTCCAATCCATGAGCATGGAATGTCTTTCCATATCTTTGGATCCTCTTCAATTTATTTTATCAATGATTTATAATTTTCAGAGTACAGGTCTTTCACTTGTTAGATTAGGTTTATTTCTAGGTGTCTTACTGTTTTTTGATAAGTATTTTGGTAAGGTTTATCTTGTTGTGCTTTTTCTAGCTCTGTTAGGTGTAAGGTTAGGTTGTTTACTTGATATTTTTCTTGCTTCTTGAGGTAGACCTGTATTGCTATAAACGTCCCTGTTAGAACCACATTTGCTACATTCCAGAGGTTTTGGATCCTTGTGTTTTAATTTTATTTTGTTTTCATGTACTTTTTACTTTTTTCTTTTATTTCTTGGCTGACACATCCATTGTTTAAGAGCATGTAGTTAATTACCCTGTATTTGTGCTCTTTTCAGATTTTTTTCTTGTGATTTTCTTCTAGTTTCATAACGTTGTAGTTAGAAAATATGCATGGTATGATTTCAATCTTCTTAAATTTGTTGAGGTTTGTTTTGTGGGCCAATATATGTTCTATTTTGGAAAATGTTTTTTTGTACTTGAAAATAATGTGTATTCTAGTGTTTTGGATTGGAATGTTCTGAGTATATCTGTTAAATCTCTCTCTCCCAGAGTGTCATTCAAAGCGGTCATTTCCATGTTCATTTTCTGTTTAGATGATCTGTCCATCAATATAAGTGAGGTGTTAATATCTCCTGCTATTATTGTATTATTATCACTTAGTTCTTTCATGCTTGTTATCAACTTTTTTATGAATTTGGGTGCTCCTCTGTCAGGTACATAAATATTGTTAGATCTCTTGTTGGCTTGTTCCCTTTATGATTATATAGTGTCCTTCTTTTCCCTCGTTACAGTCTTTGTTTAAAATCTATTCTGTCCAATATGAGAATTGCTACTCTGACTTTCTTTTGACATCCATTTGCATGATAGATATTTCTCCACTCTCACATTTTTCTCTATTTCGATCTGCAGGTGCTTTAGGCTTAAAATGTGTCTCTTTTAGGCAGCATATACATGGGTTTTAGTTTTTTGTTTTGCTTTGTACTATTTTGTTTTTTAATCCACTTGGTCACCCATGTCTTGATTATAGCGTTAAGTCCATTTACACTCAGAATAACTATTGATAGACAAGTATTTATTGCCATTTTATTACTTGTTTTGTGGTTATTTGTGAAGATTTTCTCTAATCCTTTCTTGTCTTTCATGTTTTGCTGATTTTCTTTAGTGCCATATTTAGATTTATTTCTCTTTATTATTTGCATATTTATTAGTGGTTTTTGATATATGGTCACCTTTATGTTTGTATATAACCTATCCTTCATATAGAAGTCTGTATTAAGTTGATGGTTGTTTAAGTTTGAATCCATTCTTTTCTCCTCTCCTCCCCATGTTTCAGGTACATGTTATCATATTTTATATATTTGGGGGGGGGAGTTCTTTGACTGATTTTTTACTATTCATATGTCACTATTTTTATGCTACCTATCTCTATACCATAACTTTTGGCCTCCCTTTTCCACTCAAAGAGGCACTTTTAATATTTCTTTTAGGTCATGAACACTTTTGTTTTTGTTTGGGAAACTCTTGCTCTCCCCTTCTGTTCTGAATGATAACCTTGCTGGACAGAGTATTCCTGGGTGCAAATTTTTCCCATTCGTCACTTTGAATATATCATAGTACTCCCTTCTGGCTTGTAATGTTTCTGCTGAAAATTTTGTGTATAGCCTTATGGGGAGTCCTTTGTATGTCACAGTCTTCTTTTCTCCTGTTGCTTTAAATTTTTTTCTTAAAAAATTTTTTTTTCTTTATCACTACTTTTTTTCCATTTTAATTAGTATATGTCCTTGTGGCCTTGGTTGACTTTTTGGAGGATTTCTATGCCTCATCAATCTGAATATTTGTCCTTCCCCAAATCAGGGACATTTTCTGCTACTATTTATTCAAATAAATATTCTGTCCCCTTTTCTCTCTTTTCTCCTTCTGGGATCCATATAATTCGAATGTTATTTCATTTGATGGAGTCACTGATTTTCCTAAATCTATTCTCATTTTGCATAATTCTTTTATCTCTTGTTCAACTTGATTACCTTGCATTATTCTGTCTTCTAGGTCACTAATTCATTTCCCTGCTGTTCATTCCAACACGTTGTTTCTCGTTTCATTGATTGAGCTCTACTTCTGCTATCTTATTCCTTATCTCTGTATTAAGAGCCTCACTCACATTTTCTACTCTTTTCTCAAGTCCAGTGAGTATCTTTAAGACCATTGCTTTAAATTCTCCATCAGGCATCTTACTTATAGTTGTTTTGCTTAGATTAATGGCTCTGGCCTGGTCCCGTCCTTTCATTTGGGATAAATTTCTCTCTTTCCTCATTTTGTCTGACTCTCTGTGTCTGTTTCTCTGTGTTAAGAAAGTCAGCTCTGTCTTCTGCTCTTGAAAGTAGTTACTTTATGAGAAGAGGACCTGGGGTGCCCTGCAGTGTAGTGTTCCTTGTTCACCAGATCCTGGTACTTCAGGAGAGAATCCTGTGTGTTGCTTATGCCCTGGTCTTGCATGTGAATCACTTTTCATTTCAGTGTAGTTGTCTGCATTGATTCTGCCTGTTGTGGGCTGTGCTGCTATGTCCTGTTAGTGTGACCCAGAAGGGCCCATTCTAAGGGGGTATGCCTGCTGGGGAACTTGGGCATGGGACAGTTGTTTTAGAAAAATTTGCACTGGGCTTCTAGTCTTATGCTGGATCCCTTGACCTGCTGAGGCAGTCGGGGGCTGCTGGGGCTGTTGGGGGTGCCAGACTAGGTGCGGCTAGGCACAGTGAGGTGCTGGGCTCAGCATGGCAGCTGTGTGCAGTGCAAGGTGGTAGCTGTACACTTGGGGCTGGTCAGGGTACATACATGGCTTTAACAAAATTTGCCCTGAGACTAGGTCCATGGCTAGCAGGCTTGGAATGGGTGAATCCTCAGGATTCATGGGCATGGTGCACTGCTAGCAGGTTAGGTAGCAAATGTCTGTGCAGGTCCAACTCCTGCAGGTGGCCCTGTCTTTATGCTGGGGGATAAGGAAGGAAAATGGCACCTGGCAGCTCCCTCATTTTTGGAGAAGATCCCAATAGTCTCTGAAATAATTATGCACAGATATATATCTTTTTCCCCCATTTGCCCCTGGTGTTGTGTAAACTGATATTTTTATATTGCCTAACTGCATAGGCTGCTGTGTCTTAAGGGTGAGGACCAAGCTATCACTTGCCCTCTGGTGTGACCAGTGCTGAGCCAGCTGACTTTTAAAGCTAGATGCTCCAAGTACCACTGGTTTTACAAACTCATGGAATTCAGCCACCCTAGTTTTTAAAGCCAAACACTATGGAAATTAGTCTTCTCCATGTAAGGTCTCTGGTGTGAGGGCCCCTTTCTCTGCCCTACCTGCACTCAACAGCTCCTTCCCTCCTGCAGGCAGAGGGATCTGTCTTTCTGACCATCCTAACCTTTCAAATGCAGCTTCTTCTCTCTAATTAGTTCTGGAGTTTGTCTGCCACTCTTCTGGTCACTCTCCAGTTTGTTGACTTGGGTGTAGACAATATCTATCGAAAAGGTGGGACAGGATGAGCTCAGGGTCATCCTACTCTACCATCTTCCCAAGTCCCCCAGGTGTTTTATGTCTTAATATTTTTCAATAAATACAACTTATTTTATAGTCAGAAAAAATAAAGAAAAGAGTAAATATACCACCTAACACAGTATTTTTCACAAATATTATACCGGTGTTTTAGCAGAATAATGTGTTAATATCCCTAATATGTTAAAATGCTCTCAATTTAGCTCGAATCATTAAAACCACAGATTAAAATTGGGTAGAGGATAAGAATCTACAAGTTATGGGTGAGAAAATAGGAAAATATTTAAACATATAATAAAATGTGGGCGCCTAGGTGGCTCAGTGGGTTAAAGCCTCTGCCTTCAGCTCAGGTCATGATCTCAGGGTTCTGGGATCAAGGCCTGCATTGGGCTCCCTGCTAGGCAAGGAGCCTGCTTCCTCCTCTCTCTCTCTCTGCCTGCTTCTCAACCTACTTGTGATCTATGTCAAATAAATAAATAAATAAAACCTTTAAAAAAAACATATAATAAAATGTACTTTAATGATAGGGATATCTTTGGTATATAAAATGAAGTATAAATAGTAAATTATGAAAAGGTAGAATGACACAAACTTCCATATATTGGTAATGGAAATTAAATTTACATCATTCTTTAGAATTTGACAAAATGTATCAAGACGTTTTAAGAAATTCTTTCATATTGACCAGATAATTCCACTTTTAGTATTTCATCCTAATAATTTGAAATACTAACAGAATTTTATGTGGGCACATTTCTCACCATATAGTATTTAAATAGCATAACTAATTTATACCTAAATCTACCTCAAGTATTATTTTTGCTTAAATGTGCTTCCCAAATACCCAAAAAATGAATTTTAATATGATTCTTATTATGCAATGATATCAAACAAAGTTGTTTTAAAAATCATTTACAATGTTAAGATTCAAAAAATACTCCCAATTATACAACACCATACACAGAGGGAGAAAATAAAAATGTTTTTATTTCTGATTGTAGGATACAAATGAACATATTTTTTCTATAATTTTCTCATTTGTCCTATTAAGAATATTCATTAAACTGAAAATGCAATACTTTGATACAGTTTAATGTTTAAAAATATAACAAATAGCCTATAAAGATTTCTCTTCAAAATGCATGATATTTATTCATTTGAATGAGTTCTAAGATATAGAATGCATAATTAGAAACATAAAATGTTTGGCTCGTATTGTCAATGTTTAATGAGATCATTGAAAGTAGACATTATTCTTATTAGGAATAACTATGCCTTAGTAGACAAGTCCTCTAAAGAGATATAGAGGAACTATGTATTCATATAGCAATGTCATAAGAATTATTAGACCATTACTAACTTCATTAAAACATAATGTTCCTTTGGTACTATATACCATTTCATGTGAATCTCTAACATTTCTCTTGATCCTGCATGGCGAACGTTAAGAACAAATTTATATTTAGAAGGAGGACCTCTTTTTGTTTGAATCTGGATGTATTTACAATGATATGTAACTAGAAGTGAGTTGAAATTTATAACTATACTATTTTTAATAAAAAATCAACTGGAAAAAAACCATCAATGACTTTAAAAATCACATTAAATTTAAAGTATCAACATTTTCAAAGAGTTCATAATTGAAAATGAGGCATTTTATGTTGCTATTTTGGTCACTGACTCCTGAAGTTTGTAAAATTTTACCCTCACTAGATATAGTAAGATAAGAGATATCAAACAAAATTAAATGTGCTTTAGAAGAAACTTTTGATTTTAAGATGTACATTATCAGTGTATTTTCTTGTAAAATATACACTGTAGTAACAGAAGGTACCACCCATAGGAAATGTTAGAGTACTGATGACTGATTGCAGCTTCTGGGAAAGAGCCTGAAATACATGGTGAATATGCTCTTTGGTTTTTTTTAAAGGTTTTCTTTATTCATTTGAGAGAGAGACTGAGAGAGGCAGAGGGAGAAGGAGAAGCAGGGTCTTCCCTGAGCCTGTCAGGATGCCAATTTGGGGTTCTATCCCAGGACCTGGAGATCATGAGCTGAAGGCAGACGCCCAACCATCTGAGACACCCAGGTGTCTCTGGTGGATATGCTCTTAAAGATGAAAATTTTGAGGACCTTTGAAAAAAAATTACACCTACTTCTATTGTTTTGGAAATATTTTTTGCTGTGTAATTTTTAAATCTTCCAACAAGGAAAAAAAAAGAGTCAAGTTTAAAGTTATCTCTCTCAGCTAATCTATTAATTGCAAAGAAATATTCAGTGTTTCTTTAGAAGAGAACTGCTTTTATCCATAAGTAACATTGTACATTAGGGTGAAACCAAAAATAGGATTTACATCCAGAACAGAGGAGGCTGCTAACCTTTCTGAGTCTAACTAATAATATGCTTTAATGATTGGCAGAACTAAACTTCTCATCTACCATCCCCTACAAAAGTTATGTTTTGTTTCCAGGGTAAAAATGTCTTGGTCTATCCCATGGTATTGCAAACTGAGAGACTTCATTTTATTTTATTTAAATTGGGTTTATTAAGGTATAATTTGTATACATTTATCCTTTAGATATTTCCCTTTTACATGAATTCAACCTTTTTAATGCACAGCACTATGAATCTTGGCAAATGTGTATAGTGATGTAAGTACCACAGCAATCATGCTATACATTTCACATTACTCTAAAATATTCTCATTGTCTTTTGCAAACAGTCCCTCTTCCAAGCCCCAGATCTGTTTTCTGACCCTATTGCATTGTCTTTTCCAAATTGCAATACAAATTGAATTATTCAGTATGTAGCATTTTGAGTCTTCCTTCTTTGCTTTTGTCTTAATGGTTTAAGATCCATCCTTATTGCCACATGTACCATAATCAATTTTTATTGCTGAGTGGTATTCCATTGTACAGCTGATTCTTTAACTAGGCATCTGTCAATGGGCATTTTTGTAATATTTGAAAATTAGGAATAAATTTGCTATTAAGATTGGTTTACTATTTTTTGCATAGATAAATGGATTACTTATATGTGTGTTGTTTCATTTCCAAATATTGGCATAATTTCCAGATTTTTTTTCCTGTCACTGGTTTTTACTTTCATTGTTGTCAGAAAAATATGCTTTGTATGAATACAAAACTTTAAAACTTCTAAAGTTTTCATTTTTTAAGCTGAGATCTATATTGGTAAATATTCCATGAAAAGAATATAAATCTGCTGCTCTTGAGCAGAAATGTTGATTCATACTACTATTCATGTTTTCTCTGTTCTTAATAATTAGCTATCAAACTGAACACATTGATTACTGAGTTGACTTTCAAAACCTCCAGCTTTAATTGTCAACTTTATCTTTTCAGTTCAATCCATTTTTGTTTTATGCATTTTGAAGCTCTGCTGTTATGTGACACACGTTTGGGATTGTTGGGTCTTCCTGACCAAGAAGTCCCTTTATCATGATGTATACAGCTCCCTTTTTGTCACTGGTACATTCCTTGCTCTGAAGTCCAGCAGCAGCCACTCCAGCTTTCTTTTCGTTAGTATTAGCACAGTTATCATAGCGTGTCTTTTCTCATGGTGTGAATGTGTGTATGTGTGTGTATGTGTGTATATATACAGATAGATTTTTTTAAGGGAGAGAATGTATGTGAGCAGTGGGGAGGGGCAAAGGGGAGAGGGAGGGAGAGAATCTGCAGTAGGCTCCATGCCCAACAGGGATCCCCGTGCAGGGCTCAATCTCACGACCCTGAAACCACGACCTGAGAGGCAATCGAGAGCCGGATACTCTACCGACTGAGCCACCCGGGTGCCCCTCTCATGAGATATCTTCACACTTTTAACATTTGTAACAATAAATGTAAGGGGGACTTTAGGGACTTTAGTGTAATTATACATTGTTTAGTCTTGATCTTTAACTCAATATAAAAAGAATTGTCTTTTAACTGATGTATTTATACCATTTATACTTAAGGTAATTATTACTATGGTCATATTTAAATCTACCATCTTGAAAGTTTTCTTTTTCACTTTGTTTTTTTATCTATTTTGTTTTTGTCTTTTATTCTTTTTCTGTTAACTTAAAAGTTAATGGAATATTTGTTTTTATGATCCCATTTTTTTCCACTATTAGGTACACATTTTTCAAATGTTTTTCATGTTGCTTTAGGGTTAACAACATAAATTTTATCACCATCCACCTATAAATCATTATAGTGCTTTCTATTCGGTGCAAGAACTTCACAGTAGTGTGTTTTTACTGCTCTCCATGAACTGTGCTAGCATTGCCACATATTAAAATATATTTTATAAATTATTCAAAACATTGTTATTTCTAATTCTTTTAAATGAAAAATAAGAAATATCCTTTTCAAGGTATATTTAAATTTTACTAAATTTTAATGCCTTTAAGTAATAAAAAATAAGAAATATCCATTTTCAAGATATATTTACTTTTCCTCTTTCAGAACCTATTCATCGATTTGTGTAGATCTAAATTTATGTCTGGCGTCATATCCTCCAACTGAAGAAATTCCTTTATTTCTTTTAGTTCAGATCTTCAGAGAATGAATATTCTCAGTTATTTTATTTTGTTTTATATTTTTTAAGAGTTTATTTATTTGTCAGAGAGATAGAGATAGAAAGAGAACACAGGCAGGAGGCTGTCAGGCAGAGGGAGAAACAGGCTTCCCACTGAGCAGGGATCCCAACGTGGGACTGGATTCCAGGTCCTGGGGTCATGTATAACCTGAGCTGAAAGCAGACGCTTAACCAATTGAGCCACCAAGGCCTCCCTATTTTCAGTTATCTTAGACATTATTATATTTCTCTCTTATTTTTTAAAAGATTGTATTTATTTATGTGAGACAGAGAATGAGAGAGAAATCATGAGAGGGGAGAAAGTCAGAGGGAGAAGCAGACTCCCTGCTGGGAACCTGATGTGGGACTGGATCCTGGGACTCCTGGATCATGACCTCTGCTGAAGGCAGTCGCTTAAACAACTGAGCCACCCAGGCCCTTCTGTCTTATTTTGAGAGATATTTTCATTGCGTATATGATTCCGGGATTTCAGATTTTGTTTTCAGTACTGTAGTGGTGCTGCACTATAGTCTTTTGGTTTACATGTGTTACGATTGGAAGAATACTGTAATCTTGGTCTGTGTTTCTAGGTTATATGTGTTCTTTCTCTAGCTGCCTTCAAACACGCCATATTTGTTTTGAACCTCCTTGAATGCAATGTGTATAGGTGTTTATTATTTTTTAAGTTTATTTTCCTTGGATTTCCCTGAAATTATTGGACTGTGATTTGATATTTTTCATTATTTTTTTTGAAACTTTTCAATCAATGTTCCTTTTCTTCTGGAACTTTTTCTCTTAGCTCTAGTATTTCAAATATGGCAGGTCATTTTTCATTGTGTACAGCTCTAGAGTGCTTCCTAAAACAAAACAAAACAAAACAAAAAACAAAACAAACAAACAAAACAACTTGGGGTGGATCAGTCAGTTAAACATCTGCCTTCAGCTCAGATCATGATCCCAGGTCCTGGGATCGAGCCCTGCATTGGGATCCTTGCTTGGCAGGGAGTCTGCTTCTCCTTCTCCCTCTGCCTGCCACTCCCCCGCTTATGCTCTCTCTCTCTGTCAAATAAACAAATACAATGTTTAAAAACAATTAAAAAATTTAAAAAGAAACTCATCCTGGAGGTGCCTGGGAGGCTCAGTTGGTTAAGGTGACTGTTGATTTGGTTCAGGTCATGATTTCAGGGTATGAGATTGAGCCCAGCATCAGGCTCCTGGCTGGGCATGGAACCTGCTTGAGAGTTTCTCTCTCAGTCAGAAAACAGAAAGAATATCTGCTGTAAAATAAATCAGAGACACCCTGGTGGGGGGAAAAAAAGTTTCTCTCTCCCTCTGCCCCTCCCCCTCCTCTTTCTCTCTGTGTAAATCAAAAACAAAAACAACTCTTCATTTGTGTGTGTGTTTCAGTTTGGATATTTTCCGTTGTCCTATTATCAAGTTCATTTACTTTTCTCAGCTATTTTGAGTATACTGATACACCCATGAAAAAAATTCTTAATCTATGATGATGCATTTTTATATCCAGCATTTCTATTAGATAATCAATTCTCCGACAGGTCTAAGGAGGGTTGCTTTTCAGCTTGTTCAGTGTTTTCTTGTTGTGAAGATGACAGTGATGACCTCCAAATACTCACATGCCAGACTGAAAGCATAGCCTTATGGGGCATTTTGATGCCTACTTGACAGCTTGTTAGGGGAAAACAGGAGGATGCTGGGCGGTCCTGGTCCTTCCACAGGTTTTGTTGGGTCTTACTTGTCTCCTTGAAGGCGAGGCTTCTCCATTTCTTCCTCTCTGCCCAATGCCTGGTGTTTTTGGCTGATCTTTCAGCAGAGCTTCCTGTTTCTCCCTTACTAGTAAGACATCTCAAATGGTATTGGCATAGGTACTGCATCACTGGAGAATTTCCTGTTCTTTCCTTAGGTGCAGAACAGTTTATCTTTACTGGCCCAATCAACCCTGGGTTCTTTACCTGGGTCCCAGCTGTGACAACACTGGGGCTTCTCCTCTGGATTCAGGATTTAATTGCTGTACATGAGTGAAGGGAGCAGGAGGGAGTGCAGGGGCTTCATGCATTTCTTGCAAGGGTGGCTGATCCTGGCAGGGCTGCCACACAGAAGAAGACATCATCTGGTCTTCTGGTAGAAAGTCCTGTCTTTCTTATGAGCATGAATAGAGATCCATGGAAAAGAGACTGTGAGTGTCATGAATTTCCCTGTATCTGGGCTTTGCAGAGTCTCTTTCTTGTCATGCCAGCAATCAGGCTTAAGCAACTCATTCCAAATTTAGCTGATTTATTTTCACCCCTATATATGGCAGCAACTCCTTATCCTGGTGCTTTGCCTCATGTTTTCCAATCTGCACATCTACCTTCCACATGGGGACATGTCTTTCCTGGGATCTCAGGCTCTTTATTTGTTGCCCTGTAACCTGAGTTCTCTGACAGCTTCAGAATATGTTATAATTTTGTAGGTTTTCCAGCGTTTTGTCATTGTTAGTATTGTAGTGATGCCTTCTCCAGATTCCTAGGCAGACATAGAATCAGAGGCTATTGCTTTGGAATCTAAATTTTTCCACCAGGATTGCAGAATGTGTTCAGTAATCTCTCTGGGACTTATTAATTCCCACAGTATAATGAATGTGATGATGTATTATAGGTGTTTGTCTGTATGTCAAATTTTTGAAAAAAAGATATAGCATAACATAGAAATGCCTGAAGTGTGCTGTGAGACTAAAAAATAGAGAGCAATCTATGATAAAAAATAATAAGGTGAAGAATATCATAAAGTCCTAAATAATTGCTATAGGCAGAAGAACAAATAAAATATGTCCTCAGGAGAAGAACAAACCATTTTCTCAGAAAGGAACACAGAGGTTTGAAGGCAAGTTACTCTCTTGAGTCCTCCTAAAAGAGGCAAATTGTGATGTAGTAGACAACACCCAAAACAGCATCCAGAAAATAAATATGTATTTTATGTGCGTGTGTGATTCTTACATGTTCCTCTATGGAAGCTGAAGGCATAATGCCAAACCCCAATTCAGTAAAACTTGCACATCAAGGAACAAAAACACCTTCCAAAAATTCTGGGTAGGTATTTATTTCTCTTTCTTGATTTTTGAATAAGGTTCAGACTATACACAGGGATCAAGTTTGAATGGACTATATGCTATTCAAGCAAGTCTCAGCAGATGTTAGTTTCAAAATGAGATATTAGTTAATGTGAAGGAGGAATATATATTCCACGAACATATACATATCTCAAATATCAAGAACTAGGACCAGAATGCAGAGTACTCTGCCATGATATGTCGCAAAAGAAATATGCATTTACATAGGCTCTTGTGAAATAAAGCACTGTCAATAGTTCTGAAGCCTACACGTAGGCTTGGAAAATCCTCAAACAATTTGTCACATCATTGCAATCCCCTGTAAAATGGGAAAATCAGTCATAACTGACCTCATTGTGGCAGCTGTGGAGAGGAATAACTTAAGTACAGGAAAAAAAATCACTTCGTTGACTATGCTGATGATAATATTAATAGACTATCACTATGTATTATAAAAACATAAGTTGTAACTATTCTCATGACTCAGAGCAAAAAAGTGAGGGTTTTCTCACGTGGAAGAAACAAGAAGCTATGCTGTTACATTTTTTCGTACTTGGGGACAGACTACCAAGAAGAATCTTGGTGTGAACCCAAGTTTAAGGCCAACAAGACCACATATAATTCTGTATCTCATTGCTTTTTGTTCATTTCCACTTCTTGAACTTTGCATCTAGATTGTCTGTCTTCAGCAAGAGCATCCTTTGGTGTTTCCTTTAGGATAAGTCTGTGGGTCACAATTTTCTAAGTTTGTGTGTCTGAACTTCTTTCATCCTCACTCTGGAACGTATTTGCCATGGGCTTGGATTCTAGGTGGACAATCGTCTCATTCTTCTTCCACTGTCGTCCCTTTGTTTTCTTTCAGATGGAGATGCCAGTCTCATTTCTGATCCTTTAGAGGTCATTGGTCTTTGCTCTCTCTCTCTTGTCTCTCTGTCTGTCTCTCTATGCCTCTCTCTCCCTCTCTGTCTCCTTCTCTCTCCCCTCTTTACTTTTCACCAGTGGATTTATTTTTATTTATTGTGCTTGGGGTTCCTCTACTGGCCTTCTGGAAACTGCTACTCAGTATCTTCCATTAGCATCAGAAACTTACCAGCATTTATTTTTTTAAATATTGCAGCTGCCTCAATTTCAAACTTCTCCCCTCTTGAGACTCTAAATACATACATTTTGTTCCTTTTTCCCAGAGCTCCTATATTTCTTACCATCCATAATGTTTTGTTTTTGGTTTTGTCTTTTTTTTAAAGTAGGTCCCATGCTCAGCATGAAATCCATTCTGGGGTGTGAACGCAAGACCTTGAGATCAAGACCTGAGTTGAGATGAAGAGTTAGATGCTGAAGGGACTAAGCCCCACAATTTTTAAATCTCAGTTACTTGAATCTTTAGTTCTATAATTTCTGTTTACGTCCTTGTTTAGACTCTAATTTTCTCCCAAATTCCTCGATATTGTCTTTGATTTTTCTTACCACAAGCAAGCACAGTTCATCTCTCTCATATTACCCCTTGGTGGGTTCTTTCTGTTGCTCTGTACTGGGACCATTACCACAGCTCTCCAGTGTCATTTGCTCCCATTACTTCTATCCAGGATATGTTTGAGCAAACAGTCATTATTATCAACAAAGACTTCTCTGCTTCCCTTGTGGTCTGCTGGCACTTTAATTTCCTGCATTCTATTTATATTGTTAGATCACTCAGCAGTGATACCATTTGGTCACAATTAATCTCATCTTTTCACCTAAGTTCTACATTTAATTATATACAGTGTTCACCAAATATTTCTGTGGAAACTTTTTTAACAGTCCATTGGTTTCCTGAAACTCATTCTCTAGTTGGTTCTTTAAGAAGGACACTTAAAATAAATCCTTTCTACGTTCTCACATGTCCATAATTTTGTTCCCTTTATTTTTGAAAGACCATTTAATTGGATATTAAATCATTGGTTTGTATTTTTCCTTCTTTGTATATCTTAAACATGGACATCTACTAGTTTCAGGTATAAAGTAGTATCGTAGAAAAATCTGATGAATATGGAGTTCTTTCAATTATAAGAAATATTGTTGTATTGCTTGCATGCAGAAGTTTTTTTCCTTCTATTTAAGTTCCAATAGTTTTATTAGAAATGCCTCAATTTTAACCATTTTAGTCAGTTTTACCAATACAGACTATGTTATTTTTTAGTGTTCTATGCAACACATCATTTGAATTGTTATGTATAATTACAATGAAATTTCTTACAGAAAATAAGATGAGCCTGAATAACTTCCCTGTCTACCGCTGCAGGGCTTTATTGGGAAACAATTGACAAATACAATTGCATATATGTAAAGTGTGCAACATGATGCTGTGAAATACACATACCTTGTGAAAAGATTAACAAGGTAATCAACATATCCATCACCTCACAGGTAACTATTTGGTCCGTGTGGTGGGAAAGCTTAACCTCTCCTCTTTGGGACGTTCGCCCCTCCATTACCAGGCACTAACTACAATCACCGTGCTGTGTATCACACCCTCTGAGCTCCTTCTTCTTATAACTGGATGTTTGCACCCTTGAGTACACCATCCCATTTTACCCTCCCCCAGCCCCTGGCAAACACCATTCGAGTTTCTGTTCCTATGGAATGAACTTTTTCTCCTTTCCTTTCTTCTCTCTCTCTCTCTTTTAATTTTTTTAGGTCTCACATGATCAGACAGAATTGGTCTTCCTCTGTTTGGCTGATTTCTTCTAGTATAATATGCTCAAGAGCCATTCATGTTTTTAGCAGAATGTCCTTTTCTTCCTTCTTATATTAACATTCAATTACATCACAATAATTAAATATATATTTATATAAAAACTTTATATATAAATATGATGTAATAGTCGAGACTTATATGTTATATTAAACAAATATATAACTTAAGATATATATTTTACAAATAATAGAAATACAATAATAATATATAAATAATATATTTAAAGTTAAATATCTATCAAAATATATATCTTTATCTATTCATTTGTTGAAGGGCACTGAGATTGTTTCCATATCTTCCTTCCTGTGAGTAATGCTGCAGTGAGCAAAGCAGTGCAGGTGTCTCTCTGATACACTGATTTACCTTCCTTCAGGTGTACCTATGGGAAAGCATTCTTTCATTGCCTTGCAGTACTCCAGACCTTGATCTCTCAGGATGATCATCTTTCCCATACGCACAGATAGAGAGCCCTTCTTATTCCCTCCGCCACCAATAACCAAATATCTCTTTCACTCCCAGAGATCCTGGTCTGTGGATTTCTATTATATCCTGGGAATGAGTGAATTTGTTTATTTATTTATTTATTTTAGTTTTTGATGTAGTGTTCCATGGTTCATTATCTGTGTATAATACCCAGTGCTCATTACAACATGTGCCCTTCTTTTTTTTTCATTTTTTCATTTTTTAGAAAGGGTTTATTTATTTATTTGACAGAGAAAGAGAGAGATCACAAGCAGGCAGAGAAGCAGGCAGAGGGAGAGGGCGAAGCAGGTTCCCTGCTGAGCAGAGAGCCCAGTGCGGGGCTCGATCCCAGGAGCCTGAGATCATGACCTGAGCGGAAGGCAGAGACTTTAACCCACTGAGCCACCCAGCTGCCCCAACATGTGCCCTTCTTAATACCCATCACCGGGTTAACCCATCCACAAACCCCTCTCCTCTCTGAAACTGTCAGATTCTTTCCTGGAGTCCATAGTCTCTCATGGTTCTTCTGCCCCTCTGATTTCCACCCCTCTTCAGTTTTCCCTTCTATCCCTTAACATCCTCCATGCTATTCCTTATCTTCCACATATGAGTGAAACCATATGAAAATTGTCTTTGTCTGCCTAACTTATTTCACTCAGCATAATCCCCTCCAGTTCCATCCATGTTGATGCAAATGGTGGGTATTCATCCCTTCTGATGGAGTAATAATCCATTGTGTATATGAACCACATCTTCTTTATGCATTCATCTGTTGAAGGGCACTCAGCTCCTTCCACAGTTTGGTTATTGTGGACATTGCTACTATGAACATTGGGGTGCTTGTGGCCCTTCTTTTCACTACATCTCTATCTTTGGGGTAAATACCCAGTGGTACAATNACATTGGGGTGCATGTGGCCCTTCTTTTCACTACATCTGTATCTTTGGGGTAAATACCCAGTGGTACAACTGTTGGGTCATAGGATATTTCTATTTTTAACTTTTTTAGGAACATCCATACTATCTGGCTGTACCAACTTCCATTCCCACCAACAGGAATGAAAGGGTTCCCCTTTCTCCACATCCTCTCCAACATTTGTTGATCCCTGTCTTGTTAGTCTTAGCCATTCTAAGAGTAAGGTGGTATCTCAATGTGGTTTTGATTTGAGTTTCAAATNTTGTTAGTCTTAGCCATTCTAAGAGTAAGGTGGTATCTCAATGTGGTTTTGATTTGAGTTTCAAATTGACAGCTAATGATGTTGAACATTTTTTCATGTGTCTGTTAGCCATTTGTATGTCTTCTTTGGAAAAGTGTCTGTTCATGTCTTCTGCCCATTTTTCCACTTGATTATTTGTTTTTGGGTGTTGAGTTTGAGAAGTTCTTTACAGATCTTGGATACCAGCCTTTTATCTGTAATGTCATCTACAAATATCTTCTCCCATTCCATATGTTGCCTTTTAGTTTTGTTGACTGTTTTGGTTTGCTGTGCAGAAGATTTTGATCTTGATGAAGTCCCAAAAGTTCATTTTTGCTTTTGTTTCCCTTGCCTTTGGAGATGTGTCATGAAATAAATTGCTATGGCCAATGTCGAAGAGGTTACTGCCTATGTCCTGGGAAATTTCTGACCAGGGTTAAACTTCACATTTCTCAGATTATTTCTGAGAGCCTGAAGACCTCATTTGACTCCTCATACTCAGGCTTTATTCCTGTGCCCTGGTATATAATCTAATATGGAAAACTTGAAAGCTTGACCAAGGTTCAACTGGTATCATAGATTCACCTGTTGAATAATTCAATTAAGGTGTGGGGCCTTTCTTTTGGGGGTAAATAGTAATACATAATTATCTTACATCTCTTGACCCCTTTACCTCATAATCTGGTATTTTTCAAAAAACGTTGTTACATACTTTTCTTGAAGATGTTTTCTGGATTTTTGGTTGGTTTCTTTTTTGCTATCCTACTTCATTTATTAGTTTGGAAAGGATTGGATAAATCTAGTCTCATGGCAATGTCATCACCTTGCCCACAAGATTAAGAACTATGGCTAATACCTATGTACAATAACTTCAATAAAGGTCCTTGTATGTGTTTCTTTTTATTTGTTATCGCTGATGCTGGTTCTATTAATGTGATCCTATCTCCATATGTGTCTGATTATTTTTGGTCCTTGCACAAGGCATTGTCTTTTCAAAATGGTTTATAGAAATAATATGAAGTCTAAGATTTTTTTTAAAAAGATTTTTATTTATTTATTTCACAGAGGGAGAGAGATCACAAGGAGGCAGAGAGGCAGGCAGACAGAGAGAGGGGGAAGCAGGCTCCCCGCTGAGCAGGGAGCCCGATGTGAGCCTCGATCCCAGGACCCTGAGATCATGACCTGAGCCGAAAGCAGAGGCTTTAACACACTGAGACACCCAGGCGCCCTAAGATTTTTTTAAACATATTTTCATTTGCTTCTGCCTGATGCATTGATAGTAGCAGTCTGAAACTAACTGAACAAATTTCATTTGGGGATTTAAAATAATTCATAATTGAGCTATACTCCCTATGACAATGTATGTACTCCTGGTAATATTTCTTCTACAGTACAATTCTTTCAGATCACAATTCAAAGTGAGAAGTGTTCACCCAGATCCCCTCTACATAGGCCTGGAGTCTAATTTTCATTCTTTGAGTCCTGTGACGCTATCAAACTAATCCCTAATCTCTCTCCCCTCCCCTCCAGCCTCAGCCAGCAAGCCCAGTGTAAAGGTGCTCTAGATAAGGAACTGACATTTTTGAGCCACTCCCCTCTTCACTCCATAACTCTTCCCCATCCAGATTCATATGTATTCGTCTCTGCATATTTACCTATTTGAAAATATTTTGAACAGAATTTTAGTTTAGTTTAGTTTTGTTTTTAGTTTCTTCATCAGAAGAGTTGCTTTGGTTTATCTAGTGTATTATTGCCAGCAAGGCAAATATTCCCCGTACTGGATCTAACTACTTTTATGACTTTAAATATACCCCTCATCTTTAAAAATGAAACAGAATAGGTGATATACTTCATTACTTGGGACTCATGCTTTCTTTTTAACCTGGAACATGTAAGTAAACATGTGCTTCCCAGAGAAACATAGGGCACCAATTTCAATTTTCTATGAGTCTGAGCTTTGATCACCCTCCCCACTCAAACCAATATTCTCTTCTGGGCAAGGGCAGGGAGTGAGTTGTGGATATCCAGTATTTCAAAAAATACCCCATTTTAAAAAGATTTCTAAGAAATAGTGTGATCATGAATTGTGAGGGGAAAGAAACCATTAATGAGAAAAGGCAATAAATCTGGAGTGTCTCCATCTTGTAAAAATCACAAGACATTACACTTGTCCCTAACAAAATAAAATGTTTCCATTAATTACCTACAAATGGCAAAATTATTATAGTTTAGCGTCTCTGTTCTCTGAGTTTTCTAAATAACACTAATTGTATTTAATAGTAGAAAACTGGTTTCTTGCACATTATTTTATAATTTTTTTAAAGATTCTTATTTATTTATTTGACACAGAGAGAGAGCATGAGCAGGGGATAGAGGGAGAGGAAAAAGAAGTCTCCCCTCTGAGCAAGGAGCCTGATGTGGGACTCAGCCCCAGGACTCTGGAATCATGACCTGAGCTGAAGACAGATGCTTAACTGAGCCACCCAGGCACCCCAACATAATTTTAAAAATATACTTGTCAGATTTGAGCAAAGATAAAATATATTCCTTTTCCTAATATGCAATCTGTCATTTCTTTGCTTGTAAATTTCTATAGTCTTATAGTCCAATTGTGATGTACAACAAATATTCATTAAAGAAAACATATTTTTATATGAAATAAAGTGTTTCAAATGGCCAGCCCCACTAGGTTGCAAACTGTTTCTAACATTGAACTGCTAAACCCAGACTGCTCAAGTATTTGGGTGGTCATTCACTTTAAATATCTATAGCTTTATGTTCCTTGTGCCATAGAATTTGAAGATATTCACATCTGTTGTTACTATTCATTGATTGATCATCTGTCATGATTAAGTTAATATTGATCTAACTAGCCATTTGAGCTTAACAAACTGTCAAGAATTGATGAAATGAAATGTTTTCATAATCTTATGAGTAAAGATTAATTTGTTCACAATTTAATAATTTTTTATAATATTGAAAGAATATGATAATGATGTTACATGCTGCATTGTCATTGTCAACTGCCCAACATTTTCAATTATTCTTTTACCTTTTCTACCAAAGATTGAAATTGATCATTTATTATGTGATTTTGGGAACTTTTCATTCATATAAATTTTTGAGAAAATAGAATCTTCATTCTTAGTAAACTGGTTACTATTTTTTTCAGTAATTTCTTATAAGTTTATACGTAGACAGAAGTAGTTTTGAGTTGATTCCTATGTTTTTCAGTTTCTGGTTCTTTTCGTTCCTTTCCTTTCCTTTGCTTTTTTTTTTTTTTTTTTTTTTGTTTTTTTTTCTTTTTTTTTTTTTTTTTTTTTTTTTTTTTTTTAGAAAGAGAGAGAATAGGAAGAGGAAAGGGCAGAGGGAGAGAGAGAATCTTAAGCAAGCTCCATGCTAAGCGTGGAGTCCGATGCAGGGCTCATCTCAGAACCCTGAGAGCATAATCTGAGCTGAAATCAAGAGTCAGCCACTTAGACAACTGAGCCACCCAGGTGCCCCTTCGATTGTTGTTGTGACGTAAGTAACCCTAAGGAGTTTCTTTCTGGGTATTTGTTGGCCATGTTGGCCATGTTTGGAAAGGTGGTCAGATATGGAGATCCCTCTATGACACATAATAAGGGATCAGCTGGCGGTTTGCCAGAGGCCTGTGTAGAGGGGCAGCTAGATCTTCAGCCTCTGATGAATTCATCCTGACTTAGGGAACTTGTGGAAAAGAGGATTATGGACATTGGGGAGGGTTTGTGCTATGGTGAGTGCTGTGAAAGGTGTAAGCCTGATGATTCACAGACCTGTACCCCTGGGGCAAATAATACATTATATGCTAATTTTTAAAAAAAGATGGTAATCTTCATGGAGCCCTATTTCCAATAAACTATTGACTAAATATCCGAAACAAATTGTCTTATTTTCTTTATTCTTTTCTGGCTCATGAATGTATTTATATGAAAAGTCATTAGCAACTTATCTTTAATAAAACACCATTCCTTTGTGATCCAGCTATTTCCAGAGATCTCATTGTCTAATAAATTTAAAGGATTTCCACAGGATCTACAGAATGATGTGATTTTAGAAGCTATAATCTCAAGCTTATCTTTTATATTCAGCCATTCTAGAATAAGGATATCATTGATTATTTAGAATGTGAATATATGATTCCTTCATCATGACACTTTTGAAGATTACAAGCCAATCATTTTACAGAATTTTTCATGTTTTCCATTTCTCATGTGTTCTTATGATTTCACTCATTATTGGAATTTGGCAAGAATATCACATATGGGATACGAAGATCTTTGCATTGCATTCTATCTGGAAACATAGAATTTTGATTTGTCTAATAATTGGTAATGCTAATTTAATCGAAGGGTAAAATATATGGTTGAAATACTAAAAAGTTCAAAGCCAGAAAGATAAGCCTAGCATTTGGGGTTATATTTCCTCCAGAAAAATCTGGTAATTCTAGAGTTGCCTATTGACTTCTGCTTCCAGTAGAGGTGCTAAGAAGCTGAGAGGCTGAGCAAAAATATTAACCCACTCGTGGGACTAATGAGACAATGGGTGTTCTCAACAAAAAAGGAGAGGCGCCCTGTAATTATCACCCACTATTACGTTGGGCTACAAAAGGGTAAGGATTATTTGAAATGCACGGCTCATAAGATCTGAAACTATCGTCTAGGCAAATCAATGCCTGATTTAATTAATCTGGTTGTACTGATGACACGTTTATGTACTTAAAAAATTGAAAATTTCTCTATATAAATGGTTAGAAAACATTGCTAGTTTGACAAATTTATTGGATAAAATGTTAAAGTAAGTTATTTGTGTACCTATACGCCAGCAAAAAACAGTATAACAAAAAAAAATTCTTCTGATGAATGTTCAAAAATGTAAAGAAGTCAGTTCTCCCAGATTGAATTAAATTGATTTAAATTGAGAAACTGATTCTACTTTCTACTTTCATATGTAAATAAGATGTGAAAGAGTAGCCAAGACATGTCATTGCCTATAAACATTGATTTTCACTTCTTTTGCATAAATAGCTGGGCATGTGAGCTGGATTATGTAAAAAGTGTGCTTCATTTTCTAAGAAACTGCCAAACGTTGTTCCAAAGCAGCTGCACAATTTTGCAACCCTATTCACAATGCCTAAAAATCGCTCCATATCAATGCCAAAGCTCAGTACATTCAGGTTTTTTTTTTAATTCATTTAGTATATGAGTAGTGGTATCTCACTGTGGTTTTTTGGTTTTGATATATATATATTTTTTTCTCACTGTGGTTTTAATTTGCACTTCCTTAATGCCAGGAAAGTACTTTCAAAAGCACTTCCTAAAGACTCTAATGGAAATATATTTAATGCAACAAGAGATGACTAAGGACGTGTGGCTGGCAATGACCACTGACTAAGTTTCAGGGGAAATCTAAGATTTTTAAAAATGATCTAGACCTACAGTAGAAAAATAGTGTAAAACCATGATAATATTTAATGAAATAGGAACTGCAACTTAAAATTGGAAGAAAAGAGTGATAGAAGATAAATGATTCTGAGCTTATTTATGACAGAGTAAAATGAGAGCCAAAAAACGTTATTTAAAGATGTTTAAACAGCAGAAATCAAAATGAGTACGTTATCAAAGTTACTTTTAAAGGCTTTGTGTGGAGAAACACATGAAGCTCCACATACACCAAAAGGAATAATAAGTAAAATTTTAAAAAGCAAACCACAGAAAAGGAAAAGTGCAACAAATGTCATAAAATACACAGTAAACATCAGACAACACAGCATCCATTTCATAAAGCAGAACTACTTAAAAAAGATGTAACAAATAGAAATCTATTAGATCTTATGTGCATGTCTGTATGTCTTATATGCATGTATGTATGACAATTTGATTCCAATAAGAGTGAATGCATTTTTTTAGAAGAGTGCTGCAACATTTCTATAGAACATACGAATTTCTGGCAGTTAATTTTCATGCAGAAAACCTCATTAAATTATATGGGTGAGAAAAAATAAATATTCCATGCAACAATACATTAGAGTAATAATGAAAATCAGGTAAAATGTCACATATATTTGAAGATTTTATAACTCTATTAATCAAAACTAACTTCTAAATGGATATAAAATGCAAATTTTCAGGTTTTCTTAAAACAGTAATAATAACATGCTACAAACCAGAATCTATGGATAAAAACAAAGCAGTTGGAGCTTAGTTATTTATTGAAATACAAACGAAATAATGGCAATAAAGAAATAAAGGTCAAATTCAAGAAGCATGGAGAGAGGTGCCTGGGTTGGCTTAGTCAGTTACCAGTTGGATGTTTGATTTCGGCTCAGGTCATGATCTCGGGGTCATGAGATGGAACCAAGCTCTGGCTCCCTGCTCAGCACAGAGTCTCCTTCAGATTTTCTCTCCTTCTCCCCCTGCCTCTCCCCTCCCCACTCACGTGTGCTCTCTCTCAGTTAAAAACAAAACAAACAAAACAACAAGAAGAAGAAAACATGGGAAGCAAAAGAGAAAAATAAATGAGATGGAGAAAGAGGGAGATAATAAGGGCAAAATCTAAAACCGAAGAGGAAGAGAAGAGAAAGATGGCAGAATGATAAAAAATGTCATAATGCCAGTGGCTATTCTAATGAAGTCCCAGAGAAGAAAACAGAAAAACTAAGTTTCTTGCCACAAAAGAAATGTAACATTGATGCAATCTGGATGTGGTAAGAGGTATTTTCTGTGTGCTGAGAATTCCACCTACTGTTGTCATCTTAAAAAGGAAGAAAGGAGGGCACACGCCAGAGAACGTGGAGGTGTCTATTGTCTGGTGACAGCCCATTATTAACACCTGATTTTAACCCAGGGAGTCCCGTTTTGGACTTCTCACCTACATGATATAAATAACAATCTTTTAAAGTTGCTAAATTTACAGTAACATGTTACTTGTTAACAGGAAACTGATGCAAATATATACAAAGAAAATATAGCTCCTGTCATACTTAAATGTGGCATATGGAACATGCAGTTGCTAAGATTGGGGACAATGTCAGGATGTCTGCTCTCACCATTTTATTATATATTTTGTAAGATCACTTACAAAATTCAGTTAGACAAGAAAAATAAATGGAAGTACCCTTATCTGAAATTAAAAGTAAAACTGTCTCCATTCAAAAAACAACATGGTGTCTATGTAGAAAATTCTAAGAAATTGATCAAAAAGAGAAAAAAGAGAAAAGAAACAGCCAATGTGTTTTTACAATAATATCCAATTATCAGAAAAATAAATTTTAAAATAATATTTACAAAATGAAAGGCAAACCACTAGTTTCTATTTGCAATATGTAAGTATGAGGAAGGACTTTTCATTAGAATAGATAAAGAACTTTTACAATTTAATAACAAGAAAAATACCCCCAACTAAATTTTATTTATTTATTTCATTGTTGACTCTGGGATTGAAACTTTTATTTTACATTTTATTTTATTTTTTAATTTTTCTCTGAAAGAGAGAAAGCAAGAGAGTGGTGGGGGGAGGGAAAGAGAGAGTGGAAGAGAGAATCTTGAGCAAGCACCATGCCCAGTGTGGAGCTCAAGGTGGGGCGCACTGTCATAGCCCTGAGATCATGACCGGACCCCAAATCAAGGGTTGTATGCCTAACCAGCTGAGCCATCCAGGTGTCCTGGGATTGAAGCTTTTAATAGATACTGCGTACAGTGATATATATGAATTCCAATAGAACATGAAAGAAGACATTTTAAATGAAAATGGCAATAAGGCACCGTCACAGACCTATAAGACTGACTAAAATTAAGGCTGGAGTCCATGTGTTAGAGAGGATGTAGAACAAATAGATCTCCCCTACTTTGTTGATGAAGATATAAAATTACACAACCACTTTGCAAAACCATTTTATAAAATTAAACATAAACTTGCCCAGTGGTCCAGTTATTCTACTTGCTATTTCTGAGACAAATGAAAATTCACACTTTCAAAACCTCAGCTTTATTGACAATAGCCATGTGTTTAAAACAACCAAGTAGCCATCAATAGAGGAATGGATAAGTATGTTGTGTTACTATTACACAATGAAATCATTCTCAACATTAAAACAGGAAACAACGTGGATGAATTTCAGTGACAGGCTAAGAAAAAGGAACCGGACAGAAAAGAATGGTTGTTTCTCCTTGGGTCAAGGGTTAGAATGCAGAGCTGGGGCTCACTCCAAGTGGTGTGGTGTGTTACTAGTGTATCTCCTTCCCACCCCACCCGACATGGTAGCTCATCATAACTTGAATAGTGCATGTCTAAATTTTGTTTCTTGGTCATTGACAAATTCCTTTTTGCAAGGTAAGGCAACGTTGAGAATTTCTGGGGATTAGCACATTAGGTCATGGACATCTTTGGATACCATTAGTTTGATTCCATTTGTATGAAATTTAAGAACAGGCAAAACCTAATCTGTAGTGATAGAATATACTCAGTGCCTGGACCTGGTGGTGGGGAGATTGATTGAAAATTGGCATGAGCAGTGTTCTGGTATGGTAAAAATGTTCTGTATCTGGTCATTACACGAAGGATGGTGATCATCACACAAGGAATTACATTTGTCAAAACGTATCAAAGTGGACAGTGCACTTAAAGTTTTTGTAGTGATAGCTCAATAAATTTAGTCTCAAATAAAATCAAAAGAAAAATCAGTAGCATTTATATATACAAACAATAAATAGTTTGATGATATAAAGGAGAAGAAAGCATCTTTTGATTATGATAACAAAAGTTAAAAATACCCAGGAAGACAGCATAATAAGAATGTGGAAAATATCTATGAAGGAAATTTTTTTTTTTAAAGATTTTATTTATTTATTTCACAGAGGGAGAGAGATCACAAGGAGGCAGAGAGGCAGGCAGAGAGAGAGAGGGGGAAGCAGGCTCCCTGCCAAGCAGAGAGCCCGATGTATGGAGGAAATTTTTAAATATCCCTGAGAGACACAAAAGTAGGCTTGAACAAATGACAAAATGTATCTATTTTTTTGGGGGGGGGTGTAGGATGATTCAAATTTACGATGTTGTTTCTCTTTTTGTGAATCCATACATTTTATGTGATTGCATAAAAACAATTTGAGGTTATCAGTATGAAAAAATATCATTTTTTCTTTTTTTTTTAAGATTTTATTTATTTGACAGAGAGAGAGAGAGAGATATCACAAGGAGGCAGAGAGACAAGCAGAGAGAGGAGGAAGCAGGCTCCCCGCCGAGCAGAGAGCCTGATGCGGGGCTCGATCCCAGGACCCTGAGATCATGACCTGAGCCGAAGGCAGAGGCTTAACCCACTGAGCCAACCACACACCCCGAAATATCATTTTTTTCTAAAGTTAGATAAATTTATGGTGAAGACGATACAGCTAAATAAAGTCACCAAGTGTATGTAGAAGAAATTCAAAAAGGAAAATAAACAAGACAAAACAAAACTGCAGAAAAATCTTGATGTTCACATAGTAGGTTTGTGGTAATTTTTGCAATATCATAATTCTGAAAGTGTTTTTGTATGTACTGTAGGATACAGCAAATGAGTGAAATTATCGACAGTTTTTGTGACCAGTGTTTTCACTGTGGGCGAAGAGAAAAGCACGTAGAGAAGGAGACTATGAGCAAGAATCCAGTAGTTTGAGGTTGTCAGTATCAACACGTGACTTCTGAATACATGTTTTAGTCTCATCCACCAGAAGTGCTTAGAAGCAATGATGGCCAATTAGTGCTGAGAACAGCCAGAGATTACACCGGAAATATGTTTCCATATAAAAGGAATTGAGATTCCTTGGAGAAATGCCTGATCATGGGTTTCAGGCAGAAAAATAATAAAGCAAGCATGAAACATTTTGTTGTTTCAGAAAGCAAGAATAAGGATTTATTTTTTCACAGAATACAGAATACAGCCAGCCAATAAATGTAGAAAACTTGAGTGAATCAGAAAAATAATTATTTCTCCACATCCTATTTAATAATTGATTCAGGCAACTGCAATTAGTGAATAAACCTCTGGAAGAAATGAACAGGAGAATTTATGAAGAATTTCATTACTGGAGAATGCCAGTAATGAAAAGGGAATAGCACGACATACTACAGATGTAAAGAGAATTAGAAAGTATTATCAGCAAATTCATGCAAATAAAATTCAGATGAAATATAGAGCTTGTAGAAAAACAATTTACTAAGATCAAAAGAAAGAATATCTAAGTAACTTACATCAATTAAATAAATTGACTCTTAATTAGAAACTTTCCCCAAAGAAAACTCCAAGCTTAAGTAACTCTTGTGATGAAGACTAGTAAGTATGTAAAGAAGAATAATGCTAAGATTTTACAGATTCTTCCAGAGAAGAGAAAAAATGGAAGTACTTCTGATTAATTTAGAGAGTCCAGAATGACTTTGATGGACAAACCTGACAAGGACATCATGAGAAATATATATGAGAGACTAATCTCATTTATAAATGTAGAAGCAAAATTCTTTAAAAGTTAACACAGTAAGTCCAAATATATGTAGTAAAATGGCAAAGAGCAAATTCATCTTATTGAAGAAAAACAAGCTTAATTTAACACATCATTTTATTAATGTAATTTGACACAAGAAAATAAGGGAAAAATATTATAAATATGTCAATGGATATAGAAATCCTTTTACTTAATTAAAGTAGTTTTTCCTCTAGACCAAAAGTCCTGGGCATTAGTGAGACATAGAAACAGGGAGGAATCTCTGGAAATCTTGAAAGTTGCATTGAATCATACACATACCCAATGGCCCAGGAATTTTACAGTTAAGTATAAAAGCAATAGGAAAATATGCATGTATATTAAACAATAACAAAAGCAGGATTATATGTTCTAGCCTCAAACTTAAGAAAACCCTAAATTCCATTAGCAGTCAAATGCAGAAATCATCCTGAGGTAAAATTTAAAAGCTAAATAAAGAAACTATGTCCCCTCTAGATTAACCAAGACCAATGGGATATGGGGCAGGTGGTTCCTCTCTCATTTTTACTTGTCATGGAATATTTTGAAGCTTACTTCATCCTCCAACCTTTTCATCTCAGTGCGCACTCATTGTGAAGGAATACCCAGTGAATTCGCATTCCACATTGTATTGCTTTGTCTTCCTTCCCTCTCTTTCTTTTTGCTGATCCTTCATACAGTGGGCTGTCATCTTTCATATAAAGTGCTGACATTTTAACCCTTATCTCAGATTCTTGGCCTAAAACCTGGGGCAAGATATATATTTTCAAATTAACAAGATTCTGCCAAGAAATTTTCTACTTGTATAGATTAATTTCACCCCCCCACACACACACACCCTCATGGTACAGTTGAGTTCCTGTGACTCCACATCCTTAACAACACTTATGATTGTCAACCGTTTTGATTTTAGCCATCTTGTGGTCCTACTATGTTGGCTAATTATAGTTTTAATTTGTATTTCCATGATAACAAACAATGTTGAACACCTTCTCATAGAGTTTTAATGTAGTTATTGGTCATTTAAAAGCATCATTTGTGAAGAGCTCACTCAAGTGGTTAGCCCATTTTTTTAATGGCTTGTATTTCTGTTATTGACCTTTTTTTTTTAAACTGAAATATAGCTGACAATGTTACATCAGATTTGGGTGTACACATTATGATTTGACAATTCTAAATTGTGTCATGCTCACCACTCTGTTTTCTTTTATATATGTAAGCTATGAGTCCTGTATGAGAAAGGTATGTTGCAGCCATCATATCTTACTCTAAGATTTGCCTTTCACTATCTTGATTTCATGTCATAGAAGTTCCTAAAAATGTAAAATTAAATTAAAATTAAAATCCGTTTGTCTTCTCTTTATGTTGACCAGTGCTTGTTTTGTCCTGGTTAAGAAGACTTTTCCCAACTCAAGGTCATGAGCATAGTCTATGTTTTCTTCTAAAAGCCTCAAAGTTTTACCATTCCTTATCTACGATCCATTGGAAATTGCCTTCTGTGTACAGTGTGAAAAGGGAGTCAAGATTCATCTTTTCATTTTTCCCCCTTAAGTGTACACAGTGGAGCCACTGTCTATTACCAAGATCAGTCATTCACTACTGCCCTGCAGATGTCCTTGTTGTCAGAAGCTCAAGTTCACCACGGAGGGTAAATTGAATGGAGACACATAAGGGCTTCATAATCAAACTACTGAAAAGTCAAAAATATATAGAAAAGACAAATGAAATATGGGAAGAAATGATACAGATTACTAATTACTTCTTGTCAGAAACACTGGAGACCAGAAGACAGGAAAACACTATCTTGAAAATGTTGAAAGAGAAACAAAGCTGCCAACTCAGAACTCCAGAGTCAGTGAAAATACCCTTTAAGAATGAAGGTTAATTAAGCATATTATCAGATAAGTCCATTTGTCACCAGTTGACCACAGAGCTTTTCAGGAAGACTATTTAGGCTGAGAAAAAATGATATCAAATAATAATTTACATCTTCAGAAAGAAAGACAGACCATCAGAAATGGTAAATATGTGGGTAAATGTAAAAGGTTATTTATCTCTTAAATTCTTTGCAATACTTTCAGCTGCTACATATGGTACCTGTTGCATAAATTATGTTGGTCACAAAATAGATCTTATAAATTCAAGGTTTTTGCATTTTACAGGAAATGGTACAATATTAACTCTAAACTAAAAAGTTAAGAATACATATCATAATCCTTGGAGTGACCACAGCAAAGTAATATAAAGGGTTCTCTTTAAAATGCCAAGATATAAATTAATAGAATTTTAAAATACCTATTTATTATAAAATGTGTCTAAGACTTTTGTGACAAAATTATGCGGGGAAAAGCTAAAGACCTATGGATGCTGAGAGGTATACAATGTCCTACGGATTATAAGGCTAAATGGATCGAAGGCATCAATTATCTGAAAAATTGAATTGTAGATTTAATCCATCTTCAATCAAATTCCCCAACAGAGTATTTCCTGGGAATTAACAAGCTTATTCTAAAATTTACATGGAAATGAAGAGACCAAGAGGAGTTTAGACACACTTGATGAAAAAGAATAAAGCCGAAAGCCTTGCTCAATCAGCTATTGAGAGTGAAAACAGAACGAATGTAATTAACACAGCATGATTTTAGTGCAGAGAGAGACAGAGAGATAGAAGAGACAGAACACCGGGTCTCCAAACGGCCCCCTGAAACTGTTGTATGCAGAGGTGCCCCGCAGGGCCAGCTGCGAAGCATGGTCATTTCAGTAAGCGTTGGCTGGTTGGATGACAGGCTTCTGAGGTATTTAGAGGAAGAAAAGAAGGACTCCTACCCATACACAGCTATCCACTTCAGGGGATTACAGACTTAATTACTTAGGTAAAAATGATAATGATTATAGAAGATAATATATTCTAGGATCATTAAGACCTCAGAGTATGTGTGAGTTCCTTAATAAGAAACATTTTAGTGTCAAGAAAATCGCCGTTTAAATCCACAATGAGAAACAAGTAAAAACAATCTAATGGCCAAAATTTAAAAATCAGAACATGGCAAAAAACACCATCAGAGCAACAGAAACTTCCACGTGTTTCGGAGGTGAAGGTTATTTGGCACCTGACACCTGGAATATACTTTGGCAGCATCTGCGGACGTTGACTACAAAGGCCTTCGTGGTTCATGCTTGGATAAACACCCTCAAACAGCCACTCACGGGTGTCTCAGGTTTACACGCAGGGTGCCACGGTCGTCAAAAAGAAGAGAGAAAATGAAAAAAAGTCTGTCGGAAAATGAATTGATAAATACCTTATCCTCTGCAGTGATAGCTTTGTGCAAACAAGCAACGAAGAAAAGAGCACATGGAAAATGACTCAAGTTGTGGGATTCGAAGAGTAATAAACAAATATCCTGTTAAAGGAAGCACACAGAGTTGAGCAACCGAGGGGCCATCGGAAAGCGCAGGAAGGTGTTTCCCTAGGCTGAGGGGTGGCTGTGCACGGAATGGGACAGTGGAGATTTCTAAGATGGAGTTTGGTTTGGGGTACTCATAAATATTTCTGATCAGGTACAATCATATGTTACCTGCTTTTCCGTGGGTGCATTGTACGTTACATGCAAACACCTATTGAAATTCCTTATACATGTGTAAAAGTCCAGCCACTAGATCCGTTGAAACAGAATACCATATATATTTTCGAAGTGTTTAAGTTTGATTTTTCCTTATAATAACTATTTTCATAGAGAGTAATGTCTGAATGGAGCGAAAAATGTATTCCTTTTGCTTGATTTCTGTTACATTTATTGGCATTTGATGTTCAATTAAATAGTCTTCTAAAAAAAACAAAAAACAAAAAACAAAAAAACACACAGAGGACATACGGGTAAGTCAGTCACCTGGTTCCACACGCATCCCTTGCCTCCCGTTCGCCTCAAGACCGCGGCAGGCATGTCCTCATTATTCAGTGAAATTCTAGGCATGAATTCACGGGAAAGACGCATCCCCTCAGCACTGACCCCAGCTCACTTCCCTTCACCTAGTAAACCGAATTAAGCTGCAAGAAGTCATATGATGCTAAGTGGAGAAAAACTGCAAAAATAAACTATTCACAGCTTACATTCCTTCTCAAAATGTGGTCTTCTCACCACACACTCACACTGATACTACTCTTTCTACTACCAGATAAAGGCTATGAATATTTTTCCCACTTCTAGTGGGAAGAAAAAAGAGAGAGAAAGATGTGTGTCTCTGTCCTGGAGGGGCCATGCCTGGGATAACAAATACTTAGTAGAAGCTATTTTTTTTAGACTGTCTTGGAAGCTGATAAATATATCTTTACAATTAACAATACTGATGGTACCAACCAGACCACAATGTAATGATAATAATGATCCGTTCTGGCATGTGCTGAAATCTTGTGACCTACCTCTTGACCTGAGTCCAAATATTCACCATGGGAGATCAGGAATTTTGTTTCTTCTACGTTACAGGGAAGCCCATTAAATGCAGCCTGGGAAAGCAGAGGTGAGATTCTGCTGAAGCAGAGGAGGAAAGCCCAACACCGTCAGTGCCGTTCATAGCTCAGCCTCCAGCGAGGTTCTGTGTGGTCCACTCACGGATACAAGTGATTGCGTGTATGTGTGTGTGTGTGTGTGCACCCACACCCCCCCAGAGTGTATACACACATGCAAATACATGCAACTATAACACGCATTATGCACACAATCTTTAAAGTGCTGTACAAAAATATTTTCAAGATAGGTAAGTCTTCATATCAAGAATAGTGCATTCACCCCTAGTTTTATTATGGTTCTTTGCTTTTGGCATTCATTGACTTTGATTGTTTAATAAAATGATGTTCAGCCTTTGTCGATTCGGGAGTCGTTTTATTCCAATACAATAATTTGCATTTTTAGTTATTTACAAAACATCAATTCATTTTTTAGTGTGTTTCTCGAAGATATTTCTTACGTCCTGGACATACAAGAAAACAACTTCTATGATAGAGATTTTAGAGGTTGGAGAACAAGTTCTTCTTTTTCTTTCTTCTCTCTTCATAAACCAGAGTGATTGCTCTGTGCATAAATAAATAAAATGTGTAATTAATTGAAATTCATTTTCACTGAAGCATAGATTTCAGGCTGACTTTGGGGGCAATTAAATAAAAGAGTGTGACCAGCCGTCTCTCTGTCAATGTACTGTTACATACGATTATGGCCACATTTGACGCTGACCCTTAGAGCAACATGGTCTATTCTGATTAAATGCTTCTAAATATCTCAATATTTACATGAAAAAGTAACATAATTTTTATCACTAAAACTGTATTTTCTTACTGAGTTTACCTGGTTACACACTGTCAATAAATTTCTTGATGAATAATTAAAGTTGTTTCCTTTATATAATGTCTTTACATCAAATATAAAAATATATAGTTAGTTTTTCCTTGATGCATGATGAATATATTAAAGCTAACTTTTACATTACTATGCCGTGTGCTAGGTTAATGCTTAGCATTTTCTGACAGAGTATGTGACTTGGTTGGGATTTTATTTTGACTTCAGGCAACTTTATTTTTCTTGATATGGAAACAAGATGTTTTTAAAGGTGTATTTAACAATTCTTTGTCACAAAATTTTGGGGAGGCAGTTCCACCGTATCTTAGAACCCAGGAAAAAACCGCACATGCATGTCTCTGCACACCCCACAGGAGCAGCGGGATGACATGCTGACCCCTGACAACTGGGAAGGGGTCTTCAGACAGTGAGAGATGCCCCTGCGGAAGGCACAGCTGCCACCGTCGTCCCTGTGCAGACACACGGTAGCTGCTAAACCTCACACGCAGGCACAGGTCATTTCCTCGGGACCTCATCCATTCAGTACTCGAGTTATAGTGGCAAGCTCAATTTAAATAATTTTCTTGCATGGTATTATTCTTCTCAGGAAAATTCGTTGTTAAAAAATAAAGAGTGGGGACACCTGGGTGGCTCTGTTGGTTAAGCATCTACCTTCAGCTCAGGGCATGATCTCAGGGTCCTGCATTCGAGTCCCACGTCAGACTCTCTGCTCCACAGAGAGTCTGCTTTTCCCTCTCCCTCTGCCCCTCCCCCTGATCATGTGCTCCCCCTCCCTCTCTAAAATAAATAAATCCTGAAAAAAATAAAGAATATAAGCTACAATTCAGAGAAAAGAGAAGAAGCTGTGATTTTTTGGAGGGACAAGACGGTTTAAGGTCATCTCTTGCAATCTTCAGTTTCCTGGGATGGGAGCAAGCTGTGATAATCCACTTAAGCATAAATGCTACAAGAAAACAGAAGAGAGGACAATGGAGTCTCGATGACATCTCTTGACCTTCTCTCTCTCTCAGGTCCCACTCTTCTGGGGCTGCAGAGGTCATCAAGCAACCCACCGACACAGTCTCCATGGAGACCCCTTTGCCCTTCTGCTATGTGGGAGCACCTGTTTGCTGGTCTCCTGTCTGCCCCCCTCCATCTACTCTCTCATTTTGTCAGCACAGTACCTTCTTCAGCAATGGTGTGAGGGAAGCCAATGTCTCAAGAGTTTAAAATGTGAAAACATTTCTATTTTACTGTCATACTCTTTAGTAACTTAGTGGGTGATATAATACCAGGTTGAATATTATGTTTCCTCAGAATTTTCAGGGAGTAATTCTACAGTCTCCTTGTTTCCAGTGTTGCTATTTACATTGTCTCTCTTTCTGGAATTGTGTAAAATCTTCTCTTGATTATAATCGCTCTGGAATTCCCTAATGATTTTTTGTTGTTGCTGTGTATCTATTTCTTTCAATAGAAACTTATTTGGTAAAAAAGCCCTTCAATTATTTCATTAATGATATCCTCATTTATCTCATTTTTTTCTGTTGTCCCCAAATTCCTATTATTCAGAAGTTGGACCTCTTGAGCGATTATTTTATTATATTTTCTATCTTTTTTTCTACTCTAATTCCTTGGAGACACAGAAAAACTCCTTTAACAAGGTTTTTATTTCCACTGTCATGTTTTTAATTCCCAGGGCTTCCTTTATATTTTCTAAATGTTTGCATTTCCATTTTGTGAATGCAATATCAGTTATCTTTATGAGGATGTCGATGGAGTTTAGGTGATTTTCTTTTCCCCTGCCAGGAATGCTCCAACTTAGTGTTTCTTTCTCTATTTCTTCCACATTAGACCTTTTTCTCCAGTTTCCAGAAATTGTGTGTTGGCGGCTCAAATTGAACATGGAGAAGAAACATGATAGTCAACTCAGATTATGTGGGGAATGTTGTATTTAGTCTCACTGCAAGAAGATTTGTTGGGGAACTCTCAATTCCGTGTTTCTGTCTTTGCTCTCTGGTTGATTTAAATACTCAGAGGAAAACGTTTACAACTTTCTGACTCAAAAGACAGAGGACCAACTACCAGAATGCTTGGTAGAATGCAGGAGAGGTCTAGAGGAGCTTTATAGTAAAGATTCATCCTAGGAAAATTCCTGCCATCCCATTTTTTGAAATAGCACCAACCCTCTCAGCCGCACCAACTTTTCATCTGCCCAGAGACTGCCAGGTCTCCTAAGGAATAAAAAGTTCAGTGTCAGCAAGGGACTTTAGCTACTTAACTCCAAGCACTTGGAGGAGGTTCTTGGCATGTAAAATCTTTCATGCCATGTTCACATGCTCGTTTGCTTTCACAGCTCTACCCATCGACACCAATCCCAACAGGAAGTACTACTGCTAATTCCTGTGTCTGTGGAGGCTCTACCTTATCAATCAACGCTCAACAGATTTCCCTAGTGGAGTATTGGGATACAATATGTCATGTCCATGTAGCAGTCCGAGATTCTAAAAAACAGAACAAAATGAAACCAGGCATCACCTTCGGACTGGGAGACTTGAGAAGAGTTTAATAGAAGGCTAAAGAGGAATGCAAAATATAGAGAAACCATGGCAATCGTGCACCAACTCATCTCCAGCAGGAAGGGCCACAAGGAGTCCCTACCAGAGGCTGTCATGGCAGAGGTATGCACAGAGGGCTGCCTGCCAGGAGCTTTCACCCTTGGCTAAGATGTGCAGCCAGCCAGAGCCACACTGTGTGGAGACCCTGGGAGTCTACAGCTCAGCCTCTCCCTCCCATTCTGACCTCCTGCTGGATTTCTTATTGGCTAAATTTAGTGAGAAACCAGGATAGACAAGAGCCTCAGGGCTGTTGTCCATACAAGTCAGCTTTCCGGAGTGAAAAGCCGAGTGAGAAGGGTGACTTGTGACTGGGTCTGGGCATATTGAAGATGTCCCAGCAGGTGCCACCCATCTTGCTTCTGGAATCCAAGTGAAGTTCCTTCAGCCTCTGAATCATTTAGGGATGATGTTATTTCAGCCATATCTTCCTCTGAAAATCTAAATTCTTAGCCACTGTCTGTGTACTTCATGTAAGTTATTGGGGGACATGTTTTTATAAAACACATTTGCTACAGGTCACTTATTTAATAACACATCTTGTGTCCTGCTTCCTTGGGCAGCCCCTGGCTGGATACAGTTCTTTACTTTTCTGTCTTTACCTTTTTGGTGTCTAGTTGCCACAGTGTCCTGTTGATCAGGGCTATTGGAAAGCTGAGTGCTAAGAGGCATCTCAGAAGCTCTCTCAGGCTCCAGAGGTAATTCTTCCTTGAATTGTCTGGCAGCAACCCAATTTTCACTCTGCAGCCTGGGTCAGCCCCTCTTGGCAGTACGGTGACTCCTTCCCCTGCTAGTTGGATTACTGGTTTGAACAGCTTGATGGTCAGGGGCAGACCTAGTATGTATTTCACTAAAATCGTGACTGCATTCCCAGTTGGAAGCATCCTTCATTTGGGCATCAGTAAGTCAGTATCACAAGGTTGCAGGGACACATTCTACATATATTTTTAACTGTGTTTCTACATGATTTATTATTTCAATAAATGCAGAAAAAACATTTGACAAGATTCAACATCCATTCTTGATAAACACTCTCAACAAAATGGGGTTAGAAGGAGCATACCTCAACATAATGAAGGCCATATATGAAAAACTCACAGCTAACATCATCCTCAATGAGGAAAAACTGAGGACTTCCCTTCTAAGATCAAAAACTAGAGAGGAATGTCCACTTTTATCCAATATAGTACTAGAAGTCCTAGCCACAACAACCAAACCACAAAGAAATAAGAGACACCATAGTGGTAAAGAAGTAAAACTGTCACTATTGACAGATGACAGAATACTATACATAGAAAATCCTAAAGATTTCACCCAAAAACTGCTAGAAGTAATAAACAAATTCAGTAAATTAGCAACATACAGAATTAATAATCAGAAATCACTAGCTTATCTATACACTAACAATGAAGTTGCAGAAAAATAAATTTTAAAACAACAACATTTACAATTGGACCAAAAATAATAAAATACCTAGGAATTAACTTAACCAAACAGGTTAAAGACCTCATCTCTAAAAGCTATAAAAGTCTGATGAAATAAATTGAAAATGGCACAAATAAATGGAAATATATTCTGTGTTCATTGATTGAAAGAGTTAATATTGTCAAAATGTCCATATTACCCAAAGCAATCTACAGATTCAATGCAATCCTTATCAAAGTATCAACAGCATTTTTTTTTTGCAAAACTAGAACAAATAACTCTAAAATTTGCATGGATCCACAGAAGATCCCAAATAGCTAAAGCAATCATGAGAAAGAAAAACAAAGCTGGAGATACCACAGTTCTATATTTCAAAATATGATACAAAGCTGTAATATTCAAAAGATTATGGTACTGGCACAGAAATAAACATGTATTTCAATAGAACAAGATAGAGACTCCAGAAGTAAACCCACCTGTCAACTAATCTATGACTAAGGAGGCAAGAATATACAATGAGGAAAGGCAGTTTCTTCAACAAATGGTGCTGGAAAAACTGGACAACTACAAGCAAAAAGAATGAAACTGGACCATTTTCTTACACCATAAAGAAAAATAAAGTAGAAATAGATGGGAGACCTAAATGTGAGATCTGAAACCATACAAATCCTAGAAGAGAGTGTGGGCAGTAATTTCTCTGACATCAGCCAGAGCATCATTTCTCTAGATAGGCCTCCTAAAGCAAGGGAGACAAAAGCAAAAATAAACTATAGGGACTACATCAAAATAAAAAGCATTTGCACAGCAAAAGAAACCATAAACAAAAGCAAGAGACAACATGGGAGAAGATATTTGCAAACAATATATCTGATAAGGGGCTAATATCCATAATAAATAAAGAACTCATACACTCAACACTCAAAAAAACAAACAATCCAATTAAAATCCTCTAGGCAGAGGACCCGGATAGACATTTTTCCAAAGAAGATATACAGACGACCAAGAGACACATGAAAAGATGCCCAACATCACTGATAATTAGGAAAATGCAAATAAAAACTACATTGAGGTGTTACCTCATACCTTCTAGCATGGCTAAAATCAAGAAAACAAGGAACGAGTATTGAGGATGCGGAGAAAAAGGAACCCTCTTGCACTGTTGGTGAGAATGCAAACTTTGCAGCCACTGTAGGAAACAGTATGGAGCTTCCTCAAAAAAATAAAAATAGAAATACCATATGATGCAATAATTTCACTATTAGGTGTTTGCCCAGGGAAAACAAAAACACTAACTTGAAAAGTTATATGCATTTCTATGTTTATTGCAGCATTATTTGCAATAGCCAAGATGTGGAAGCAACCTAAGTGTCCATCAATAGATGAACAGCATAGAAAAATGTATTATAGTTGCAAAATGGGATATTACACAGCCATTAAAAAAAAGGATGAAATCCTGCCATTAAAACAGCATGGATGGGGATGCCTGGGTGACTCAGTGGGTTAAGCAGCTGCCTTTGGCTCAGATCATGATCCCAGGGTCCTGGGATTGAGTCCCACATTGGGCTCCTTGCTCAGCAGGGAGCCTGCTCCTCCCTCTGTCTCTGCCTGCCGCTCTGCCTGCGTGTGCTCTCTCTCTCTCTGACAAATAAATAAATAAAATCTTAAAAAAAAAACAACAACATGGAAGGACCTAGAAGGTATTATGCTGAGTGAAAAAAGTCAGTCAGAGAAAGACAAACACCAGACAAATACCATCTGATTTCATTTATAAATGGAATCCAAAAAATGAATAAATAAACCAAAAGCAGAATCAGAATTATAGAAATAGAGAAAAAATTGATGGTTGCTGGCAGGGGGCGGCAGCTAGGCGAAATGGGTGAGGGGGAGAGGGAGACACAGTCCTCCAGTGACAGAATGAGTGAGTCACAGGAATAAAAATCAGAGCATAAGGAATACAGTCAATGATCCTGTAATAGCCATGTAATAGGACAGATGGTAGTCCTACTTGGGGTGAGCACAGCCTAATGTATAAACTTGTCAAATCACGGACTCGTGCACCTGAATCTGATGTAACATTGTGTGTCAACTATGCTCAAATAAGTGCGGGTGTGTGTGTGTGTGCGTGTGTGTGCAGTCATTTAAACAGGGACACTTCTGGGACTAAGAGACCTAGCATTTTGTCAGACAGCATGCATACACTGGGACTATCCAGGCAAACCGGGACACACCGTCAACCAGATCTGGCTGGAGAAAGAGGTTGATGGCCTCAGAAGTCCACATGCATCGTTACTAATTTTCCATTTGCCTTTCCCTCATTCCTTTTTTTTGGGGGGAGGGGGGAGTGCAAAGAGAAACACCATATTTCTCCTTTTAGAAGGGATATTCTTTTGGGCACATCATCAATGCTGCTGAGCTGAACTTCAGCTGGTTTTTCTCTGGTTTATCTTAGGTTTAAGAGTCACATTTTATCACAATTGCCGTTTGCAACAGCCAAAGAAGCAGGTTACTGGTGGTGTACATCTGCCTCACATCCTGTGATTGGAATTTGATGGTGTCAGTCAGGAATGCAGTGTTGTTTTTGGTTTACAGTCTGACAGGGGATGAGATGAGGTCCTAGCAGAATATTTCAGGGGATGCCACTTGGTATCACGGTACCAAACAAATTTCTTCCCATTGTATCTTCTGTAACTTGGGAGCGGGCTCCCTGGACCACTGTGAGGTGCCTTGGCCAAAACTCCATCTCCACTTAGGCCTCCTACACCACCAGCATCCGCTTTGCACCACAACGTCACTACAAGTCCCCGACATTAGAGAGTCAAATCAAAGACAGTATGGGAATTTTCAATTTTGGTGAATAGTGAGAAAGAAAAAAGAAAGAGATACTTGATAGCTATTCTTTGGAAGCTGGACAGGTCCTTGTATTTCTTACTTAACATCAAGAATTTCACAGAACACATACATTAGATGAGGTCATTGTGATAGAAAGACACAAAAACAAACAAACAGCCACCACCACCACCACCACCACAACAACAAACCAGATTAAAAGCAGAAACAAAACATGGTTTTATAATGTCAAAGCACAGACAAACAGATAAACAAATAAACACCTGTGGAAGCCACAACATTTACCAAAGTCTCCCATCTGGACGACAAAGATGACTGCAAGGTTGCAAGATTCAAGGAGAGATTTAGCATTGCTCCATCCTCCCAGATAAAAGACATCCAGATGACAATCCCTGAATTCATTTTGAATGCTTCTGACAGCACCCAATCTGAAGCAAAGTCCTACTTTCTTGACTTTCCCCCAAATTATTTATTGCAAGTCTCAATCCTAATATAATTTTGATGTTTAATTTTTTGTATGAAGTTTGTTGGGCCATGGTGCCCAACTCTTTGGTCAGATGTAATTCTGGATGTTTCTGTGAAAGTATTTTTTTATATGAGACTATTTAAATCAGTGGGCCTTGAGTAACTAACTTTCATAATGTGGGTGGGCCTCGTCCAAACAGTTGAAGGCCTGTATAACACAAAGATTTATTCCCACCACCCCCACTTCTGCTGAAAGAAGAAGGAATACTTTCAAAGACTGCCTTTGGACCTGAACACCAAGTCTTCTCTGGTCTGCTGGCCTATCCTATAGATTTTGGATGTGCACTTCCATAATAATGCGAGCCAATTCCTTAAAATTCTCTCTGTCAGTTTCTCTCTCTCACACTCTATTTATCTATCTACATATGTAATGTATATACATACACTTCTTGATGGTTCTGTTTCTCTGAAGAACCCTGGCCAATTCATCATTCCTCTCCTAACACCCCCTTGCTAAGACACTACATGGTTCATTGTGCAGGTCTCCCTTGTTGCAGCGAGCAGTAAACCCCAACATCACCAATTTCAGGTGTTCCTGGTCATATTGGAGCTCAGGGGCTTAATTGTAGTTATCCTTGTCAGTAGTCCAAGGTCTCTTTGGCTGAAGTTTGAGGGAAGACTCTGGAAAAACACCTTTGACCTGTTTTAGCATTCATTTATTTTCTGGGAATTCTGATCACTGGAGATCTCTGTGGGTCAAATGACCCTTATTTCCAGAGCTCTTTATTTCCACTGAGACTAGAAAATCCAATTCCACCACAGCATTCTCACCACAGATTCCTCTCTCTGAGCCATAAATGACAGAAAAATTTCAAGGCCACTGGACACTCCTTCCCAAATTATTTTGCATCAGTGAAGAGAGTGTCTTGGGGGGGTCTCCGGGGGAGCATGATTAGAGGCTGAGTGGCCTGTCTGTACGCAATCCTTTCAAGAAATGCCTTCCTCCTAAACCTTTGGCTCTTCCTACACTGTGCCAAAAATGTCTCAGCTTCTCAGCCTTACTTATTTTATGTAAGCCTTGCATCCAGGCTTCACTTATACAACCAGCAGAAAGTAAGAGCCTCTATCAGGTGCTTGAGTCAACCCATTAAATCCTAGGTGAATGTGCTCATTTTAACTAATCCAGCCTCATCTGGGCTTATATTGGCTTCGCACTCTCACGATCCATTATCATATATATCTTACATGCTGCTGTCTGCGCAGAATCATGAAGGTGCATTTTTCAGTGTAGAAGTTCTTGTACTTTTCTCCCTGGGTTATGGTGGAATGTAAATCTCACTATGAGCCTCAAGGCAATGGAGGATGGTGGGTCTACATCTTCTGGAGTTTCCCATACGTGTGGGCTTCAGGAAATATAATTGGAAATCACTTGTGTGGAGTGATGTTTATCTCAGGGAAATTGGGCCTTGAGTCTCTCAGACTCTTCTGTTTCTGTTTAAATGTTCCCATCTCTGTTATCAGGGTCCATTCAGTGGTGGATGTTATTCTGCTGTAAAAAGACCCTTTTCACTGGGCATTGAGTTTGGTCCTCAACTCTATCTGCCTCGGAAGTGCAAGGGATAAAGTCCTCCATGGATCTGTCATGCGAGGTTTCGGATGTTTCCTGTGTGTTACCAATTGGAGGATGAACAATTTTAACTTTCTCTAGTCCTTGGGTGCGAGAGTCATCGGAAGTCAGCTGATGCCTCATCATCATAATTGTTTTGGATGCCAGAGTGACTAATTCCCTCAGGGGCTTGATCTCCCAAGCCATGTACTGAACCTGCTCTCTATCTCAAGCATGATTCTACTGAAGGCCGTGGACCATCCGTGTCCTGTCCCTACCGGCATAGGCATTTACCCTGTACTTCCCCAATGTGCAAGCCACTCAACCACAGAGTGTTCTAGGGGTCTGTGTCCTCACAACCACTCCTACTACTGATTACCAAACCAGTCAGAGTCCTGAAAGGATAACAGATGGCATGCTCAATTTGGATGATTATGAAAGAACAAGGCAACTATTTATAAAATGGAAATTAGGGTGTAGGGAAAACATAGGAGATTGTAGCACCCAGGAATAGTTAAGACTAATGCACCATCACCATCCAAGACTGGAAGGAAGGAAGAGGGAGCAGTTATCAGCCAAGAGACAGAAAGACAGAGAAAGAGGAAGAGGAGTATTGGGAGGCCATCTTGACAGAAACAGACTTTTGGCCAAAGAACCCAGCCCACATTGATCCACCATGGATGGAAATAGAAGAATGGAAACCTGGATCTTACTCTCGTTCCTCCCCTCTTCTTGTGATTTCCTATGTCCAAACCCAACCAAAAGTCAGGGCTGAAGGTTTCTGTGGGTATTGTGGACATCACTCGGCCTCAAGGTCCCACGCTGGTAGGAAAAGCAGAATGGAGCCAAAGGAATAGCTGGGAATGATCCAGCTACTTAGTAACTACGTGCCACCTTTTTTCCAATGTAAGTTTGTCCTGTATTTTTATTCTCTCAAAATAAAAAGAAGTTTGCAATGGGTTCATATAGTTGATAGAGTTACTAAAGATTTTCTTTCCAAGGAGTGTGGATACAGAGAGAAAGAGAAAAATATGGCAGCTAGTGGAAGACATAAAATTCAGGCATAAAGTGCCTAAGGAGAGTATCTCAACACTTATGGTGCTCGTATCTTACCATGTCTTTGCTTACACCAAGTCTGTTCTCTTCTTCCATCTTCCTAAATTTCTGATTACATTGATTTCATTGGTGTTATTACTGATGAACATTTGTGACTCTTGCACAGATTCACATGTAAACGGATCTTTCTCTTTCATGTGATTTTTTTTTGCCTGTCTTATAGCCTCATGCATGCCCTTCTCACTGTCCAGAACCATTTCCTCAAGTCATTTCACCTCCTTGATTCCTGAACACCCCTAAGTCTCAGCTGTTCTGGGGTACCTGGGTGGCTCAGTCAGGTCAGCGTTGACTCTTGATTTCAGCTCAGGTCATGATCTCAGGGCTGTGAGATTGAGCCTCACGTCAGACTCTGTGCCTAGTGGGGAGTCTGCCTGAGGATTCTCTCTCCTTCTCCCTGTGATCCTCCCCCCTTCTCTCCGGAACACACACACACACACACACACACACACACACACACACACACACACACATTCTCTCTCTCTCTCCCTCTTCAAAAAAAAAAAAAAAAGATTCAGCTGTTCTGTGACACAATCCCTCAACACCTCCAGCTGACCTAAGTGGAGCCTCATTCACACCACCTAGTCAGTTCTTGTGTAACCCTCAACAGCATAAATCCATGGTCCTGTTGCAGGACATGGCTTGTCACCACATGTTTTTAGCCTGTCTTTCTGGTCACTGGGTTATCTCCTGGTAAGTCACAGTTGCTTCTTTTTATCACAGCCTGGCAGAACAGATTCCCAATAAATTTTATCGGTCAAATTTTATGTTTATTATGCATCATTCAAAACATCCTCTGTGGGGACACCTGGGTGGCTCAGTTGGTTAAGCATATGCCTTCAGCTTAGGTCATGATCCCAAGGTCTTGGGATCGAGCCCCGCATTGGGCTCCTTACTCAGCTGGGAGCCTGCTTCTCCCTCTCCCTGCTACTCTCCCTGTTTGTGCTCTCTGACAAATAAATAAATCTTAAAAAAATCCTCTGTGGTTTTGACTCTCTTGCTTTATCTTTGGATCCAGCAACTAGGGAAAAAATGGGGTGTGAATCCTAATGGAGCACAGGTGGGCAGACAGGTGAGAAATATTCAGGAGTCAAGTGAGTGAGTCCAACCCAACTCTCAGTCCTTTTTGCCCAGAAACACTTTAAATGATTGGAGATATATATATCTCCAAGATGTATATCTAAGATATATATCCAAGGTGCATCATATATACATATATATACATATATATATGCATATATATATGTATATATGATGTCTCAACATCCCACATATATATATATATATATATATATATATATATATTACACACACAATGATATGCACACACACAAACACCATGCACACACACATATACAGTATGGCATCTTAAATAAAATTTCAACTCACGCCTGGGGGTCTGGACAGTTTTGGGATATTGTGTTGCTGTAAAGATACAGAGTATTCGTTATTCAACTAAATACATAAGAAAGAAAAACAAGGGTTGGGTGTGTAGTTTGCGTGTTGGGACATCTTTGTGACATGAATAGGAATAATCATGTGTCAATGTCTTTTCTCCAGATCCCTGGCATCAGAGAGATTTATACACATTGGATCATATTCACTAGGTTGGGGAGTCTACCTCATCCTACCCAAGTATAAACTTGACTTCTTATCTGAGTGCATCGGTAGTTAATGTAGCTTGACTGTCATTTATTCCAACATAAAGCTCACATTTTATTGCAAATATACATGGGAGTCCCAGTGAAACAAAAAACATGAAAACATCATTTTTTTAGAAGAACTTTTATGTGTGAATACTAAGTAACATCTGCTATTCGTTCTTAAGAGAAAACATATACATTTGACCAACCTCAGGACCTGGACTATATTTGAAGTTTTCAAGAGAACATAAAATTTTCTTTACATTTTTGAAATTTGTTTTGAGAAAAATGACATCCTGGTGCTCAGAGAGATGATAAACAAACAAACAAACAAACCCCACCATCTGTTTGCATCCAGAGTAGTGACAATCATTATGTCTTACCTGTAATGATACAAATTTAGAATAAAGTGCAGAGTAAAAATGGTTTTGCTTTAAATTCCACGTATAAGTTATTTATCCAGATCTTTATTCTCTGTGTTAGTCTTCTTAGGGACCTGGATAGCACAGAAAGGAAATTGAGGTCATGATTTAGTGATTTTTGTTCTTCTAAAAGCATTGCCCTTAAAAATAAAAAGTAAAAATTCTAACCACCAGTAATCATGCATTAGGAATTTTAAAGAAAATGTCTACTTTAGAATCTGCTTTAAAGAAATAGTGAACATACTTATACTGTGGGTTCTCTTATCCATTCTACAAAACCTGTGAAAGTGTCAGACATCATTGAGTCCCCAAGTCCTGCACTAGATGCTTCTTGCTTTTCTGCCTCCAAACCCTCTCCCTGTTTTAGAAAGTACAAAGGTTTCCACTTTTCCCTTTGCCCCTCAACATATTCTCGGTAAAGTTTTCAGTGTGGGGCCCTGGCCAGCGGGGAGGAACATGACCCACTGTGGGTGAATCAAAGAGCTGTGTTCAGGGGTTTGCGCCGGACGCCGAGGGGCGGGGAGGACCGAGTGTCACAGCTCACTAGATCTGACTGCTCTGACCTCGAGATCCTGCCCATTAGTTCCAGCTGCACGGAGTCATCATTGTGCCCTGGTTCTGTCTCTTCGAGACCTCATTCTTCAGCTTCCCCTCAGTTATGAGGACACTCCTATCTTTCCAATCAGCCTCCATACTGCTTAAGTTTCCTAAAGTTCATTTCTGTTCGCTGTAAACAAAGATTTCTGCCAACGCACTTGGCATTCTCACAGATGGTTAAATGAATTCATAATGTCATCTTTTTAAAATATTTTATTTATTTATTTATTTGAGAGAGAGAGAGAGAGAGGGGGGGGGAGAGGGTGTGAGTGGGGGGAGAAGAAGAGGGAGAGGTACAAGCAGACTCCTTGCTGAGCATGGAGCTTTCTGCAGAGCTTGATCCCACGACCCTGAGATCATAACCTGAGCCACGATCACTCAACCAACTGAGCCACCCTGGTGTCCCTATAATGTCACATTTTGATCAAAATAATTTAAGATATTTTCCCTGGCTACTCAAAGGATCCTGACTAGAAGCGATGACATCAGTATTAGCATCCAAAGCTATGAGAGATCCGTATGAACTTTCCAGCAGCCCAGGATGGAATGCTTGTTCTGATATGAATACTTACACATGAGGTATACTTATTATATGCCAGGCATCTATGCCAGTGACTTACCTATATAAATTCATTTTATTCCCTCCCATATCCTAGGAGTTCAGTAGAGAAGAAATGCAGTGTGATTGTTAAAATATGCTATATATTTGCTTTCCTTGACTGCAGGACCCAACCTCATTTTCCATGGTATCCCACTGTCTGCCACGGGATGTGACACATATTAGGCACTCAGTAAAATTTTGTTAACTTAATCAAACAACACAGGCACATTAGTATACACCCATGTATGTTTGCAGGAAATATCTGTTTATCAGCATATAGTCTTTTCTTCAAAGAAATATTCTTTACTCTTACTCTTTTTGCACACAGGTGTTGTCAGCAGAGTCTCCATGTCACATTAGTACCATGGAATCCTGCATACCCATTTGGGGAGTTTGGGAAGTAAACCGAGAGAGTACATTTGTTCTATACCCAGGATTTGATGCCATAAGTTGCAAAACACAGGAAGAGTTGGAGGCCATGTTCTGTACCATGTGCATACAGCAGTCTTCTCTGGTGATAAATCAGAAGGAACCCAGTATATGAAGAAAAGCAGAAGTAGAATTAGAAGTCCAGAGTCTAGTTCTCTCTGAGGCCCTCGTTCAACCTCAGAGTCCAGGGTATACCTCTTATTCTTCCACTGAACGGTTCATTTCTCTAAATAGACCACAATATAAATGGTCATTTCTTTTGAGTTTTGCAATATGATAACCTTGAGCAAAATACTCATTTTCAACTGTCTAGGTTTAGTTTACACAGTTTTTAAATTGTATCTTATCCTTTACTACCATTAGAAGCTATCAAAGCATCACTTTAATTTTAATTTGACCATTAAATTAAATAAAGCTTGGAAAATTTTATCTCTCAAGTCCTGCTCATTATGTGTAGCTATTATTATGTAACAATATCACTCTGCCACTCAAAAACAAGTCATATCCCCCATAACCTGGAATTTAAGGTTTCCTAATGTGCCTCCAAATTATTTTCCCATCTTCACATTCTTCTCTTTCCAATAGGATCTTTAAACCCCAGCCAGGTGATATTTCTTAGAATCCCCCTAAATGCATCTGAATTTTTTCCAACTTCATAACTCTGCAAACTGTGTTTCCTTCTGGAAATGCCATCGTGTGGGAAGAGATTTGAATTGAATCCTGAGTTACCAAATCCTAGATTTTCATGGTCCATTCATCCCTGCCCCATCTGTATGGGTGGCTTGTGTTCAACCAAATGGCTCAAGACATCATCATGGATCTCACAGATGACATGCATAAAGGTCATTTTTAAGAGCAGTCTTTAGACACCAAATACACAGTCTTCACTAGTCTGTGACCTATGACAGAAATATTTTTTCCATGAGGATAAAAGTATAGTGGAACAAAGAAATCCCAAGTGTCTTGTAAAGGTAAGAATGAATATCTGCATTCTATTACCACCCCTCATCATGATGATAGCACCTTACAACAAGTGCATCTCATTCATTTCTGTAACCCCCGTAATGTTGAACGTGCGGCCTTGCCCAGTGTGGTTCAATGCATGCCTATTCATCTAAACTTTGGAATAACCCCACTTCTTTGAAACATATACATTCCCTCCTATATTCCCCCTTTCCACGGTCACAAGGAATACATTCCTCATTGGCAGGATCGAAGTATGACTATTTGAAATCTATAAGGAGAATATGGAAATAAGCTTTAAAAATAGTCTCCTAAATTATATAAAATATATAATCTCTATGACCCACAGAAAATTTGGTTGCTTTCCAGATGGATTTCAGCAAGTTGATGTTTACTCCTTTAGTGACACACACTGACTGACATGGTAAATCGACACCAGTAAATACATAAATGTGGAATTTATGGTCCAGATATTGAAGAGGAAAAGAAATCATGGCTCATGGTTGTGTTGGAACAATGAGCATAAAGCTGTGCTGTTCTGGGCACACTGTACCTTGTGGTCACCTTGCTCATAATCTTCCTTTGTAACCCAATTCAAAATTTGCAAACATCAAGAGATGGAGGCAAACACTGAAAAACACTGCTTACACATGTCGACATTCAGATAATATGCTAGCTTCAGGAACAATTTTATCTTTAGCAATTATGTAAATAGTTAAATAGTCACATTTTCCTTGAGTATTTCACATCAAGAAGTTGAAGTAGAAAGATTAAATCACTGATATGGGATAAAAAGTATAGTTTTTATATAAATATTGTACATTTCCAAAGACATAAAACATTACACAAGGTAAATGCAAAAAACACTTAGAATGAATTACTCTTGTTTCCAATAAATTATGAAATGCAAGATAAAACATTAAAATATGATTGAAATTCTGGAAATGCATCCTTAAAAACATAACTAAAAGGCACAGAATATTTGGAATTTACAATATTATTTATATCTTTGGAAATGTAGAACTCATTATTAATATGGATGTATATTACTTGGTTTTGTACATTTACTTAATTTTGCATACTTGTGCATGCACTCTCTCTCTCTGAATGGATAGATGTGTAGATAGATAGATAGATAGATAAAGTGTCTCAGAAGAGTAGAGCATGTTTTTGTTAACAATCTCTGGCTCAGAACGTTTTCCCCAAATACTAAGAAGAAAATGCAGAGCATCATAATCAGGGTGGGAAATACACAAAATAAAATTAGCTTTCTTTGGTAAAAAAAAAAAAAAGTTGTTTTCATGCATTTGTAGTAATCATTCTGGTAACACATATAAAAGCGATATGTGCCTTTCCATGGCCAGGTAGAAAAGGTAAATGCTTTATCACCAAATGTGGGAGAGTGCAGGATTTTGGAACCCTTAGAAAACTATAGAGGAAGCACAGTTCCCCAGTAAAGCCATTCACGTGCCATTATGAATGATTGTGCAGGTTCCAGTTCTTCCAACAGGCAAGCATGACTCCCAGCTGCAGGTCTTTACCTGCATGGAAAAAGGGGATCTAAGGAGACCAAGTAGGGAGGGTGGGCAGGTGCCTGTTTGTCAATGGGGTGTGGTGAGTTCCTCAGCAGCTCAGTCACAGGAAAGGCACGCAAGCATCCCTTTTTATAAACCTGGAAACTGAAGGTTCACACTTGTGAACCACTGTTCTGCAGTTACCCAAGCACTCTGTGTCCCATCTCATAGTCTAGTGTCTCCTGACACTGAAATCTGTCACACGAATAGGATAAGAACTCCCTTCGTGTTTATCCGCAACTTTGGAAATCAGTGCTTTAAGGACCATCACACCCAAAAGCATCCATCCTGTAATTCTGGGAGACTCAAGTTGGAAATTTGCGTCCAAATCAGGAAAGTGCTCCTCTGATAGTTGGTAGATTATGTCCTCTGGGGATCTTGTGGCATTTTGACTTTGAGAAATAAAGTCTTAAGAGCACTTGTGTAGTCCAACAGAAATGATTAAAAATGAGACCTTTAAACACTGGCATAATGTGGTCCTCAGCTAAATGCAAACATAAGCCATGGCAACGGTTGAAGCTTCTAAATCTGCTAAGATTAATGGCAGTGGATTACCGTTGTGTTTCAAAAGCATGTGTTTGGACATCAGTGAAAAATGAGACCAAATCCCAACGGGAGGCTCCCACATTTCCTTTAACAATATGTTAAAGATTTAAATTGTGCAAACTCTTGCCAGATCTCAGAATTACTGGTGCCTTTGATGCCAGTTGGGAGGAACGTGTCTGCAAGTAGATAAAAATAACAAAAACAAACATTTTCATTCACGATAGGAAGGATTTAACATATCCTTAAGCTCAAAGCCCCAGGAATCCCTTACAGTTTTTAAGAGATATTAAGTGCTAAGGAATAACCCCCCAAAAAGAGGCAAATGGAGCTAACAGCCATGAAGGCATTGGTCTATGCCAGGTACTGCATAAGCTCATTTAAAAGACATATTTTTATCTAGTATCTATCTGTCTATCTATCTATCTATCTATCTATCTATCTATCTATCTATCTATCATCACTCCCAACGAACTAAACATGAAATAAGAATCATTAACTTCGAATTTCAAATAAAGAAACCAGAATTTCAAACAGGGAAGTCATTATCCCTAACCACACAGAGAGTTTTGGTGCAAGAGGGTCACTCATCATCCCAGAGAATAAGGATCATGATGACTTTGAAGGCTTTCTTAGCCAGTCACCTGCCCAGATACCTTGGATGGAGGTGTATGTAAATAAAGTTGATCACTTACTCAGGTTCTTACTTAGGTTACTTAGGTTCTGTTCTATAGAACATGATGCAAAATGACAGAAAGGACTCTTTACTTACATGTGAAAATGAGCATTCCATACATTGAATACATAGCATATTGTGCACATAGACACATGTACGTTAGGTCTGTTAGCTGTGTTCAGGGTCTTATCAATGGGACAGGATCACACCCCATGTGGTGCAGATAGAAATGAGGGAAAACTAACAGGTAGAGGAGTAATAAACTATCTACAGTCCTCTGATATCTCAACACCCCACATTTTAGATCAGGTAGATGGCTCATTGGCCAACATTTCCCTGAGAGGGCCACACGCTGTCTATGTTCTACATGATTATTGGGTGAGTGGGTGGGGACATCTTAGTGACTGTGTAACTTGGGAACTGTCTGGGTCCAGGAAGGGGCCTTTGAAGACCAGTAGCCTGTACCTCCCTCTTCTTTGGGGTTCCCTCAGATCTGCTGGGCCAGCTCACTGCTCAGCTACCACAACCAAGGGGAAGATGAGCCCCAGGCTCATCTGAATTTGTCTTCTCAGCTCATCTAAGAAGAGCCAAGAGGGCATGCGATCAAATGGAGGAACCCTTCTCACGTGCGAGGGGTCTCATCCTCCAGACAGTCAGTGAAGGGTGGAGCAGAAAACGTCCTCTGGGAGCCTAAGGCCCTTAACGCGGATGGAAACCCACTCTTCTGGAAATGGTTAGAAATGGTGTTTTTCAGAGCATGAAATAACACCGCGGGGTTCCCGACTGTCTGGTTGTGGCTCACTTACCCTGGTTTCTCATCGAGAGTGGCGTGGGAGAATAATTTGTCACACCCCTTACAATAGCCGAAGTGCTTTACAAACATTCATTAGGATTTTTTTTTCCTTTCAGTGTTTTGCTGTAGGGAAAAAGCAGTGTTCTTGTTTTCATTTTAAAAAACATTAAAAAATATTGTGGGTGACTACTTTCCTGGGAGTAATATTGTTGCTTGGTGTTTTAAACATGCTCTCCATATTAGGAACAGAAAATAATTCCAGGGGTCAAATTGTCTTTTCCAAATTTAGAAGAGACACAGTTTGTGATTATGTTGACTGAGTGATTAAAATTTAAATTTTACTTGGCCATATTCATGATGATAGTCCACTACTGAAATCCACAGAATCAGTGGTTATTCATGTATTTGTCGACACAACAATGACTAGACGCTCTGGGAATATGCAGAACTCTAAATTTGTTCATCATGTCCTGGAAAAGATGCTTATTGTTTATTCTCTTTTCTTTATTTTTTAATAATTGAATCATATATTTATATATTTCTTTTCTAGGAAAAGACCACCTTGATTTAGAGTTTAAGTTTTGTGAAATCTATTTTTCTACTATCACTAAACAGAAATTAACCCACACACTGTAAGTGCTTCTGAATTCCACAATGAAGAACAAATTTTTGTGGGGGTTAAAAATTACATATTTCACTCAAGGCTAAAAATTAATAGTGTGATTCTTTCAAGTTGTACACTAGGTATCTGAACAAATAACTAAGAAAAAGATACTAAGAAATATGCCTCCATAAAAATTAATGTACAACAGCTCATAAGAGTTTTCTTTGTAATATGAACAACCCAACAGCTGAGACAACTGAAGGATGTTGTTTTGTTCGGCCATCTGGTCAACACACATTTTTGAAAAGCAGACAAGGGTTGACAGACCTATAGGCGTTTGTCTCTAATAAATGGCACTAATAATAATTATTAGAAGTTTACAATATATTGGGCACCTGGGTGGCTCAGTCATTAAGCGTCTCCCTTCGGCTCATGATCCCAGGGTCCTGGGATCGAGCCCTGCATTGGGCTCCCTGCTCCGTGGGAAGCCTGCTTCTCCCTCTCCCACTCCCTCCGCTTGTGTTCCCTCTCTCTCTCTGTCTCTTTATGTCAAATAAACAAATTTTTAAAAATCTTAAAATAAAAATAAAGTTTGCAATATTTTAAGTAATTTCATCTAACAAATCCATTCCTAAAAGAACCATTATGAACTCACAGTAGCAAGTATTTTAATCAATTCCTTTAAATAATTTAGGGATGCCTGGATGGCTTAGTTAAGCCCCTGACTCTTGATTTCTACTCAGGTCATGATCTCAGGTCGTGAGATCAAGCCCCACTTTGGGCTCCACATTCAGTGTAGAGCCTGGTGGAGATTTTCTGTCTCCCTCTCCCTCTGCCCCTCCCCACTGCTTGCTCTCTCTTTCTCTAAAATAAATTAAAAAAATAATTTGGATTTTTACCTAAGGAATAGATTTGGTTGACTCCATTTTCTTTTTTAGATTTCATCATAATGTTGACTAAGAGCCAAAATGATCAGAGTCTATTTATCTGATCCTCTTCAACCCCCTTTAATTCCAATTGTAGGAAGGGTACCACAAATACAAGTAAGTGTGGCTCCTTTTGAGTAAGAGTAATTTTGCTCTTGAAATTAAGCCATCTTTATTCAAGCTTACTATTTTGTTCTAAGAATGTATTTATATTATTTTTCTTTAATAGTTCTACATAAATTTCAAGAAATTACAATATACTATGTCACCTTATCCTAATGTTTCATGAGCCTTTATGTTACTGAATTTAGAGGAAAGATTTTTAGTACTGATATTTTTTAGAGGATTCTAGGTTTTATTATTATACAAGCTATTATTTTAACATCATATTCAAGGGCCCTGCAGCACACAATACACAGAAATGACTTGCAATGCTGCATTCAATATAGCAGCACATAGTTTCAGTTATAGGTATATATTTTATCAGAAAAAAAGGCATGCAGTCAAGAAAACTTCTATTTCATTTTTTTTCCTCCTTTGAATTCTATAGCAGAGACAAGCCATTTAAAATGTTGCTTCTGGGCTGACGCTTCTTTGGAAATTGGAGCCCATCTTGAACACTCAGAGCTATGTTATAAACTCATGTAAATTGGAATTTATAATGGAAACAGCACCATACTTTACTGTAACTGCCACAGCCAGGCTCCACTAGGATAAAATAAAACAAAAGGCATGGCAGACCACCCTCCACTGTGCTTTTATTAACTTTATATTTTCAACATAAGAGTGATCATGTCAGTAATGAAAGCATTTCAGTTGACTTTCCAAAAAGCATTTTGCTTTATATTTGCAAGTCACTGAATGTGGCATTTTACTTCATCAACCACTGCACTTTTGAGAGCCACTCGAATGTGAGAAATACCAAGTCTAAGATTTAGGCTCTTGGTAAATATGCAGAGAGATGTAACTCTTCTGCATTCGATTGGAAAGCTGAATTTGACGGATCTTGGAAATAAAATAAAAGTCATTTTCTTTTATGTTCAAGAAGTATAAAGCTTCACTTTTCTGTATTAGTTAGGAAATGAAAAGATATTACGAGGTATAGGGATGGATTTCAGCTTCCACTACAAGGCTTATTAGGGAGACTGGCAGTATGGATTGAGATGAAGTAATTCAAAGCTTTAGGCTCATTTATACTTGCTTATTATTTGGTGGGTCAGTTAGATACTCTCAGAAATTAGACCTTCTATATCTCAGGGCTGTACTGTTGACACAGTCAATTTAATGAAAGTCCTTTGCTCAGATTATCGAGTGGATAGTGAGGGATATTTGTATTGGAATCTAGGAGGAAATTATAAACAAGAAAGCATTGTGTTTAAGCATACATCAACCCATGTTACAATATAGACTTTCACTTTCAGCTCAGAGATCGAGAAAGCTGGAAGGAGTGTTATTCCTGCCAAAGATAAACAGAGCCAGCTACCAGTTAAAGTGGTAAGGACAGGGTTTAATCAGAAACAACTATTGCATTAGAAAAGTGTGCAGCATGAACTGAACTCCATTTTGATTTAGGTAGAGGTGACTGGGAATTTGCAAAGGAGAAGGAAGGAGTGGAGGGGGCGAGCTGGGGTTCAGAGTTTCGGGGAAGTGAAAAATTACAGAGAGCTTGTCCTTGTGGTCCAGCCTGAGTTTGCTGAGTGGAGCTTACTGAAGATAGGCTCTTACAATCCCAGACTGGCAGACTGGAGACCAGGGCCCCAGCTTCAGGTGTCGGCAGGGACAGTCAATTGTTTTGGCAGTCTTGAGTTTTCTCAGGCGGGCACTCTGTGGAGGGCTAACATCACCTACAGATGTGGCCTTGAGCTGTTAGAAATGATGTCAGTGTTTGTTCACGTCTGTACAGGCTAAGGTTGAAGCCTACTCGAGAAGACAGAGGAACCTGGCCACATTTTGGTCAAGGAGACAATCTTTGTCACTTGTATCCTCACAACAAGGAAAAAGCTGGACCAACTGCGAGCTATAAACTTGCCTTGGACTTATCAAAAATGGATGTCAGAGCAAACAGCTAACCTGAAATTTAGAGAGAGGTCAGGAGAGAGAAACAGGCCCCGGACATTTGCTTACTTGGGCAGACATCATCACATACCATGTAAGTTGCTGGCAAGATTCAGGTAGACATTTTCAACCGACTGCTGAATGGGTAGTGTGGCCACTGGGGGCGGGGGGTGAGAAGTTGCTGTTAGCCTCAGACATGAAGGGGTTTGCACCCTCTGGCTGGCTTGTTCCCATCGGAGACTCTCAGGGAGGATGAGGTAATCCTGGGAAAGCCGTCCCTGCGCTGCTGGGATGGGGTAATGGAAGCCATTGGGAGCATCCTGGCTGGACTCAGTCTCCCCGTTTCCTATGTGGAGTACAATCCTTAATCTGAAGGAGGAAGGGCAACAACACACAGCGAGAACCCGTCTACGAACAGAGTAAAAATCCATGCAATTTAAGGAGAGAAAGAAGGGAAGGAAAAAACAAGCTCTACCCCTGGTTCAGGGATAGGAAAAGGTACTCAGCCTGACATGACATCCAGAAGAGAAGTAGAAACACTCGTGAGAAGCAGACCTGGAGACCAGGCAGACAGGGCCTGCCTACTCCTCAGGCTTAATCAGAATATCAGGGAATGTTTCCTTTCCCACCTGCACGACCACACTGGCAAGCATTGACAACACACCTGGGAGACCAGCCAGAAGTGTTTTCTCTGGGTAGGACCCAAACTGAAGCTTAGAGTACACGCTGAGGGGACCCTTCTGGAAAGTTCACCCAGACCAACAGCTGTCATCTCTGGAGAGATTTGAGGCCTCTGGTGCCCTGGGGATAACCATAACAATAACTAATTTTAAACACAACCCAACTCAACACAAACATAATCAAGTAGGTGAACACAAATCCACACAGCAAAATCCCAGCAGAAGGAAATGTGTGCTCATCCTGGAGCATAATTATTTACCAGCGCACTGTACAATGTGTCTATCTTTCAATGAAAAATTGTGAAGTATACAAATAGGCAATAAATAGCACAGCCTGGAGAGACGAAACAATTATCAGAACCAGACTGAGGGGGAATGTCGAAAGTATCCGACAGGGAATTTAGAAAACTCTGGATAATATGTTAATGGCTCTAATGGAAAATGGTGACAATACAAAAGATCAAATAGCTTGTTTCCACAGAAAAATGGAAACTCTAGGAAAGAATGAAATGGAGATGCTAGAAACAGACATAAAGATTTAGTCCAATTGTCTCTCATCAGTAGAACCAACATGGCCATAAGACAAAGAGAAAACTATTTTGGTTCACAGTGGACATGACTATTTACTGTGGAAAACCCCAAAGTACATACAAAAATTTCTAAGAATTAATGAGTTTAGTAAGGTCACAGGGTGCAACATTGGTATAAAAAAGACATCGTATGCTATATAGCAGCAATGAGCAAGTGGAACTTGGAAAAACTCAACCATATTACTTCCAATAGCACTGACAAATGAAGTACAAGACAATTTTACTTATTTCGTTTGTGCTTTGAGTGCCGTATCTAAAAAGTTGTTGCCAAGGCCAGTGTCGTGGGTTTCTTTAGCAGTGTTAGCAGCGTCCTGCCCAGCTGAGTAAGCTGGGCATTGACTCACTACTCTCGCTGTTCCTGCAGGAGTGATCATTTTCCTCTGCTAGCTCTAAGCTGTGTCACCTTGGAAAATGGGGTGATGCTGGAAAGCTCCATGTGCCCAAACTCAATGGAGTTCTTCTCCTCTGAAAACCTGGTCTTCTATCAAGGCTCTCTGGTCTTTGGGTGTCAGCCAAGTGTGTTTTCTCCAGGTGCTCCTGGCCATGTTTACGAGGGAGGGAAGCTGATTCCTGCCAGTTTTGCAGCTCATACTGAGGTCTGTGTTATCACCCAATGCACGGGTGGATGAGTCTTTTCCCACGTTCCTTGGCATGTGGTGCTGGTTCTCACAGCTCTCATGGGGACACTTTTTCTCATGCATGGATGCCACATTTCGGGTGTTAAAGAGAGGAACAAAATGGGGGATGCCATAATGGTGACATTGCTGCACAGCTTGATTCTTCATGTTAATGTCTAAGGCCAACGTCTCCTTTTTCTTATTATTATGCCTAGGGTTAAATTGTTTTGTGTACCATCTCTCCTTGGAAGGGCTTGTCACCATTAGGCTTTCAGTTCTTCAAATAAACTTCAGCTCTCTCACTAGGTTCAAAATATTACAATTTTGTAGAGTATAGTCCCTGCTTTCATTGTTGGGGGGTAAAGTAATATTTTCTTGTGACGTTTCCACTTTCCAGAAGTGGAAGTCATTTGGCTATCATTTTAACTGTTTATCTTTAGCCAAATAATGCCAGTTTTTTTTAACACACTCACAAATTCAATGGAAAATAATTATNCGCATCAGGCTCTCTGCTCAGCAGGGAGCCTGCTTCCTCCTCTCCCTGTCTCTCTGCCTGCCTCTCTGCCTACTTGTAATCTCTCTCTGTGTGTCAAATAAATAAAATCTTAAAAAAAATAAAATAAAATTGTATGACATGTTTCCCCATCTAAAGCAATAACTTATTTATTTATTTATTTTAGGATTTTGTGTGGACATGTGTTTTCTTTTTAATTTTTTTTTTATTGTCTGCCCAGGGGTACAGGTCTGTGAATCACCAGGCTTACACCTTTCACAGCACTCACCATAGCACAAACCCTCCCCAATGTCCATCACCCATCCACCCGATCCCTACCCCCAACCCCCCCAGTAACCCTCAGTTAGTTTTGTGAGATTGAGTCTCTTACGGTTTCTCTCCTTCCCCATCCCATCTTGTTTCATTATTTTTCCCTCCCTACCCCCCACGACCCCCCA
>LNAC01000366.1:85005-123445 GCA_002007465.1 Ailurus styani | reverse complement strand
CATAATTTTTTTTTTAAAGATTTTATTTATTTATTTCACAGCGGGAGAGAGATCACAAGGAGGCAGAGAGGCAGGCAGAGAGAGAGGGGGAAGCAGGCTCCCTGCTGAGCAGAGAGCCCGATGCGGGCCTCGATCCCAGGACGCTGAGATCATGACCTGAGCCGAAAGCAGAGGCTTTAACCCACTGAGCCACCCAGGCGCCCATTGTTTTCTAATATAGAGATTTTATTACTGATTACAAGACAATATTAAAACAGTATCATTAAATACCAATATTTAATATTAACCAATTAATAGTAGCTAGAGAAATTGATGCTGATGAACCCAAACATGTGAGTGTACTCAGAAGGAAATTTTGATTATGAGAGAGGGATTAAAGCTAATTTAAGCAGCAAACTAAAACCCAATAATGCCCAAGTAAAAGCCATCCCTAATATTTAGTAGGTACTTGAAGACCCAAAGACCAGTGTAGACAACCTTCCGCTCTTCAAGCTCGTGACGACAAGCCCCCCAAGTCTTTCTCTCTCATACACACCTCTTTAAACTCATGAGGAACGATTGCAGGTTACCTGGCAGGCCTGAGATGGGGGGCGTACTACCCTCACCATTAGGCCCAGGGACGTGGACCATCAGGGACACAGATGTCCTTCCACAGAGTAGAGCCACAGCTGTCCCTTCCTGGTCTGAACCTGACAACTTTACTGCCCATCAGAGAACTGTGAGGTGAAAGCTGGAACTTTCAAGATAGAATAGACCCTATTGTTCTGTGCTGACCTTTCTCTCTACTCCCTCCCATGGCATTGTTTCTGCTGTGTAGCTTTTACTTTCGTCACAGGAAGCAAGTTCACTGACTCCTTATTACATGTTTATTTACTGCCTCGCCCCCTTCATACTTCTTGTTCCTGACCTCCGCCCCCACTTACATCCTTCCACGTCTTTGGACTTGCCTATGTGACCAGGGTACAGTCACCAGTCATTCAATCAGTCACGATGCCAGGTGTTGCTGGGAAGGTGTTTCAAAAATAGGATTGAAAATTTAATCCATAATCAGGTGACTGTATGTACAGGAAATGATCCAGCAGTGGTAGCTGGGACCCTCCGTCATCTTCCTGACAACCTGCCTGCAGAGTGTGCACAAGCCTGGCCAGTTCCTCATGATGAATCTCTTACTGTGTATTTCCCCTGCTTCTCTTTCTCTGATTGGAACTGACTGATACACATCCAGGGGTAGCAATGAAAAAAGAAGCATCATTCCTCTTGTTCTAACACCTCGATAAGATTTTAAATCTGTGACAAGACAATTAATTTAGAAGTGTAATTTTATTTATTTATTTATTTATTTATTTATTTTTAAAGATTTTATTTATTCATTTGGCAGAGAGGGACACGGTGAGAGAGGGAACACAAGTGGAGGGAGTGGGAGAGGGAGAAGCAGGCTTCCCTCTCAACGGGGAGTCTGATGCGGGGCTCGATCCCAGGACCCTGGCATCATGACCTGAACCAAAGGCAGATGCTTAACTGACTGAGTCACCCAGGTGCCCCAGAAGTGTAATTTTAAAGTATAAAAGACAGACCTGAAAAATTGGCCACAGTGATTACAATGCCCAAGTTTGGAGAGTGTTCAGGAGATGACAAAGGCAGTGCTTCTCAATTTTCAGGTATTATACACTCCTAGAGTCTTTTTAAATTTCAGCTTCTGATCCAGCAGTTCTGGACCGTGTTCTGAGATTCTATCTTTCTTGCTAACATGCCTGTGATGTGGCATCTGCTGGTCTAGGGAGCACACTTCAAGGAGCAACGACTTAAGGAAAATCTTATGGTAAAATAAAGTGTCCCAAACTTCCTTCTTTGAGCTCAAGTCTTAGAATAGAACAGTGTGTTAATTAGGCTGAATAAAAGATGAAAGCAGAAGGGTTTTGCCCCATGTACAACCTGTGTCCCTGGAAGAGATTTGTATTTCCAGTGCTACCAACACAGAGCCAGGTAGGAGAGATCAGCTTGGGCCAAGAGAGGAGCCCAGTGTGTGAGTTCCATGCTGGGATCTTGGATTTATAGGATCTCCCCATATTTCTCTGCTGGAAATCCAGCAGTCTTGGGTTCTCCTTTGGGAACCTCTCTGAAAGGTCCCAAAAGCAATGTAGGCACAGATGGACTGATTGAAATTTGTAAGCAGGAACCAGAAGCTTGGGAACTGAGGCAGATGCCAGAAGTCTCGGACCTTGTGATGGGTGGAAACATGTCACCTGAATAGAATGACAAAATGGTATCTCAGTGATCACCTAGCAGGGATGATACGCAGTCTGCAGCCAAGACCAGGAAGGACACAAGAACACTGTGGAACACTTGGTAGTAGAGCCCTGAGGTGCCCTTTCATTCAGCTGACACAAGATAGTACAACTACCCTGAAGAGCCAACGTACCATCTGGGGAGGAGATAAGGAAGAGGAAGGAAATCTGAATCTACAAATGTTTCCAAAAAATAACTAAAAGCCTCCATTATCACAGAAAGTATGCTGTAATTCTGCATAGAAAAAGAAATGGATTTAAATGATTAATGAGAGCATTATTGGTATTACAGCTCAAGGGTGTTTTAGATAAAAAGTGCTTTATGCCTTGGCCTGTAACTAATCAATATTTACTACTTTAGTTCTTTGAGAAAAACAAACTAATTGTAAAAAGTGAAATTTTGGAACCCAGCCCAATAATGAACTAGACATGGAATGAACAACATCATTACTCATATATCTGTATGTTGAAAGTTGATTCAAACCAGCATTCTGCTTCTGGCAACAGCAAAATGGATTGTTTTGCGCAATCCTTCCTGCTGAAAACAACTAGCAAAGTTGGGTAAAATGATTTCCGGGAAAACATGGGCTTGGAGTCTCTAAGCCAGTGAAGAATTAAAGGCTCAGAATCTGGAACAATAGGAAGACAGAGCTGAGCCTAGCATTTGGTCTCTTTTCCTTCTGAAGCAATTGCCAACACTGAATATAGTGTCTGAGGATCAGAAACTTTGCAGAATTCCAGCAGATTCACTTAAGAGGGAGTACAAATATGTTCAGACCCTGTCATGGAACAGAATCCTTGGCAAACAGTCAGGCTTATATTCTAAGGAGAAAGGTAAATGGGAAGTGGACTGATTTTATGTGGACTGAAAGCCAGCTTCATATTTTCTCCACGATTGAATTAAGATGATTGTTTTTATTACTGTAGCTAACCTGGTACATGTAACCCCTCCACCTGAAAAAACAAATAGAAAATTAAAAGGAGTGAAGAGGAACAGATAAAAGTTAAAAAAATAAGATTGCAGATTTAAATTCAGCAGTAATTGTAGTAAATATTAATGGACTAAATATTCTAACTAAAAGACAGGTTCTTTCACTGGATCTATAAAAATATATACTTCTTGGAGACACGCCTTAAATATAAGAAAACAAAAAAGATGAAATTAAAAATATGAAAATGTAAACATGGAAATTATAAACAAAATAAAATGGTGGAATCATATCGATACCAAAAATAGACTTTAAAGCAAGAACCATTAGATTGAAATAGAAATTTTCAAAATGATACCAATGTCAATATGACCAGAAACATATTATGATTCTAAATCTTGTAGTATATAATGATACGGCCTTAAATAAAGTAGAAATTAACAGAATAAAAAAAGAAAAACAGGGCGCCTGGGTGGCTCAGTGGGTTAAAGCCGCTGCCTTCGGCTCAGGTCATGATCCCAGGGTCCTGGGATCGAGGCCCACATCTGGCTCTCTGCTCGGCGGGGAGCCTGCTTCCTCCTCTCTCCTCTCTCTCTGCCTGCCTCTCTGCCTACTTGTAATCTCTCTCTCTGTGTCAAATGAATAAATAAAATCTTTAAAAAAAAAAAAGAAAAACAGATATTTACAAGCACTTTGGAAAATTATAATACCTCTGTTAGTAACTGCTTAGAATGGCCTGACAAAGCAATCAGTACTAATATAAAAAAAATAAATTGACAAAATAAATGATTGACCTCAGGGTTTCTGGTGGCTCAGTCAGTTGAGCATCTGACTTGGTTTCAGCTCAGGTCATGATCTCAAGGTCATGAGATGAAGCCCTGTATTGGGCTCTGCACTCAGTGTGGAGTCTGCTTGAAATTCTCTCTCTCTCTTCCCCCTCCCTCTCCCACTTCCCTGCCCCTCTTGACTGCCCATGCACGTTCGCGCTCTCTCTCTCAAATAAATAAATAAATAAATCTCTTATAAAATAATTGACTTAATTGACCTAGATAGAAGATCACAAACTTCAGAGTATGGTTTTTAAGTGCACCTAGAATTGTTATTGAAGTCAACTATGTGATGTGCCTCAAGGTAGGTAAAAGAATGAATTTGGTCAATCCCTACTGGAAAGCAAACTGAAAATGTATTTCAAAAGCTCTAATGTCTTCTTATCTTTTATTGAAAAAGCTCTTTTTACTAAGAACACCAGAAGAGATGTAGACAAATATTGATGAAGATTTTTTTTTTTTAGAACGTGACTTCTTATATTTTATTGGGTTGGATATCCAAGTGGATGAAAATCACATTTACATACATCTATACAGTTATCATTAGATAATCATTGAACAAATATTTAAAGGAATGTAAAGATACTGTAGTACACTCAGAATCCTTAAATACAACAGCAAATGAAATATGAAATATGAAGTCACAATTATGTGGAGTAATTTAAATGTGAACTCCCAGCTTCTAGCCGGTGACTGTCACATACTAGCTGTCCAATCCTGTGAAGGCATGTCCTAAAAGGAGTAATTTTTCTCTCTCAATTTCCACTGAGCATTGCCCTTTCTATTCTTTTTCTTAAAGTTGTTTGAAAGATGAGATCTTCAATATTGATATGTGAACAAGTGTAGTACTAAATTTAAACTGGAATGTCATAGAGGTTTCCTTTCTTTTTAAAGATTTTATTTATTTATTTGACAGAGAGAGAGATCACAAGTAGGCAGAGAGGCAGAGAGAGAGAGGAGGAAGCTGGCTCCCCCCTGAGCAGGAAGCCCGGTGTGGGGCTCGATCCCAGGACCCTGAGTCCATTACCTGAGCTGAAGGCAAAGGCTTTTTAACCCACTGAGCCACCCAGGCGCCCCCCATAGAGGTTGCCTATGTCTATTCACACCCTAGATGTGAGAACACCATTTACTTGTTTTCTTCTGATTAATAAAAAAAAGACTAAAGTATTATAATCCATATTTTTAAGGTGTACGCAAAATATGAAGGCTATTATTAAGTAGTTAAGTCTGCCATACACCAGTTTAAGAGTATGTAAGTGGAATTAATTCATTCTGAATATATAGTATTTTGGGCACTCTAGCCATTTCTTGATTTATTCATCTTTAAAAATGTTATGCACTTGTCGTTATTTCTGGGAGCAGATCAAGTCACTGAATATTTCTATCCACTACTTTCTTTTATGTCCTTACTTTGCTCAGGGTCATGGATTAACTCAGAAAAGAAACAGCGTCATTACTCCAAAGTCTAGATAAGTCTCCACTGAGGCATTACCTGTCATGCATTTTGCCTCTTACAGTGCTAGAGTGCAACATGTTTCTTGGATATCCCTTTCGTGATGACGACTGCCTCCAATCAAAGAGATTTATCATCATGAAACACCATTTCCTAGCTTTTTATAAAACATCTGCAGGGGGAAAATTACATGTCGTGACATAAGAAATCGCCTCTCAAGCAAATAAAAAAAGGTAACCTGTCACTTAATAAAAACACCCAGAGGAGAAAACCCTGAATGATGATCAGAAAGCATGAAGTGAATGGAACTAATGAACAAAGAGTTCTTCAGCATGAAGTTCTCCTACTTCGGTCCATTCGTTGCTTCCATTGGCGATTTTCATCTTGCTTAATAGAAGCAAGACAAACAACTGTCTCCCTTAACATTGCTATTCCTCCATTCTTATATACAGACTGCAAATACTGATCTATAATTGTCCCTTAAAATAATGTACCAACCAGCATACAGAGGAGGAACCACAGTACATTGAAAAGCAGTCTGCAAAAAATTAGTCTAGGGCGCCTGGGTGGCTCAGTGGGTTAAAGCCTCTGCTTACAGCTCAGGTCATGATCTCAGGGTCCTGGGATCGAGGCCCGCATCGGGCTCCCTGCTCAGCGGGGAGCCTGCTTCCCCCCACCCCCGCCTGCCTTTCTGCCTCCTGTGATCTCTCTCCCTCTGTGAAATAAATAAATAAAATCTTTAAAAAAAATTAGTCTAAATATTGTAGGGTAGGGCACAGGAAGTGGTGAAGGAACCTCTGAGAATGAGATGGGGGGTTATTAATCTCTTTATACATAGAACAAAGAAAACTTATCTTTATAAATGGCTGAAAATCTGTTCTTAGAGCAAAGTTGAATTAAACTGTATCAGCCACTGAATTCGGATGTAACTATGGCCCATTACCGCAGATCCCACACTCTGCTCTTTCAGTCATTTGGGGCCATAAAATAATCAGAATCACATCAAACTGGACAGTACCTTATGGTCAGAATTAAAAACAAACCCTTTAATCTTCCGGGTCTCCAAACATCTTGGTTGTTTTGTTGTGCTGCGGGAAGGGGTGATTGCTCTTTTAGTTGATGTGGAATATACAGTTGAAGTTAACCCAGGCAATTTTGAGAGCTTCCTGCTGACACTTCCAAAATGACATTTCCATTTTCATAAATGCCGAAACCAAACAATACAGAGAATAATTTCTCTTAAAATTGAAATGCGAATCCATTTAATATGCTACCTGGAAGTTGAGTGGCTCTGAAACTTGCAAAAGAAAATCAAAGACAGGGTGTTAAAAAGTAGAAAACATTTGTCATGTATCAGTGGTACACACATGCTGCCTAATATATCATGGTAACTCTCTAGGTAACACCAGTGACTGGATGTTATTTGGTAGGGAGTGAAGCAGACTGGATAATAAGACAATTACTAATAACTAAAAATGCCATGCCAGGGAATTTCCGGCCACATTCTCAGATGTCTGCCGCTACTCTGACGCTCCAAACATGTTAATGCTGGGAAGATTTAGGTTTTGGTATCCTGGGTTTTTGCTCTTCACTCTGTCTCTGGTTACCTTAGCTTAAATGGTCTTTCCTATGGTGACATGCTTCAAACCCATTTCACTAGCTCAAGTAATATCCTGAACTCAGGCCCGTGGAAGAGCACGCCTTCCAAACCCTCTCTTTTTTCTTGAATCTCCTCTTCTTCAGTGGTTACTGGCTTTAGGTGAGAACACCATAATCGACACATCTGTCTTCTGGGAAGCCTGGCTTTGAGGTTTCCTCCTCAGTGTCAGTGATTCACACCTTTTTTGTCTCAGGACATTTATACAATCTTTTTGTTTCATATTTTATTTATTTTTTTTTAACAGAGAAACACACAGAGAGAAAGAGAACATAAGCAGGGGGAGTGGGAGAGGGAAAAGCAGGCTTCCTGTTGAGCAGGGAGCTCAATGTGGGGCTGGATCCCAGGACCCTAGGATCATGACCCGAGCTGAAGGCAGATGCTTAACGACTGAGCCACCCCGGCGCCCCACATTTTTACAATGTTAAAATTATTGTGGATCCCAAAATGTTTTTGTGAGTGTGAACTGTAATTTTCCACATTTAACAAATTAAAAATTAATGCTCAGATACTGTAAAAATTCCTTTGTTGATTCGTTTATAAATAATCTTAATAACCCATTTTATGTTAACATAACATTTTTGTGAAAATAAAACTATAGTTTCTGAAACAGAAAAAAAATAGTGAAAACAATGGTATTGGTTAATATTTTTGTGGCTCTCTTTAGAACCTGGTTTCTATTTAGTCTGCTTATATTCAGTCTTCTATCTGCTTTTGAATTTGAATCTGATATCACATGTCATAGAGCCTCAGGAAATCTCTACTGAATTCTCCTGACAACATGGGAGGGACAAAGACCAATCATATCTTCACATCACTATAGAAAGAGCTTTGACTTTGACAAGGGCGTGAAAAGGTCTCAGGACACCAAGGGTCTCCATTAATTTCTCAATCAAACTGAGGACAAAGTCCTGGTTTCTTGGGCTACCGGGGGGCTTCTCTCTTCATCCGGTGCTCTGGTAAGTAGCACACAGTTTCCTACAGCATGAACTATGGAAATCTACCCACAGAACATCTCACGGAGTCTGAGGTCAGGTTTCACACAGCACGCTGCACAGCTTTGAGAAGAAGAGAGAGGAAACCTCCCCCGTTGGTCCCTTCCCGTGCCCTCACTGCTGTCCAGGAATGTCCAGGGAGACTTTCTCTCCCCTCCCCCACCGGCCAGTCTGCAGGTGTGTCCTGCCTCCAGGCTGTTATTCTTTACTTTCACTCTTGGTTTTACTGCACTTGAGCTGCCTAGGATACTGTCCCACTCTGTTCTAAGGAGAGAAAGAAGCTGTCATTGTGAGAAGGTAGTAGGCATGTGATGGCTTCATTGCAGGCAATAAAAATTTTTGTCGTCTTACTATACTCAGGGAAAAATTTACATATCACTAGATGGTACACCTGAAACTAATATAACACAGTATGTTAACTAACTGGAAGTAAAATAAGAACTTTTAAAAAAATCTCCTCACTGTGGCATTGCAAAGCTGACATATTTGAAAATCAGTCCTGCAAACTACACCTATTCTTTGTGAATGGAGTACCTGCTGAATTTGCTATTGCTGGACATGGGGGCAAGGGGGGAAGTGTGTGCATCCTCTGATCTGCTTGGCATCTTTCGGTGCTGTCTTGCCCAGTTTCTGTGGTAAGTGGACAAGTACAGCAACCGAGCGTGGAGGAGTTGGCTGATCAAGGGTTCAGACCCCTCTCCTGACATGACGTTGGGCCTTTATTTTTACCTACATGTCTTTGAGGCTGTACCCGTTTTTAAAAATCGTGTTGACTCTGTGGTTCAGATGGTTCATTTCTATTCATCTGTCTTTGTTTTCACTGACTCTTTCCTCTGTTGTTTCTTTCTTTCTTTTTTTTTTTAAGATTTTATTTATTTATTTGACAGAGAGAGAGATCACAAGGAGGCAGAGAGGCAGGCAGAGAGAGAGGAGGAAGCAGGGTCCCTGCTGAGCAGAGAGCCCGATGCGGGCCTCGATCCCAGGACCCTGGGATCATGACCTGAGCCGAAGGCAGAGGCTGTAACCCCCTGAGCCCCCAGGCGCCCTCCCTCTGTTGTTTCTACGTCGCCATCATGCCCGCTCAACACGTCAGTGCTTCTTCACTTTCTCCTCCTCTTTTGCCTTCTCCTGCTTTTTCTCCATCATTATACCTTTCAGTTCCCAATTTTTTATTTGGTTCATCATCCTATTCTCTATTTCTTTGTCATGACCTTTCTTTTTTATACTTTTTTTTTCCCAAAATTGTTTGCAGTTATTTGTTTGAGCATTTTCATAATCCCCACTTTTGGTCTTTGCTAGAGAATTCTGACATCTGTCTTACTTTGTCATTGACATCTCTTAAAAGTCTTTTTCTCGGGCGCCTGGGTGGCTCAGTGGGTTAAAGCCTCTGCTTTCGGCTCAGCTCATGATCTCAGCGTCCTGGGATCGAGGCCCGCATCAGGCTCTCTGCTCAGCAGGGAGCCTGCTTCCTCCTCTCCCTGTCTCTCTGCCTGCCTCTCTGCCTACTTGTAATCTCTCTCTCTGTGTGTCAAATAAAAAAATAAAATCTTTAAAAAAAAAAGTCTTTTTCTCTGTAAGTTGACATAATCCTTTTTCCTTCCGATAGTAAATGATCTGGGGTTATATCTTGGAATTTATTACTATAATATAAATCTTTAAACCTTATGGAGAATATTGTTTTTTTCCCAGCAGGAAATTAATCAATCACTTGGTGAGGTTCAGGTGGTTAAGTTCTAACCTGCATGCTGTGGTTTGAGGTTCCAGCGACATTTGTTTTCAAATTATTTGCAAGTGCTTTTTTGACCTGCTGGATCTGCATGCCACTCCTGTCCAGTCTGGGCCTTGGGTGCTCTCTTTTATTTCTCATCTCAAATTTTTTGGACTGCCATATGGGATCAGGTCTGCACGTGAGTAGCTCTCAGGTAAGCCCAGCTCATAAGCAACTTTATGAGGCTGTTTTCCTCAGCTCCTTCTTCTGTCACCCCCAGTACCTCACAGCTTCCAATGCTTTCCCTTTGTGATCTCCATCCAGGAAGCTGGCCTTTAATGACTCTCCGCTTCACATTGCTGTCGCTCCGTCTGCCCCCAGAAACAAGTGGGTGAAGGCTAGTTAGAGAGAGAAGTAAAAATAAGGGAAGTTTTCCCACCACCTTGGCACCGTACTTTTTCTGATTTGAGAGGAAAGTTCAGCTCCACCTGGACTCTGTGGTTCCGATGACGGCTACAGCCCCAGGGATGACTGGGAGACTCCCCTAGAGGAAGGAGTAGAAGGAAACACAAAGAGCAGGGGTTTTCACTCTAAGCTGGAGCATTAGGACTTCCCTCATCTCCCGGAGACGGAAGAACAGGGCTCTCTGTCTACGTTCCTGGGTCTACTTCTAAGGTTTGGGGCTATGTTGATACCAGTCCAGTATGTTGATACCTTCTAAGGTTTGGGGCTATGTTGATAAAAAGGAAGTTCAGGTCATTGAGATGGTAGTTTGAATTCCTGCATTTTTCTTTAATCAACCTGCTGCTATTTAATCTAAAATATCTGCTCTTTGCTTTCTTTTATTTTTTTTTAATATTTTATGTATTTATTTAAGACAGAGAGGAAGAAGGAGCGCAAGCAGGGGGAGGGGCAGAGGGAGAAGCAGACTCCCTGCTGAACAGAGAGCCTGATGCGGGGCTCGATCCCAGGACCCTGAGCCTAAGGCAGACACGTAAGCAGCTGAGCCACCCAGGCACCCCCCGATTCAGGTTTTATAACTGCATTCATTGAGAGATGCCGTGTTTATTCCCTCATACCTTACAGTGAAACTCCAACATTTTATTTTAATATATTGACAAACATTAAAGAATGGCTATGATGTCATTGACATTATCTTAACACTGGTAATAATCTTTCATGTGTCTTGAGGCTCTAAATCACCAATACATAATGTCTGTTCAAAGTCAAGTCTCCATGTACAAAATCTCATGGCAAAATTGGTTTGAAGGAGATCGGCCACGGCTCTTGCTGCCAGCCTGAGCTAGAGTGTTCTTTAGCTGTGGGGACTATCTGTCCAGTCGATTTCTAGAACTTTCCAGTCAAAGGGAATAGATTTCAGTCATACAAGATGAATTTTCTCTCTTTTTAATTGGGAACAATGTATCTGGAAGGGACAGGAAGACTCATGAAGTTAAATGAACAATTTATTTAGAAAAATCTTACTCAAAAAAGACATATCTCGCTTCTTTTAAATCTGAAATATGGTGACCAGTTATGGTTTAAGAAGGAAGCAAAATCATAATTAAAAAGAGTTTTCAAGGTGTGCTATAAATTTGCTTAAGCGTTACTATCAAATCTTTGTGACTTTCAAATATCTGTGCCATTCTTTCTCTTAGTATTATTTTTTTTTTAACTTAGAAGGTATACGCTTTGCTTGAAAACCTCTTATGGCCCATTTCTCTATAACATAAATATAAAGTGTTTTAAAACTCAGCAAGAGATCTCAGTGTGTTAGCACTTCAAGCCACAACTGTGGCAGGGGAGAAAAACAAAAAGCAAACAACAACGACAACAAAAATCACTTTATGAAGAAACAGAATCTCTGAGTGCTTGACCCAAATATCACACATTAGTGTAAAACAGGCCCTGAGAACTCACCGTGCCGGAGTTGTCCAGCAATTTGTTCGGCCTCCCTATTTCTCCTTTTAAAAAAATACGCATATGAGCTTCTTTGTACTTGAATATAGGGGAAGGATGTAACAGGTAACATTTGCGTGTCATTTTCGCGTTTGGAACATGTTTTGTGCCTGCAGTTTGGAGTGTTCAAAATGCTGGTGGGCTTGATACGAGAATTATGCCCGTTTTCTCAGTGAATAAGCTGAAGCTCGGAGAAGAGCTAACAGCATCCACCTGTTATTAGTGGAAAGAAGACAAATCTTTGTCATTTTTCTCCAAGTATGGTGATCGTTCTGCTTTATCAATTTGTCTGTGTCATTGTATTTATTACAATAGGGTTGGAATTAAAATTAAATCGTTGGATATTTGGTCAATAATAATGCTTCACTTTTGTGAATATTGAAAATAATCCACTACTTTAAAAAATTAAATGAAAATGTGAATCCTTTTAAGGGTAATTTAGAAAAGGCATTTTATGGAAAATCAGTTTTGGTCCACCCAAATTGGAGACTGTATTAAAAACATGTCAGATAAAGCACCTAAAAGCTACCACCGCAGAAGTTACTTGTGGAGAAATGATAGACATTTGGTCTTTAAAATGCAAATTAGATACAAGTAAAAGAATACTATATTTAACATATGAAATGATTCTGAAGTCTCCATAGCAACTACTGAAGTGTTAGGCATAAATTATGTGATTAAATTTATCAAAGAGAGCTTCCTTTCAACCTAAGCAATTGCAAACCCAATGATGCATCTGGTTCCTTTTCAGAAAGTCCCACCAAGTACACCTTTGGAAGATAATCAAAACAGCTTTTATCTATGATAAGTAAACCTGATTAATAATTTTGGAAATGAAATGGATTGCTCTGATACAGGTAGAATCTGGGACTACTCTCTATATTAAAGAAAATGTGTTTGTGTGAGTTTTGACATCTGTAGCTCGTGATAACCCTACATTGAAGAAAAGTAGGGGGAAAAAGCCCTTTATTATACCATCCCTTTTCAGTGATGAAAAACATGGTTCAATTAATTTTATTCTTTATGTTCCTTGGTGTGATACGAGTGTGTGTGTTTGTGTGTGTATCTGTCTGTGTTTGCATGTGTGTGCGTGTCGTCTGTGTGTGTTCACGTACGTGTGTGGTTTTGCTCAGTACATTTGTTTTCAACAATTCCATATCAATGCTTTGGTATCAGTGTCAAATAAAAAAAGACTATATTCTAAAAATGAAATCATAGGTTCCTCAAGGATTTCTGGAGCACTGTTTTGTGTATTTTGTGCCACATCTTTAGACCGATCCATTACATGCGAACCCTATAAGTGTGAAACTTTTAATACAGTTCCACGCAATCTCTTATCACAATACAAAGTAGATTTTTTTGTATTTCTGTATATGTTGGTAAATGTTATTGAGTTCCATGGGATCAGAATGGATCAGAGACGTTGACTTGGGCAGTCTATAAATTCTATCAATGCAAATGAAATTATGTGTCAGGAATATTAAATATGGGTCCCCAAATCAGCTCTATAAAAATGAGCCAGACAAGTTAGGAAAGAACCAGCTTTATGTACATGCATATGTCATATAGGTCAATAATTTGATGGTGTGTCACAAAGAAATCAACGGACAGTTGTAGAGAATAATTTGACACAAAGAGTGAAATATCATTGTGGTGCCTTATAAAAAAGATTGAAAAGAAGGCCAAAAACTTCCAGTATTTTTATAGCGTACTTCCGGAGGGAGATTAATTTTCTATTTATTTTTGTTTACCTGCCTTATTTTTTACAACCGTACTAAATTATCATATCAATATTTACATTGTTTTCAATAATGTAGCTTAATTACCCTTCTGAATTTTGGGCAAAAGAGTATTTCTAACCTTCAATAATAAGTACGTCTTCTGCGTTCTGTTTTCCAAACTCAATACTTCAAGCACTTCCTTGAGTATTGGTTTTATCCATGACTTGTTTTCTCATTGGGATCTTCAGTTCTCCAGCTGGAGCACCGGTTTCCTTCCTGAATGCATGCCATCTTTTGTTTTTTATTGTTTTAATACCTTTGCCCCTTCTTTTGTCTTAATTTTTGGAGGCTGCCTTGAGTTTGTCTGCCACATTGCTGAATCACATCTCAGAAGAGCCAATTCTGCTTTTATTTTGTGTCTGCTATTGATTTTTAACTTCCTTTCATTTGTTCAACCTTGCATTTTGCAGTGTACCCTCCCATCTCTGCTTATAAATGACTCAGAGTGTTTCTTGACATCTATCCCTTCTGTTATGATGTTGGAAGCCGACAGAAGGAAGGATTCGATATCAGTTCTTATTCACATTAAAGCTTCCTATATTCAGAGTACTGAGGGTTTGCAGCCAAGGGCTTGCAGTCTAAATCCCTTTTTACTCGTGTAGGTATTTACTTGAAAGTATCTCTCTGTACTGTAACATGCTGTCCTACTCTCATTTCTAGGACCACTGGCAAGTTACATCTTTTAATGAGAGTTGGAAAGCTTTTTTTATTGTGGATATCTGATCATTAACCTGAAAGTTTGTAACGGTTGCTGAGCTTTTCTTTCTTTTTAGCTGTGCAGCCGTCAAAACTAAACACTATAAAAATAAAAATGAGTGATTTTAATTGAGGTTTTACTGTTTGCATGTTCCCTTCTTAGAGTGTCAGATGAATTAGCTCCTCTTGGCCCTAAGAAATGGGTACAATTGTTATCTAAACTTCAAGTATGTGAAGTCTTCGGTGGAGGGAGGGTGGTGGCTTATTTGGGGATGCAGCCGGCGTTTGGCAGGAGTAGGGCACCACCCCAGGGGGTGTAGCTCCAAACCCAGGTGCCAGGCTGCCTCTTCCATTTTAGGTATGTGTGGATCATAAACTTCTATTACCTAAACTGCATGTGGCTTTGCTGCTCTGGTCATCTACTTGGTGATCATCACTTATGCTTACACACGTTTGTGTAGTGATAGAGTCTGCATTCTAACACTATTTTGAGTCTCACTGGTCAGTGGTCACAGATACACTGTACATCCCTCTACAACTAGGGTAACAGTGAAGCCATTTTCTCCATCACTATCCCCACATGACCTTCCTCCAACCTCTTAATGTTTCAGGGTTTCCAGAAAGTCCCAGAAGGTGATACACCTGAGCAAGTCAATGCAACCCCATGTAACAAGTCTGTCTAAAACCACCCAGGAAGCATGCATATGACAGTGGCACCCAGCAGAACACCCTTATTAATCCCTTAACCTGCTACATACCTATGTACACAAAATCCCCAATTATCTATGTCATGTTTCTAGAAGCTTCAGTTCAGAGAGTAAGAAAGAGAGGAAGGCTTCATACATAAAACAAACAATTATGAACCAAGGAGTTAGCATGAAGACGTTTGCCTGACCATATAGCATTTAAGACACATTATTAAGACATGAGGGAGCCTTATTTAGGGGAAGGATTTTGCAAAAAAAAAAAAGTTATATATTAGAAATATTGTAGGAAATTTGCAATGTAATTTTGAATTAATGTCATAAATTTTGGAAAGTAAACTGCTAATTAATGAATACAAAGAACATAAATTGGGCACTACAATGTCATTTAGCAAAATGGTTAATGATCATGATGTGTTGAGGGAGGGGTTCATATTTAAGAAGAAATAATAATTTTAAAAACATAAAGGTAATGCAAAACAGAGATAAAGGCATTTGAGTAATGGATTTTCACTGTCTTGTAGGTCAGCGCTCTGTCCTTTGACCTCACTCATTTGGGGGAAGATTGGTAGATGGAGAGCTATGTACACCAGCATTAGGGTGAGAATCTACATATCACGTTCTCCTAACATCTTTACATTTATTTATTCAACTCTCTAGGGCGAGGCCCTCTCCAGATTTTGAAACCAACTACACTAAGGCAAGAAATGCTTAGATCATGTGGTTTGGGTGTTTATTTTGTTGATGTGGTACATTAAATTAATTGACTTTGGGTCCTAAAACATACTTGTATTCTCAAGATTAATCCCACTTGGTCACAGTCGATAATCGTTAGGTATCGTGGGATTTAATTGGCCAGCATTGTTGAGGATTTTGCATCTCTATCAAGAGCTCTTGGTAGGTAGGTTCTGGTCTTGCAATACCTTTGTCTGATTTAGGATTGGGATAATACGAACCTCACAAAATGAACTGACAATATTCCCTCCTCCTCCATTTTTTTGGAAGTGTTTGTGAAGAATTGGTGTTTATTCCTCTTAAAATGTGTGATTGCATTAACTAGTGAAGCCATCTGGGACTTTTCCTTTGTGGACAGTTTTTTTTTCTTTTCTTTTCTTTTTATTAATTTAATTTTTCTATCTGTTATAGGTATATTCACATTTTCTATTTATTCTTGAATTCATTTTTGTAGTTTGTCTTTTTTTTTTTTTTGCCCCAGGGGTACTGGTCTATGAATCATCAGGCTTACACCTTTCACAGCACTCACCATAGCACAAACCCTCCCCAGTGTCCCATCCACCCTATCCTTCCCACCCCCCAAGCCCTCAGTCTCTTTTTTTTTTAAAGTAGGTTCCATACCCAGCATTGAACCCAACATGTGGTTTGAACTCACAACCCTGAGATCAAGACCTGAGCTGAGATCAAGAATCCGAGGCTTGACCAACTTGAGCCACACAGACTCCCAGGAATTTGTCATTTCACCTGTGTTACCTAATATGTGAGCATGCAGTTGTTCACAGAATTGCTTTAGAATCATTTTTATTTCGATAAAGTCTGTCGTTGTGTCCTTTTATTTCTGATGGTAGAATTCACTTCTTCTGCTATTTTTTTTCTTTCTTTCTGTTTTTCTGGCAATTTTAATCTTTAATCAAATGAAGGATTTTACAGTTTGTCGATATCTTCTTTTTTGTTTTAAAGATTTTATTTATTTAGTTGAGAAAGAAAGAGAGAGAGAGAAATTGAGAGAACAAGGGGAAGGTGGGGCAGGGAGCCTGACACAGGACTCGATCCCAGGACCCTGCGATCATGACCTGAGCCAAAGGCAGACACTTAACCAACCAAACCATCCAGGTGCCCCTTGACCTTTTCAAAGAACCAGATTTTTGTTTCATTGAATTTCTCTTTGTATTTCTGCTTTTTATTTCATTACATTTCCACCTGAATCTTTGTTATTTTCTCCTTCAACTTGCTTTAAGTTTAGTTTGCTCTTGTTTTTCCAGAGTCTTAAAGTAGGTTAGGTTATTGATTTGAAATCTTCTTCTTTTTTCTTTTTTTTTTTAATGTAGGCTGTATGTGACAGCTATATGTTAAGCTCTAAGTACTGCTTTAGTTACATCCTATAAGTTGTAGTATATTGCACCTTTATTTTTGTCCATCTGAAAGTTTCTAATTTCCTCTCCAATTTCTTTTTTGATCAGTTGGTTATTCAGCAGTGTGCTCTTCCACTTTTATATTTTTGTTGGTTTCCTAAATTTCTTTCTGTGATTGATTGCTAATTTTATTACATTGTGGTCAGAAGAGTCTACTTTGTATTGCGACAAGTCTTTTAAATTTATTTAGATTTGTTTTATGGCCTAGTCCATTCTATTCCTGAAGGAAGTCCCATGTGTAGTTGGGAGGAATATATATTCTGCACAGGTTGGGTGGAGTGTTCTGTGGGTACATATTAAGTCTAGTTTGTTTGTAGTATGAACTCACTGAAATTCTGCCCACCTCTCTATCCATGATTGAAAATGAGGTATTGAGGCTCCAATTGTTACTGTTAAATTGTGTAGTCCTCTCTCTGTTTCTGTTTTAATACCTATTTTGTCCTGATATTCATGTACACTCTCCAGCTTTCTCATGGTTGCTATTTGCATAACGTTGTTCTTTTTTCCCCCTATCATTTCACTTTAAATCTCTTTGTATCTTTGATTCAAGAATAAGTCCCCTGTAGATAGTATATATTTGGATCTTGCTTGTTTGTTTTGTATCCAGTCTGACAGCTTCTTTTTATTGGGTTATTTAATTCATTCACATTTTTTAAGACTTTATTTATTTATATGACAGATCACAAGTAGGCAGAGAGGCAGGCGGAGAGAGAGGAGGAAGCAGGCTCCCTGCTGAGCAGAGAGCCCGATGCGGGACTCGATCCCAGGACCCTGAGATCATGACCTGAGCGAAGGCAGAGGCTTTAACTCACTGAGCCACCCAGGAGCCCTAATTCATTCACATATAATTTCTTGTTGCTATGGTTTGGATATTTGGACTTACACTTACAAGTTTACTTCTTGGCTTTCTATGTCTCATGCTTTTTTGTTCCTCTATTCTTCATTTACTGCATGATTTTGCATTAAGTGAATATTTTCTAATGTCAAATTTAAATTTACTTACCAATTTTTTTCACTATATATACATATTTTTTAGTTATTTCCTTAGTGGATTCCTTTAGGCTTTGTCACACATGCCTTTACTTTTCAGATGTTTCGGACTTACACAAACTAAATTTCAGTGAAATATGGACATTTTAGGGCACCTGGGTGGCTCACTGGGTTAAAGCCTCTGCCTTCAGGTCAGGTCACGATCTCATGATCTCCTGGGATCTAGGCCCGCATCGGGCTCCAAGCTTGGCAAGGAGCCTGCTTCCTCCTCTCTCTCTGCTTGCCTCTCTGCCTACTTGTGATCTCTCTCTGTCAAATAAATAAATAAAATCTTAAAAAAATATATGGACATTTTATTGGTATATGTTCACTTTTTCTCCTTTATGGCATTATTATTATACATACTACATTATACAGACTACAACTGTATATGTCACACACCCAAACAGACCTTGTTGTACTTATTACCTCATGGAGTGGCCTGTCTTCTGAAGAAGTCGAAAGGAAAAGAGAGCACAAGAATACATTTATAGCTTTTGTTATATTAACATTCTTATTTAACACTTCTGGTTCTCTTCATTTGTTTCTGTAGACTCCAGTTACCACCTGGAGTCACTTACTTCGCCCCAACAGCTCTGCTCCCGCAAACTCCTTTATGCTGTTATTGGCAAATACGTTATGCTCTAAATGTTATGGGCTGAAAGATAAAATTACACACATATTGTTTTATAAAATTGCTTTTGAAATCAGTTAAGAGAAGAAAACAGAAGAAATATGCATTTATACTGTCTTTTTTAATTACATAATCAACTTTATCACGGCTCTTTGTTTTTTCATGTGGGTTCAAATTGATATCAGGAGTCACTTTGATCCTGAAGAATTCCATTTATTTTAAAGTATGACTGCTTACAAAATTGCCTCCATTTTTAGTTATCTGGGAGCACTTTTACCTTGACTTCTAATTTAAAAGATAGCTTGGTTTGTGAGTTAGCATTTATTTTGTTCTTAAAGCACTTTGAATATGTGTCCTGCTGCCTTTTGATCTTTGTTGTTCTGAGGAGGAGTCGTGTTTTTCACTCTTCCTGCGATTCCCTCGTAAGTGATACGTCATTTTCTTTTAGGACTTACAAGATTTTGTCTTAGTCATTGCCTTTTGGTGTTTTTTATTTGATGTGCCTGTAGTGCATCTCTTTGAACTTATTCCGGTTGGAGTCTGTTAAACTTCTTGAGTGGGTAGATCCATGTTTATCATCAATCAAGCAAGTTTTTAAGGTATTATTTCTTCTGCTATTTTTCTGCACCTTTCTCCCTCCTCTCTTTTGACACTCCCACTCTGCACAGAGTGGTGCTTTTGATGGGATCCTACTTTCTTCCGAGGCTCTGTTCATTCCTTTTCATTCTTTCTGTTGTTCACTCATCACGTTACATGAGATCTATTTATCTATCTTTACATTTACTAATTCTTTCTTCCACCAGTTCAAATGTACCAACAGAGCTACCTAGTGAATTTTTCAGGTGATTATTGTAATTTTCAATCCAGAATTTCTTGTTTAGAATTGTCTATCTCTCTATTAATTATCCCTATTTGATGAACATGGTCATCATCATAATTTCCTTTGCTTTGTTAAGCATGGCTTTCTTTAGTTCTTTGAATATATTTATAATGGTTACTATGAAGTATTTTTCTGTTAAAACTGATATCTGGCTGGAGCACCTGGGTGGCTCAGTGGCTTAAGCCTCTGCCTTCAGCTCAGGTCATGGTCTCAGGGTCCTGGGATCGAGGCCCGCATCGGGCTCTCTGCTCAGCAGGAAGCCTGCTTCCTCCTCTCTCTCTCTGCCTGCCTCTCTGCCTACTTGTGATCTCTCTCTCTCTCTGTCAAATAAATAAAAATAAAAATCTTTAAAAAAAAAGATATCTGGCTGCTTTCACTGGTAGCTTCTGTTGTCTGCTTTTTGAACTATGTATAGGTCAAACTTTTCTGTTTCTTTACATATTCCATAAGTTTTTGTTAGAAAGTGGACATTTTAGATAATACATTGTAGCAATTCTGGACATTGCTCCCCTCAGGGGTTGTCATCGTTATTTCTTTGTTTACTGAGTGGCTGGATTATTTTAGTGAAGCTTTTTTCATGAGGGTTCACCTCTTGGTGGGTGGGTGTGGAGCCAAAAGACACAGCCAAGCCAAAGAACAGGAAAGAAAGGGTTTTACTTGAAGCAAGTGAAGAAGAATACTGCGGATCTTTCCCAAAGCAATGTCTTCCTGAACAACAAAATTGGGGATGTTTTAAACTCAGGGTGTATTCATATTTGGAAAAGGAGTTGCACAATGAGGGATACAGGTTGGAATTGGGGCAAAAGTCATCTTAAAATGATTGAGTCCAGGTCAAAGTCATGAAGGTCCGGCCCAGTGTCCGAGTGCTCAGAGAGGTTTAGATCCTGTACAGGTAACTAAATCAAGAGTGTNGCCTGGGTGGCTCAGTGGGTTAAAGCCTCTGCTTTCGGCCCAGGTCATGATCTCAGGGTCCTGGGATCGAGGCCCGCATCGGGCTCTCTGCTTGGCAGGGAGCCTGCTTCCCCCTCTCTCTCTGCCTGCCTCTCTGCCTCCTTGTGATCTCTCTCCCGCTGTGAAATAAATAAATAAAATCTTTAAAAAAAAAAAAAAAGAGTGTGCATCAGGTTAGATGTCACTTTTGAATCAACACTGGGAGTATTACCACTGATTTATTGTTTCCGATAGGATTAGTCTGTCTCCTGGCCTGGTAGTGGCTATTTGTTCTTACACAACTTTCGTAAGACAGACTGGAGCCTAAAATGACTTTTCTTATGTCAAGAAAGGTGTGTCTGTCTTTCTTTTTCCAGGGATTCCTAACTCTTTCTGCTTACAAACTCAGTTCCTCCTCCTTTTTCCTCACTGTGTGAATATCCTGATATTTTTCCTTGGTGGTTGCTGCCTTGGCCATGGGCACAGTCACCCTTGGAGGAACAGTTTGGGTAGCTTCTCTCTAACTATCTCTTCCACCTCTTAAGCTTCAGTCATTGCTGGTGGATTGCTTTATTTTTCTCAACAATGTCTTGTGACACAAATTATTCCCCACACTGACCCTATTAAAAACTCTTTCCTTTAGAGGTATAGATTTTTCCATCAGTGTCGAGGACCCCCAGAAGGGCTTTGTGTTGTCTTTCCAAGGTCATTTCTGGTAAACTTGTGCCCTACAATTCAGCTTCTAAGACTAATGAGTCCACCAGTATCCTCTCAATTGCTATTCGCCATAGCCTCCATTGATCTTGAGTGCGTCCCTAAGTTGAGATTTTCTACATTTTGTTGCAAAAGAAGTGAATTCCTTTGGGAAGAAATTGGAACTCTGTTTTTATGGTCTGTTTCTCCTCCCAAGCAAAATATAATCCCAGGGTCTGGAGCCGGGGATGGGAAGGGTGTGATGCTTCTGTGTTATGCCCCTGCTTTGGAAACGCGGCGAGTGCTGCAGCGGGGAGAGCAGTAGCCTCAGGTCCTCTTGGCTTTCCTCTCCCACCGTGGATTCCTCACCTGATGAGCTGGGACGTCTATAATTCCATCCCCAAGTAAATTCTCTATCATATGAGTTGGAACTGGGGAGAAGGAAGCCCCATCTCTCACTCATCCGCAGCCTCTCACCCCGAACGTAGCTTCTACTGCAGGTAGCCACCGGAGTGCGACAAATGCTGATACCCTGTCCCTCCTGGGAGATACTGCAACCTTCCAACATGGAATGTTCTTCATGACATCCAACTGGAGAGGAGTTCCCATTCTGCCAAGCCAGGGAGAGAGAGAAGGAGTGGGTCGTGCCACAAATGCCATGGATTTTTAGTATATTTTTTGAATACATGTTTCTTCTTTTTGCTGTATATTCCTTGGCTGTATATCTGATCATTTCCAGATATGTATTTTCCTATAATGTTCATTAGTCTCACTGGGGACTGGGTCCACAGAGCTTCTCATTTTGCTATGCTGCTGGTGGTGCTCCCTAGAAGTTTTTAGGTTTTATTTTGATACCTTATATTTGTCCTCCTCCTGAAACCTCCCCAAGATGAGGGAGGCCTAAATTACTGATCTGGATCGGGGGTAAAATGGAGACCTGCTCTATGCAGCAGCTATAGGACAAAGGAAAGTGGTGATCCAAAGTCAGGTGTGACTGAGCCTGAAGCCAATTAAGTTGAAAACCATGGGTCGTCCAGATCTCTGGCCCAGAGGAAAGGATCCAGCACAATTAACAAGACGGACCAACACATTTAGAAGGCTGAGCTGGAGAGGTGGCCCTCGGTGGCATTAGACATCAGGAGGAAGGCTCTAATATGGTGGAAACTCAGTGTAGGGAGGGCTTTGATATTTTGACAATTCAAAAGGAACTTGTAGAGTGATTTTTGACCCATGGGATAACTGTAATTCACATACGATCTATCACTTTTTGAACACACTCTTATTTTCCCTTATTGAGTAATATTTCCATTCAATGGGGAGTACCATGTATTTATGATTTCCTTTTTAAAAATACATTTTAGACATCCTTCCTATTACATTTTTTAAGAAGTATATGTGTATATTTTAAAAGATCTCCAGGCTGCCTTGAGGCTATTGACTTTATTACTTTGAATTTTATCTGTGTCCTATTACATTCTGAAATGTAAAGATTATCTGGAAGTTTTTTTTCTTTCCTCAGTGTTGAAATTACTTTGGAACGTCATATAAAAAAAAGGTAATCAAAATTATTTAAGACACCGAACCAGTGTTCATTCTTTCTATGGAATTTAAAGAAATAAAACAAAGAAACAAGATACACGCACGTGTGTGTGTGTGCGTGTGTGTGTGTGTGTGTGTATGTGCATAGATATCCCAGATTTCCAACATTGGGAAAAATATTGTTAAGTAATTTTTTAGAGTCACATAGGCTAGAATATTTCAGATCATACACAAATAATACTTTCAAAGAAATTTAACAACATGAAAATTCTTACCATAGGTAAATAAAATAAAGCAAAATAAAAACAAACCTGGTACAAATTTTTGTATAGGAGGATATAATAGTGTCACCTCCCCAACTGTCTACCACCACCAAAAAGGAAAATTTAGGCAAAATAAAAAAGGAAATCTAGGCAAAATAAATTTTTGGAAAGCAGTATCTCAAAATACTAAAAAAATATTTATTTTTTCTTAGTAGTAAGAATGTGGATTATAGTAAGCTTGAATTAATTGTGTGTGGAAAAGCATAATGAGGCAAACATAAAATTGGCATTGTAAACGCAGGTTTTCTCTTACACACAGACGATCACACAATTGCTTCTCCCAATGGTTCCACTGACTCACTGCTTTTCTGGTAGTGATCAAAATGTCATATTCTTAGATGTAGTCATTTGCACAGTGCAAAATAAGTTGTCTCCACTTCATGTCACAATCAGGTATCTTGATAATCCAAGTCTGGATGATTGAAGTACCCCATTAGAACCACCTGGTCCAACTTTGAAACTTCTCCAAATTAATTTCACATTTATGACTCATTTGAGTAGCTACTTTGGATTTCAAAACAAATTTATGTTAAATAATCAGTTACTGTTAGGCTGCTTTGATGAACATATAAGTGTTTTCTCTTGCTATGCTATAAATAATATTAATAAGTTACTCAATATACTCAATAATGACATAAAATATGGGAAATTTCTAAAGATTGTATAAATACCATCAATTTAACTTGATTTAATCATTACTTACGGGATTATAGTTTGTTAGGTCCAATAATGCTGTACATACATGTTGAGTTAGGTAAACGTTGTAGAAAGTATAAAAAGGTGTGATAAGTTGCATTTGTAAAAAAAAAAAATAATATCAGTCATTATAAACGTGTAGGGCAATGGATGAAAATGGTTAAGTATAGGAAACATGCCCCAAATAGTAATGACTTGAGGTCACTGAGGTTCAAAGTCGGTATTACAACTTCCTCTACTTCTCCAGGCCATCAGTGAGACCTGTGGGTTATTTCTGCCCCTAGTACCATCAAGGTCAAGCTAAGCCACCACTATTCCTGTGAACGACTGAGCCGTCACTAAAGTGGTTTTTCTACTTATACGATGCTCCGCACCGGCATCCACTCCCCCCTGTAGAACTGAGTGGTGCAACTACGTTGTACTGCTTCCCTTTGCACTGAGAATGGAGTAAAAGTTGCAGGACCTCGTCTCTGCCTCCCCCCTACCTCATCTCCTGCTCTCTCCCTCTTTCACACTCCTCAACTACTCTGTCTTCTTTCTGTTTCCCTCTTTCTTCTGCCCAGACAGCCTTCCCACATGGCTTGGAGTCCTCCTCATCACCTTTTCCTCCGAGGCCCCTCCTTGATTGCTCGCTAACAGAGACGTGTGACCTCGCTCCCCGTCACGCTCCACCACACCACATTGGTTTATCCCCTCACGGTGTCGCCATGACTTAAACGTATTCCCTCACACGTGTGCTTACCTGCATATCACCTGCTTCTCTGTTGGGGGTTTAGTCTCCAAGTGGGCAGGGAGACTCTCAGTCTTGTTCCTTCTCTGTCCACAGGAACTCACACGTTGCTGCCACATTCTTGACACTCAGCAAAAACTGTGTGAATGAATAAACTCATTTCAAGTCCAAAGCTTTTTCTGTCTCCAACCGGCCTTAGTCCTGAATTCTTTAGTGACTTCTCCAGTATTTTAAAAAAAAATAATTCAACATTTCAAATTTTCTGAGTGAACGAAATCACTTTAATTCCCGCCTATGGCATCATGGTGATGAGAACAGCCTGGCGAAACTGAGAGGGTCAGAAGTACAGAGTCTGGGTCCTTCTAAGACCGTTAGTGATGTCTCGGTGTCAAAGAGCTTGTACCGTATAAGTGAACACTTACCCCTTAGTTCCTTGAAACAGACAGAAGTGCAGTCACGCATCCGCACTGTCCAGGTTACTGTCATACGCCTGTGATAAAGCACACCAGCTCACCACCAGGTGTGTGCAGATGGAGGGGCAAAAGTTTTCAGCCTGGGCTCCTCTCCTGGCTACGTTCTGAGTATTCTTCAGGCTTGGGGGTGTAATCAGGATTGCGTGCTGACCATCCCTCGAAGATGCTTTGATGAACACAGGACATGGAGAACAACCTTCTGAGAGATCATAGATTCTTTGCAAGGGAGGGGTTGGTATCCACAAATTTCTGCCCTGCTGGGCACTACCAGAGAAGACGTTAGCTGAGTTTAAACACAGGGTCACCATCAACACTGCTTACAGCCCTGAGGCCTCGGAGGTATAGAAAGAAAAGTCTGGAAAGGTATTTGAATATAATTTCAATGATAATGTAGTAGACATTATAAATCCTAGAGGTTACTTTAGAAGTGCTTTCTTTCCAAAAACCAAAATTTCATTTTGAGGAATGGGGGGCTCAACAAATGTAAGCACTTTAGTTAAGTCTTCACAGCTATTAGCGCACACTGCAACATGTTTCCCCACACCTTGTCACCAAAAAACTTCCAATTTCATGCCGGATTCCTGTGTTTTGGAAACATTACATTTATTCACCAGTTCTGTGAAGCAGCCCTGTGAAATGAAACTATGAATTGGGTGAATGTACTAAATTTCAAAATATTTTAGCTTTACCATTGGTAGAAAGTTTACGTTATTTGGAATTACAAAAATCATAGAGCTATCTGTGAGATTTGTTGCTGGAAAAGTATCACATCACTCTTCCCTGAGCTTAATCCTGGCTTCCAGACCTTCTCTGCAGGGAAAATGTGTGTCTGCCGCTTGATTTGGGCTCTGGCTGCCAGGCCCGGCTTGAATTCATTTTCACTCACTGCACCTTGGAAACCTATAGATCCTTCTTACTTACTTGTCTCTCTGCCCTCACGTCAGTTTAAAGCACCAGCCCGTACCCATATAGTCACGTTTTCTACATTCTGATAACTAAACATTTTTAGTACACTGCCTGGTGACCAGAAAACTCAGGTTTTAGATTTTTTTCCTGGAATAAATGTCATCTCTATTCCCCGAAAGGCATCGGGCTTGATAGCAATCTTTCTCTCATTCCCCAGGGACACATCATAATTCCTTTTTTAGGGGGTGGGGGAGGGAAAAAATAAGAAACCTTGTATTTTATTGGAAGTACTTCTTAAAATTCTTTAAACATCAATAAAACTACCTGCCTTTTCAAGCCACAGAGTTCCATCACTCATGCACATGCTTGGGAAACACGTTGATTTGAACACTACAATTTCCAATCCTTCTTTTTTCATTAAACATTTGCTAAAAGAATAAGGTAACAGGCCCCAAATGGAGTCAATTAGGCTGAGCCCCATGTCACCAAACCAGGATTTGAGCATTGTTTTGGCTCTCCCAGAAGTGGAATCTTGAGCCGGTCGATTGATCAGGAATCACCTGAGCAGCACCAGTTAGTCATCTGCCTGATTAGGTCCCTGCAGTCCCTTAAAGAAAGGGACATTGCGGTAAGCAACCTGCCCTTTTAGCCAGTACGACTTCCTTGTCCCTGCCCCCTGACGTCGATACAAGTCTTTGAATTGGGGCAGCTCCCTGATATCTGTGAGATGGGAGGTTGACCCATTTGAATCGATTTTTGCTCAAATGAACTCTTAAAATATTTAATATGCCTCAGTTTCTCTTTTAAGACACTATACCTTCCCACTCTACACTTAATATTTTTATCTTATTAAATCAACTCAATGTCCTGTTCACACCTCCATGCATTTGGAAAGCCAAAGCACAATTAGTGATTGTTAACTTTATCCATTCGACCACAATTTATTGAACACGACCGTGCAGACACTGCTGGAGGGAGACACAGGGAGGTAGCATGGCCTCCCACGCTGTTGTCACAGTGAGATGCAAAGACAACTGAGTCACTGGTTAAGAGTCTGCAACATGTACTGGAAGACATGGCCCAGGAGGGTTAGGTAGTACTGGTGTTAGCATTTTGAAGGAAAGCATCTGGATTGGTATTTCAAGGTGAACAGAAGTGAGTGAGACAGACAGGGTGAGCGTGCACATTGGCTGCAAGATGGGCTGAGGAACAAGGAAGGGTAAGCATTTGCAAGCAGGGAAAAGAGCATTCTGAAGTCATGAAAACGACAGAAAATACGGCTCTTTCAAACAAAAGGTTGGACGAGTGTGGCCGAAACGCAGATGAGGGGAGAGTCTGTCTCTTCTGGAAAGAATGCTAAGAGAAAAGTGGTACTACATAGGATGAGTAGAGGGGAGTTTTGACATTTATCCAGAGAACGGTGAGAGTCCAGGTCAGTCCTACAGGGAGGCAGCGGCTGTCCGGAATGTGGAGGACAGATGTAAGGAAGCAGGATTCACAGCCAGAGCTCCTGCTGGGAGTCTCTGGCAAGAATTCCATAATCCGGGAGCCTGGGGTTATGGGCCACAGGGGAGAAGTAGGCAGATCCAGGACACAGTTAGGAGGGAGTATTGACCATGCATTTGGTCACTTGGGAGCAGATGATGAAAGAAATGAAGAGGGAAGATGGGTCTCATGCTTGGACAACAGCATGGTGACTGAGGAGTATGACCCAGGCCAGAATCGCTTCTGTCATGGCTCAGGACTGACCACAGGCAACGCCAGGCATCTTGGTGGAAGCTGACTTCTACACAACCCAAGTCGGATCTTGACCCCTCACCCCTAACCAGGTTCCTACCTATCCATCTGCATTACTCAACCAGATGCCTCCTGATCCGGCCATATCTCCCCTGACTCAGTACCCTCCACCCCTCATTCTCTCCTCTCCTCCTACTGCTGATGAATCCATAAGGACTGAAGAGGCTCAGGACGGGGACTGGAGAGGAAGTCCCTGACCCCAGCGCTGAATCTTTGAGAACAAAGTTTGCTGGCTAGCAGGTCTGGAGTGAGAAATGGCATGTGATTAGGGAGTTCTGAATTGACAAATGAGTCAGTAGCAATGGGAATGAGGAATGGGGAGATCAAAGGGCCTCCCTCCTGATCATGAGCTATGCAGAGAAGAAAATAAATTAATGTTTAGGTAATAGCACAGTGATTAGATTTCAGGGGTTTTTTACCAAATATTCATTATTTATCATCTCAGATTTTATTTTGGGAGGATTTCATTTTGTCTTCTAGATTTTAATATAGAGGTTTTTTTTTTTAAAGTTTACCTTTTATTCCAGTTATAACAGAATGCTACAGTCTGATTGCATATGTCCCTGTGTAGACCCCCCAAATTTGTATGTTGAAATCCTAAGCCCCAATATGATGTTATTAGAAGGTGGGGTCTTTGGACGTGATCAGGTCAGGAGAGCTCTTTTATGTAAGAGTCCCCAGAGAGTTGGGATTGCTTCTGCTCCTCTTGAGAGCCCTGACTAATACAGATTTAGGTACTGGGAGTGGCTCTAGAGGAATAGAATCTTGAGGCACATTTTCTGAATATATTTTGGCGTTTCTGGAATTGACTTTAACTCTGATTAGAATTAAGGACACTAATGCCTCTATTTCTAATAGTAAAAAGAGTATTGATAGTCCATGGTATGATTGACAATAGAGATACACAAAATATCACCAAAGGATACTCTTAATCAAACACCTATAAGAAGCAAGGATCTGAGTGAACCTGTATATGATACTTTTAAACATTTCTGTCAAACTACTGAGCTTAAGGAAATTGGCTGGTTGTTCCTAATGTCACTGGACAAAGAGGAGAGGAAAGGGAAGGGAAGGGAAGGATGGAATTCACATTCCTAACTCAAGCACCATGTACATGATCTGAAAGCTTCTATGTCTGCCCTGAAAGAGACCCATTCTGTAACCTCTGGACAGAGATTACTGAAAACCAAACCCAGAATCTCATACTGGCACTAACTCATTTACCAGGCTTATTGAATTCTTAGTCTCACAGGGGTCAACTGTTAAAGGGAGAAAAATGGAATCCTGAAGTTGGAATGGGGACATGTGGGAAGACCCAGATGAAACTGGAAACATTAAGCCCTAAATTTTGATGCATCTCCTTTGCCATTAGAAGCAGATTCTCCTCTGTCACTCAAGGGGATTAACTCTGCATTGTCCCGGGAAACTGTAGTGGCCTCCCCTGAGGCAGTTGCCTTGCAAGATAATGTTGCTTTTCCTCAGAATCCAACCATACCATCCCTCTTTGATTCTAAACCCGTAACTTGACTAAAGTCTCAGCAGGACTCTAAAGGTGAGGTAGAAAGTACAACCCATAAGGAGAAACTACTTAAATTTACTAATTTATACAGGCAGAAGTCTCAACCATAAGTGAATAGATATTAAGTGTGTGAGATAATGGTCAATGGAACAAAAAACTGGTCAGATTTACTGATAAGGGTCCATGTAGAAGAGATCCTGTGTTTAATGTTGCAGTTTGGAGAATCAAAAAGGCTCTCTAATAGTTGTTGGTTGGTTGGTTGGTTGGTTGGTTGGTTGATTGAAATGTAAACCAAACAGATCACTGATATGGCACTGTGAGATAATAGAAAATATATACAGTTAACCCTTGAATAACACCGGTTTGAACTCTGAGGGTCAGACTTTTCTGATTGCTGCTTTGGCTCTGCTGTCCATCATGGGGACCATGCCCACTTTGTCTTTGGTTGTTGAATGCCATCACTTGGCCTCTGCCACCCCAGGATCCAATTACCCCAATTGTATTTCGGATTCCCAACTCAGTGGCTGCAGTTTCCACTGTAAGGTCTGACTTACAGAGGACAGCCATTACAGAGCTCTTTAGAGATGCTGAGGAACCTCTCATGAATTCATTTCTCACCGTTATGGTGAAAACTTATTCCCTCAGTCCTTTCATGTAGGTCTGTATGTCTTAAATGACAAAGCCACTCTAACATTCCAATCTCCCTAAACCTTTGAATACATTCCTCTCCCGTAGACCAGGCAAGTTTGGCATTTCTAACTTACCCACCGTAGGTCACCCTGCCCCCTTCCCCCACACCTGCCACGCACACATATTTATCTAAAGAAGATGGAGGGACTGGACATTGAGTTAACAACTGATCATGCCTACAGGGGGAGACTTCAACAGAAATCCCTATAATGCGGTGTTTAGAGACTTTCCAGGTTGTGAACACCTCCACACCAGGAAGGCAATGGACCCCAATTGCACAGGAATAGAAGCTCCTCCCTTGGGAGCCTCCCGGATCTCACCCTATGTATCTCTTCGTCTGGCTATCCATCCTTACCATATCTTTTAATAAACAGGGAAATGTGTTTCCCTAAGTCCTGTGAGCTGCTCTAGCAAATAATTGAATCCAGGAGAGGAGGTCATGGGAACCTTCAATTTGTAGTCAAGTCAGACAGAAGTAGTGGGTGACCTGGGCACTCGCTACTTACATGTGGTGTCTGAAATTAGGGGACAGTCTTGTGGGATGGAGCCCTTAATCTGTGGCATCTGACACTATTTCCGGGTAAGGAGTATTAGAATCGAGTTAACTTGTAAGGCATCCAGCTGGTGTCACAGAGAGTTGCTTGGTGTGGGGACAGAAGACCATACAGCTGGTGACCGGAAGTGTCAGAAATATGATGAGTGTGGTATAGTATAAGAATGAAGGAGAAACAGAATGGGGAACTGATATTATTTTCCTGACACAGACACCATTCCTCAGGGAGATAGCCAGCTATTTGGTGGTAGATCGATTGCATCGGACCACTTCCATCATGGAGCAGGAAGCATTTTGTTCTTACTGGAATAAGCTCAGCTACTTTGGATAGCGATTTGCCTTCCTGTACACATGCTTCTGCCAAAACTACCATCTATGTGCTACATTCATGCACCCCCAGAGTGCCTTATCCACTATCATGATATTTCATTCAGTATAGATTCTGATGAAGGAAGTCGCTATGCAGCAAGTGGGCCCACGCTTATGGAGCTCACTGGTCTTACCATGTTCCCCACCACCCGGAAGCAGCCACCTTGACGGAATGATGGAGACTCAGTTAAAGAGCCACCCAGGTGCCAACACCTTGCAGGGCAGTGGCAAGGTTTTCCAGGAGACTGTATGTTCTGAGTCAGTGTATGGTTCTATTTCTCCGACAGCCAGGACTCCCAGGTCCAGAAATCAAAGGGTTGAAATGGGAGTGGCATCATTCACTATTACCCCCTGGTAAACCACCACCAAAATTTTTGCTTCTTGTTCCTGTGATCTTATACTCTGGTGGCCCAAATGTCTTAGTTCTAAAGGGAGGCCTGCTTTCACCAGGAGATTATTAAGCCAGACTGTAAGATTCCCACCTGGCCATTTTGTACTCTTCATGCATCTGAATCAACAAAGACAAGAGTTCCTGTGCTGGTTGGGGTATTGATCCTGACCACCACAGGGAAACTGGAGTGCTACTCCACAATGCAGGTAAGGAAGCATGTGCTTGGATGTAAGAGATCCCCGAGGGTGTCTCAGTGTTACCAGACTCTATGATTAAGATCAATGGAAATCTACAAGAAATCAGTACAAGCAGGACTACTAATGGCCTGGTCCCTTACAAGAATTAAGTAAGGTCTCCTAAACATGGCCCAAAACCAAGGTCAGTTGAGGTGCTTGCCGAGGGCAAAGGAAATATGGGATGCGTAGGAGAAGGTAGCCATGAACTCCAGCTATGGCCATGTAAGCAGTTACAGAAACAAGGATTATAAGTGTCATGAGTATTTCCTACTTTTATATACACGTATATGGGCATATGAGTACACACACACACACACACACACACACACAAATATCTTTGTTTTCTTCTCTGTTATCCTCTCATCCAATGACGTAATATGTGTTGACTTAGTGTCAGAATGTCATCATATTTAAGTTCCATTAACTTTATATCCCAGTACATAAGTGATGGATATCAAGAAGACTAAATGTCAGCCAAAGACTCTTTATCCCTCTCCTACAGAAAGGATTATTGTGTTTTGGTTATGCCATACAGTTGTTTATGTGAAGTAAGAGTATAATCTTATTACTGCTTTTATTTGGAGATTAAGTATAGTCTTTTTTTTTTTAAAGATTTTATTTATTTATTTGACACAGAGAGAGAGATTACAAGTAGGCAGAGAGGGAGGCAGAGAGACAGGGAGAGGAGGAAGCAGGCTCCCTGCTGAGCAGAGAGCCTGATGCGGGCCTCGATCCCAGGATGCTGAGATCATGACCTGAGCCGAAAGCAGAGGCTTTAACCCACTGAGGCACCCAGGCGCCCTGGAGATTAAGTATAGTCTAAGGAGCTGTAGATGGTTGCCACATTGACAGGGGGTAGACTTGTGATGGTTCATTTTATGTGTCAATTTGGAGGGTGTTCTTGGATGAGATTAACATTTAAATTGGAGAGTTTGAATAAACAGACGAAGCTCTATAATGTGGTCATATATATTCAATCAGCTGAAAGAATAAAACCACCAACCTACCTGAGCAAGAAGGAGTCCTCCAACAGATGGCCTTGGACTTGAGCTGCGCCATACTTCCTCCTGGTTTTCCAGCAGACTGGTCCACACTGCAGGTTTTGGATTTACCAGACTCTATTATTGCCTAAGCCAATTCCTTAGAGTAAATCTCTCTATACATGCACACACATCCTATAGCTTTTGTTTTTCTGGAGAAACCAGACTAATACACCACATCACACATGCTTAATCAGCATCTCTCAGGTAGCTCCCAACTAGAATGTTCTAAAAACTCCCCACTTGAAGTCAACACCCAAAAACAAACCAAATAATCCAATTTAAAAAAGAGCAAAAAACATGAATAGACATTTCTCCAAAGAAGACATCCAGATGGCCAACAGACACATGAAAACATGCTCAACATCACTGATCATCAGGGAAATGCAGATCAAAACTACAGTGAGATATCACTTTATACCTGTCAGAATGGGAAAAACCAACAACATAAGAAATAACAAGTGTTGGCCGGGATGGGAAGAAAGGGAACCTTCACGTAATGTTGGTGGGAAAGCAAACTGGTGCAGCCACTCCGGAGAAAAGTATGGAGTTTCCTCAGAAAAGTAAAAATAGAGCTACCCTATGATCCGGTAATCACACGACTGGATAATTACCACACACACAAAAAATCCACTAATTTAAGGGGATATATGCACACCTATGTTTATTGCAGTATCATTTACAATAGCCAAATTATATAAGCAACACAAGTATCCGTCCACAGATGAATGGATAAAAAAGGTGTGGTGTATATATATATATAAGGGAATATTTTTCAGCCATAAAAAGAAAGAAATCTTGCTATTTGCAATGCTATGGATGGAGCTAGACAGTATTATGCTAAGCAAAAAAAAAAAAAAATCAATCCGAGAAAGACAAATATCATATGATCTTACTCATCTGTGGAATTTAAGAAACAAAATAATTGAGAAGAAAAAAACGAGAAACAAACCAAGAAGCAGACTCTTAACTCTAGAGAATAAACTGATGGTCACCAGAGGGGAGGGGTTAGAGAGGTTAAGGGAAAGAGGTGATGGGAATTTAGTACACTTACTATAATGAAACAAACTTTATCTTTTCAAACAGATAAAAAATAAAAATAAAGATAAATCTCTCCATTTGATCCTAATATATAGATGAGTTTTTAGCCTTCTGAATTGTAACCTTATAATTCAAATACGTTATCAGAGACTAAGACCTTTACGTTCAACTCAAAAGAATAGAAAAATTTCTCGGGTGCTTAATTCTTCTGTTAAATTGTTGTGATGATAGTAAGAGAAAAAGCGTAGGCTGGTTAAACAAAACTAAGCAAAGCCAAGTTCCTGCTAATTGGAATGCGGCTTTCATGAATGCTAACTCTTGAAATCTATGATTGCAGACTTTATGTGTTTGTATTTGTGTGTGTGTGCATATATAAGCATGGATATATGCATGTGCGGGTTCTCGCATACATGTGTGCACATGATGACGACTAATGGCATTTAAATGCTAACTGAATATGCTACTGGGCATCGTTTTAGATTTTTCAAATTTCAAATGTGTCAAAATAGTTGTGTTAGATTCAATTTTATCTGGTAAGAACAATTTTGTTCTTTTACGTGTAATATCAGGAAAGGGAAATTTACTTTTGATCCATAATTGATAAAGTGGGCATCTGAATGGTAGAATAGTCTTAAATATTAGACCCTCAACTCAGGTAATAAAGCTCTTGCTTAAATAGCATAGGACTCGTTTCCATTTGAGGTGTCTCGTGTCTGCGCCAGCACTGTGACGTGACCGAAATAGTAAGACCGTGTCTGAAAAACTTGTATTTGTTTTACTTCAAGATGAACAATGTAGAAAGAAGGACAACTTTTTTCTTATTGGTTGTCTATGAAGAATGGAATGGTAAATAATAAATAATAAATGTTATATTTTTTTCTTTTTAATTAAAATTTTTGTAGAAGTTACTCCTGGATTGTGTTAGAGATCAAATCAATCAAGATTAAGTAAATTTATGGCTCTTTATGGATTGGGTGAAATCTATCAGATTTAATTCTGTATACAGCTTTAATTCTGTATTGAAATTATAAAGTCCTTTAAATATTAAAAATATTTGCAAGAGACAGAGTCTCCTTCAACTTTGCAGCATCTCACTGTGGTGGATGGGTGTCCAGTGTGCCCTGTATGCTGGGTACACATCTGACATTTCACATGCTTTCCTTTTTATCATGATCGCTTCAGGAAATTAGTAAAAAGACCCCGAAAGAACCTAAACCTGTGGTTCCTAAAAGAGTGGACTTTCCACACAGTATTGATATTAGGAGGAAATCATGAGAAAAATAGTAACCGGCAAACTCTAAAAGTAAATGGGGCTTTAGGAAACTATGGAAATACAGAACCAGGTGGAGGCACATTGGAGACACAGGCTCAAAGGAGAATAAAGCCTTACACAACTAAAGCAATTTGTTTTATCTGACTAATTGATGCATAAATAATTATAACGATCGGTCTTGTAGAAAACAAAAAGAAGACTCATTAAAGCCTGGGTGTGAACAGGAGTGCAGTGTTAACTTGGTTACCGTTCCTCAACCCATATGGATTTTTAAATTGTTATTCTTGAATGTCCAAAGTTCAAGAATCCAGAAAAAACTTGGCAAAGTACACCACATCTACATTCTGCAGTGAACAAGCTCAAGTCTCTTAAATAAAGGAGACTTTTGTGTATGGAGGTGGCCTACAGAGATGGAATGGATAAGTAGTAAGGTCTTTACAATCCCTGAAGGAAAAGGGTGTTGAGGGAGCGCGGAGGCTCAGCACCAAACGGAAGCAAAGCATCCTAGTTACTGGAGGTAACACATATCAGTCTCTTAACCAGATTTCATCTTGATGCGGTGACTAGAATTCCATCAGGGAGCCACAGCCTTTCTCTGGAACATTTCAGGTTGATGACAGTCCTATCAGAGGTGACACTTAGGGACATTGCATTTTGGAAAGGTGAATGTTCATGCTTTCTTTGAGTTACTTTGACAAGAAGAAAGACCTGATGCAGGGGCATCTAAGAAGGGCCAGGAGAAGGAGGAAAAGTTGTGGGTCCTGTACAAAATAAATCTTCTTGCTTCCTATTTTCTAACATTGCCTTAGCCTGAAGATGCTACAATCATAGCATGGAAATTAGAATCAACCGTTGACAGAACAGTGAACTGCCCAGAGTCTGCCAACAAAAATGGGGAATGAGGTATTTTAGAACTTGCCTCAAATCATGGGAAAATTCACATAAAGTGGTTACTTTTCTTGACAGAGATATGTATCGTGTTTTACATTCTTGGGTGTATTTCCAACATTTTCTTTTCTTCAATCCTATTTTTCATTAGTACAGCCATAGAGGATATTCCAATGGTAAAATCCACTTTACCCAGGAGATCCTCTGGAAAGGACCTTAATGATGTGCAATGCTTATCACAAGATGCTTGATGAGGCTTTCTAATTAAAAAAATTCTCAGTGACTCATCATTCAAGGAGTTTGGAAATTTGAAAAAGGAAAACTCAAACTTCTGGGTGATGTGGACTCACTTTTATGAAGGAAGAAGTGTCTACTTGGCTACCAAGTTTTCTGGTATATAAATCAAAGGTTTAAATAGTTGGAATGTTTTGGCAAGTGCCATAAGCAGAATAGTAATATTGCTATTACTATTTGGTTATTATGTTTTAGTTTTTACAAAGAGGTTGAAATCCATCTTGAGAATTTCTATCTGTACCAAGATGTTAGGAAGGTGGTATAAGAAACCAATGCCTTGTTATTAACATAGAAACAGAAGAGCAATCAAGTACTAGAACAAAGCCTGGCATAGAGTGACTATTTAAAAACATGTGCATTCATAATTATATATTCATTTCAAATGGTTGTTTTGGCTTTTCTTGGACTCTTCTAGATGAGACCCTGGCAAGAAGCCAGCCAAGGTCACAAGCTTTCTGTGTTTCAGATGGCCAAATGTTGGGTTTTGATCTCTAGGCAGGTTAAGACCACTCTCAATTAACTAAAATTCAAGAGCTAGTTAAACCAGTTTTTATGGTCTCTATAAACCCAGTTTATATGGTATATATGTCCTGCTCATTGTCTAAAATAGGCTTCTCCAAACATTCTCATTTCCTAGAAAACAAAAACAAAAGCAGGGAGTTAATCTCCTTGACATGGGTCTTGACAATGAGTTTTTGGATTTAATACCAAAAGCAAAGGCAACAAAAGCAAAAAATAAACAAGTAGGACTACATCAAACTAAAATGTTCTTCTGTGCCTTAAAAGAAACCATCAACAAAATGAAGAAGCAACCTAAGGAATGAAAGAAACTATTTGTAAACTATATATCTGATAAAGGGTTAATGTATATATGTGTGTGATATATATGTAAACTCATACAGTGCATTAGAGGAAAAAATCCAATTAAAAAGTGGGCAGAAGCATTGAAAGGCATTCTTCCAAAGAAGACATACAAATGGCCAACAGGCAGATGAAAAGATGTTCAACTCATCCTCAGGGGAATGCAAATCAAAGTCACAATGAGATACCACCTTAAACCTGTTATGATGATATTATCAAAAAAATAACAAGAAATAACAAGTGTTGGTGAGGATGTGGAGAAAAGCCAAGTCTTGTGCACTGTTGATGGGAATGCAAACGGGTAGAGCCACTGTGGGAAAATGTATAGAGGATCCTAAAAAAAAAGATAGAACTACCACATGATCCAGTAATACACTCCTGGATATTTATCCAAATGAAATAATATGATCACAAAAAAAGATTTTTACCCCACACTTATTGGAGCATTATTTATAATAGTCAAGTCATAGAAACAATCTAAGTGTTCCTCGTATTCTCTGATGATGGATGAATGGATAAAGGAAATGTGATTTCATTATATAAACAAATATATATGATATGTTATATAAATATGTATGTTATCTAGAGAACATTGAGAGCATTACACCAAGTGAAATAAGTCAGTCAGAGAAAGACAAATACTGTGAGATCTCACTTGTATGTAGAATCTGAAAAATAAAAAAACAGCAAAACTAAACAAAACGAAACAACTACTGAACTCATAGATACAGACACTAGATTCTTCATTGCCAGAGGTGGTGGTTGGGAGGTGGGTGAATTGGAAGAAAGTGGTCATACGGTACAAACTTCCAGTCAGAAGATAAGTAAGTCATGGGTAGGAATGTACAGCATTGTGACTATAGCTAACAATACTCTACTGTAGATTTGAAAGATGCTAAAAGGGTAGATCTTGAAGGGGTTCCTCACAAGAAAAAAAAATCATAAATATGTGTGGTAATGTATTCTGTTTTGTTATTTTGCAGTTCTTATTTAGTTAATCATTTTGCAATATATAAATATATCAAACCCTTGTTTTAGACTTTAAATTTATTCAATGTCAATTATATCTCAATTAATAAAAGACAAATGATGGGTGCCTGGGTGGCTCAGTTGGTTACGTGTCTGCCTTTGGCTCAGGTCATGATCTCAGGGTCGTGGGATCAAGTCCCGCATCCGGCTCCCTGCTCAGTGGGGAGTCTGTTTCTCCCTCTTACTCTGCACGTCTACCTGCTTCTGCTTGTGCTCTCTCTTTCTCTCTATTTCAAGTAAATAAATAAAATCTTTTTTTTTTTTTTATTTGCCCAAGGGGTACAGGTCTGTGAATCATCAGGCTTAATCTTTCACAGCACTCACCAAAGCACAAACCCTCCCCAATGTCCATAACCCATCCACCCTATCCTTACCCTCCCACCCCCCAGTAACCCTCAGTTTGTTTTGTGAGATTAGAAGTCTCTATGGTTTGTCTCCTTCCCCATCCCATCTTGTTTCATTATTTTTCCCTCCCTACCCCCCAC